>CM032163.1:28662481-29170561 GCA_018901935.1 Pugionium cornutum
TAGCCGATGACCCTGACATTTCTGCAGTTAATCCTCCGTAACATTGATTTAGAGGTCATAATGACACGAATCCAATGCCCACGTTAAGCTAGCTCAATGTTTTATATTGTGACAAAATTTGAGACTGAAATAGATACGACAAAGCGTCCAAAAAATCCAACAGATCCCAAATTGCGTGATACCAAGTATTATGCTTCGTTTATATTCCTTTACCTAATGAACACCAATGATCAGTTTAGAATGATCATATTAACTGGCCGATCAACTTGACATGTCCACACTAAATCGTCCGTAACTTTTGATTTAGAGCTCAGAATGACACGAATCCAATGCCCGCATTAACCTAGCTCAATTTTCTATATTGTGGTAAAATTTGAGACAAAAATAGGTACAACAAGGCGTCCAAGTAATCCAATCTATCCTCTATAGCGTGATTCTATGCATTATGCTTCATTTATAAGCCTTTACTCAATGAGCACTAATGATCAATTTAGAATGATCATTTTAACTGGTTGCTCAACTTGACATGTCTGCATTAAATTGTGAAAACTTTTGATTTATAGCTTATCTTTTGATTTAGAGATCATTTTAAGTGTGAACTAAATCGTCTGTAACTTTTGATTTAGAGCTCAGAATGACACGAATCCAACACCCACATTCAGCTAGCTTAGTTTTCTATATTGTGACAAAATCATAGACAGAAATAGATACGACAAAGCATCCAAGTAATCCAATATATCCCGAACTGCGTGATGCCATGCATTATGCTTCATTTATAAGCCTTTACTTAATGAGCACCAATGATCAGTTTCACTTTTACTTGCCGATCAACGTGATATGTCCGCACTAAATCGTCTGTAACTTTTGATTTAGAGCTCAGAATGTTACGACTCCAACGCCCACGTTAATCTAGCTCAATTTTCTATATTGTGACAAAATTTGAGATAGAAATAGATACAACAAAGCGTCCAAGAAACCCAATCTATCCCGAACTGCGTGATGCCATGCATTATGCTTCATTTATAAGCCTTTACTCAATGAGAACCAATGATCCGTTTAGAATGATCACTTTAACTGGACGATCAACTTAACATTTCCGTATGAAATCGTCCATAACTTTTGATTAAAAGCTGAGAAAGACACGAATCCAATGGCCATGTTAAGCTAGCTCAAGTTTTTTTATAGTGACAAAATATGAGACAGAACAAGATACGACAAAGCGTCCAAGCAATCCAATATATCCTAAACTTCGCGATGCCATGCTTTTATGATTCTTTTATAAGCCCTTACTCTATGGGCACCAATGATCAGTTAAGTATGATCATTTTAACTGGCCGATCAACTAGACATGTCCGCACAAAATCGTCCGTGACTTTTGATTTAGGGCTCAGAATGACACAAATCGAATGCCCACATTAAGCTAGCTCAATTTTCTATATTTTTACAAAATTTGAGACAAAAATAGGTATGCCAAAGAGTTTAAGTAATCCAATCTATCATAAACTGTGTGATTCTATGCATTATGCTTCATTTAAGCCTTTACTCAACGAGCACTAATGATCAGTTTACAACAAGAATGATAATTTTAACTAGCCGATGACCTGACATGTCAGCACTAAATCCTCCGTAATGTTGATTAAGAGGTCATAATGAAACGAATCCAATGCCCACGTTAAGCTTGTTCATTTTTGTATATTGTGACTGAATTTGAGACTGAAATAGATACTACAACGCGTCCAAAAAATCCAATGGATCCCGAACTGCGACACGCCATGCATTATGCTTCATTTATATTCCTTTACCTAATGATGAGCAATGATCAGTTTAGAATGATCATATTAACGGGCCGATGAACTTGACATGTACACACTGAATCATCCGTAACTTTTGTTTTAGAGCTCAGAATGACACGAATCCAATGCCCACATTAACCTAGCTCAATTTTCTATATTGTGATAAAATTAGAGGCAAAAATAAGTACGAAAAAGAGTCCAAGTAATCCAATCTATCCTGAATAGCATGATTCTATGCATTATGCTTCATTTATAAGCCTTTACTCTTTAAGTACTAATGATAAGTTTAAAATGATCATTTTAACTAGTGGCTGAACTTGACATGTCTGCATTAAATCCTGCATAACTTTTGATTTATAGCTTAAGTTTTGATTTAGAGATCATTTTAAGAGGCCGATCAACTTTTGATTTAGAGCTCAAAATGACACAAATCCAACGCCCACGTTAATCTAGCTCAATTTTCTATATTGTGACAAAATTATAGACATAAATAGATACGGCAAAGCGTCCAAGTACTTCAATCTATCCCGAACTGCAAGATGCCATGCATTGTGCTTCATTTATAAGCCTTTACTTAATGAGCACCAATGATCAGTATCACTTCTACTGTCTAATCAACTTGACATATCCACACTAAATCGTCCATAACTTTTGATTAAAAGCTCAGAATGACACGAATCCAATGCCCATGTTAAGCTAGCTCAGTTTTTTATAGTGACAAAATTTGAGACATAACTAGATACGACAAAGCATCCAAGTAATCCAATCTATCCCAAACTGCGGGATGTCATGCATTATGCTTCATTTATAAGCCTTTACTCAATGAGTACCAATGATAAGTTTAGAATGATCAATTTAACTGGCCGATCAACTTGACATGTCCACACTAAATCATCCGTAACTTTTGATTAAAATCTCAGAATGACATGAATCCAATGCCCATGTTAAGCTAGGTCAATTTTCTATATTTTGACAAAATATGAGACATAAATAGATACGAAAAGGCGTCCAAAACATCCAATATATCCCGAATTTCGTGATACAATGCATTATGCTTCGTTTATATGCCTTTACCTAATGAGCACCAATGATCAATTTAGAATGATCATTCTAACTGGCCGATCAACTTGACATGTCCACACTAAATCGTCCGTAACTTTTGATTTAGAGCTCTGAATGAGACAAATCTAATGCCCACATTAAGCTAGCTCAATTTCTATATTGTGACAGAAATAGGTACGACAAAGAGTCCAAGTAATTCAATATATCCTGAATAGCGTGTGTCTATGAATTATGCTTCAGTTATAAGACTTTACTCAATGAGCACTAATGATCTGTTTGGAATGATCGTTTTAACTTCCGGATTAACTTGACATATCTGCAATAAATCATTCATAACTTTGTAGCTTATAATGAAACGGATCCAATGTCCATGTTAAGCTTGCTCAATTTTCTATATGGTGACCAAATTTGAGACAGAAAAAGATATGTCAAAGCATTCGAGTAATCCAATGTATCCTGAGCTGCGTGATGCCATGCATTACGCTTCATTGATAAGCCTTTACTCAATGAGCACCAATGATTAGTTAAGAATGATCATTTTAAGTGGCCGATCAACCTGACATGTCCGCCCTAAATCATCCGTAACGTTTGTTTTAGAGGTCATAATGACACGAATCCAATGCCCACATTAAGCTAGCTCAATTTTCTATATTTTGTCAAAATTTGAAACAAAAATAGATACGACAATTCATCCAAGTAATCCAATCTATTCTGAACTGCGTGAAGCCATTCATTATGATTCATTTATAAGCCTTAACTAAATGAGCACCAGTAATGAGTTTATAATGATCATTTTAAGTGGACAATCAACTTGACATGTATGCACTAAAACCGTCCACAACTTTTGAATTATAGCTCATAATGACATGAATCCAATGTCCACGTTAGGCTAGCTCAATTTTCTACATTGTGAAAAAATTTTAGACAGAAATAGATACGACAAAGCGTCCAAGTAATCCAGTCTGTCCCAATCCGCGTGATGCCATGCATTATGCTTCTATAAGCCTTGACTTATTGAGCAATTTTAGAATGATCACTTTAACTAGCCGATCAATTTCATATATCTGCACTAAATCATCTATAACTTTTGATTTAAAGCTTAGAATGACACAAATCAAATGCCCACGTTAAACTACCTCAATTTTCTATATTGCGACAAAATTTGAGACAGAAATAGATACGACAAAGCATTCAAGTAATCCCATCTATCCCAAACTGTGTGATACCATGATTTATTCTTCAGTTATAAGCCTTTATTTAATGACCACCAATGATCAGTTTAGAATGATCATTTTAAATCGCCGAACAATGTCTGCACTAAATCGTATGTAACTTTTGATTTATAGCTCGAATGACACGAATCCAATGCCCACATTAAGCTAGCTCAATTTTTTGTATTGTGACCAAATTTGAGACAAAAATAGATACGGCAAAGCGTCCAAGTAATCCAATCTATCCCAATCTGCGTGATGCCATGCATTATGCTTCATTTATAAGCCTTTACTTAATGAGTACCAATGGTCAGTTTAGAATTATCACTTTAAATGGCCGATGAACTTGACATTTCTGTACTAAATCATTCGTAACTTTTGATTTAGAGCTCAGAATGACACGAATTCAATGCCACGTTAAGGTAGCTCAATTTTCTATATTTGGACAAAATTATAGATAGAAATAGAGATTAAAATCGTCCAAGTAATCCAATCTATCCTGAACTGCGTGATGTCATGCATTATGCTTCATTTGTAAGCTTTTAATCAATGAGAACCAATGATCAGTTAAGAATGATCATTTTAACTGGCCGATGAACTTGACATGTACGCACTAAATCATCGTAACTTTTGATTTAAAGCTCCGAATGACACGAATCCAAAGCTCACATTAAGCTAGGTTAATTTTCTAAATGTTGGAAAATTTTGAGACAAAAAGAGATAGGACAAAGCGTCCAAGTAATCTAATCTAAGCACAACTGCGTGATGCTATGCATTATGCTTGATTTATAAGCCTTTACTCCATAAGCACCAATGATCAGTTAACAATGATTATTTTAACTGGCCGATCAACTTGACATCTCAGCACTAAATCATCAATAACTTTTTATTTATAACTCAGAATGACACGAATCCAATGTCCATGTTAAACTAGCTAAGTTTGCTATATTGTGACAAGATTTAGGACAAAAATATATACGACAAAGCGTCCAAGTAATCCAATCTATCCCAAATTGCATGATGCCACTCATTATGCTTCATTTGTAAGCCTTTACTCAATGAGCACCAATGATCAGAAAAATGATCAGTTTAACTGGCCGATCAATTTGACATGTCCAAACTAAATCGTCCGTAACTTTTGATTTAGAGCTCAGAATGACACGAATCAATTGCCAACTTAAAGCTAGTTCAAATTTTTATATAGAGACAAGATTAGAAACAGAAATAGATATGACAAAGCCTCTATGTAATCCAATGTATCAAGAACTGCATGATGCTCTAGATTTTGCATCATTTATTAGCCTTTACTCAATAGCACCAATGATCAGTTTAGAATGATCATTTTAACTGGCCGATCAACTTAACATGCCCCCACTAATTCGTCTGTAACCCTTGATTTAGAGTTCCGAATGACACAAATCCAATATCCACATTAAGCTAGCTCAATTTTATATATTGTGACAAATTTTGAGACCAAAATAGATACGAGAAAGCATCCAATTAATCCAATCTATCACGAACCGCATGATGCAATGCATTATTCTTCATTAACAAGCATTTACTTAATGAGCATCAATGATCAGTTAAAAATGATCACTTTAACTGGCTGATCAACTTGACATTACCGCATTAAATCGTACGTAACTTTTAATTTAGAGCTCCGAATAACACGAATCCAAAGCCCACGTTAAGCTAGGTCAACTTTCTATATTTTCACAAAGTTAAAGAGAGGATTAGAGACGATAAAGCGTTTAAGTAATACAATCTATCCAAACTGCTTGATGCCATGCATTATAGTTCATTTATATGCCTTTACTTAATGAGCACCAATGGTCAGTTTAGAATGATCACTTTAACTGGACGATAACCTTGATATGTCTGCATTAAATCGTCCGTAACTTTTGATTTAGAGCTCAGAATGACACGAATCCAATCTCCATGTTAAGATATCTCAATTTTCTGTATTTTGACAAACTAATAGACACAAATAGAGAAAACAAAGAGTCCAAGTAATCCAATCTATCCCTAACTGCGTTATGTCATGCATTTTGCCTCATTTATAAGCTTTTTATCAATGAGCACCAATGATCAGTTAAGAATGATCATTCTAACAGGCCGATGAACTTAACATGTCCGCACTAAATCCTCCGTTACTTTTTATTTAGAGCTCCGAATGACACGAAACCAAGGCCCACGTTAAACTAGCTCAAGTTTCTATATTGCGACAAAATTTGAGACAAAAATGATACCATAAATTGTCCAAGTAATCCAATCTATCTCAAACTGCATGATACTATGCATTATGCTTCATTTATAAGCCTTCACTCAATAAGCACCAATGATATGTTTCGATTGATCATTTTAACTGGTCGATCAACTTGATATGTCTGCACTAAATAGACCATAACTTTTGATTTATAGCTGATAATGACACGAATCCAATACCCTTGTTAAGCTTGCTCAATTTGCTATATTGTGACAAAATTTGGGACAAAAATATATATGTCAAAGCGTCCAAGAAATCTAATCTATCCCAAACTGTGTGATGCCATGCATTATGCTTCATTTATAAGCCTTTACTCAATGAGCACCAATGATCAGAAGAATGATCATTATAACTAACCAATCAACTTGATATGTCCACAATATCTCGTCCATAACTTTTGATTTAGATATTAGAATGACACGAATCCAATGCCAACTTAAAGTTAGTTCAATTTTTTTATATAGAGCTAAAATTAGAGATAAAAATAGATACGAAAAATTGTCTAAGTAATCTAATCTATCGAGAACAGCGTGATGCTCTGCATTTTGCATCATTTATAAGCATTTACATAATGAGCACCAATGATTACATTATAATGATCACTTTAACTGCCGATCAACTTGACATGTCCGCACTAAATCGTCCGTAGCTTTTGATTTAGAGCTCTGAATGACGTGAATCCAATGCCCATGTTAAGCTAGCTTAATTTTAAATATTGTGACTAAATTTGAGATAGAAATAGATACGGTAAAGCGTCCGAGTAATCCAATATATTCTGAACTCTGTAATGCCATGCATTATGCTTCATTTTTAAGCCTTTACTTAATGAGCACCAATGATCAGTTTAGAATGATTACCTTAACTGGCCGATCAACTTGACATGTCCACAATAAATTGTCCGTATCTTTTGATTTAGAGATTAGAATGATAGGAATCCAATGCCCACGTTAAGGTACTCGATTTTCTATATTTTGAAAAAATTATAGATACAAATTGAGAAAACAAAGTGTCCAAGTAATCCAATCTATCCCAAACTGTGTGATACTATGCATTATGCTTCATTAATAAGCCTTTAATCAATAAGCACCAATGATCATTTTAGAATAATCATTTTAACTCATCGATCAACTTGATATGTCTGCACTAAATCGTCCATAAGTTTTGATTTATAGCTTATAATGACACGAATCTAATGCCTACGATAAGCTATCTAATTTTGCTATATTTTGACAATATTTGGGACAAAATAGATACGACAAAGCGTCCAAGTAATCCAATCTATCCCAAACTGCATGATGCCATGCATTATGCTTCATTTATAACCCTTCACTCAATGAGCACCAATGATCGAAAGAATGATCATTTTAACTGGCCGCTCAACTTGACATGCCCGCACTAAATCGTCCATAACTTTTGATTTAGAGATCAGAATAACACGAATCCAATGCCAGCTTAAAGCTACTTCAATTTTTATATAGAGACAAAATTAGAGATAGAAATAGATACGATAAAGCGTCTAAGTAATCCAATCTATCTAAAACTGCTTGATTTTCTGCATTTTGCATCCTTTATAAGCATTTACTTAATAGGACCTATGATCAGTTTAGAATGATCATTTTAACTGGCCGATCAACTTAACATGTACGCACTAAATCGTCTGTAACTCTTGATTTAGAGTTCAGAATGACACGAATCGAATGTCCACGTTATGGTAGCTCAATTTTGTATATTGTCACAAAATTTGAGACAGAAATAGATACGACAAAGCGTCCAAGTAATCCAATCTATCCCAAACTCCGTGAGGCCATGCATTATGCTTCATTTATAAGCATTTGCTTAATGAGCACGAATGATCAGTTTAGAATGATCATTTTAACTGCCCGATCAACTTGACATCCCTGCAATAAACCTTCTGTAACTTTTGATTTAGAGCTCAGAATGAGACGAATCCAAAGCACACATTAAACTAGGTCAATTTTCTATATTTTGACAAAGTTATAGACAGAAATAGAGACGACAAAGCCTCCAACTAATCCAATCTATCCCAAACTGTGTGGTGTCACGCATTATGCTTCATTTGTAAGCTTTTAATCAATGAGGACCAATGATCAGTTAAAAATGATCATTCTAACTCGCTGATAAATTTGACATGTGCGCACTAAATCATACTTAACTTTTGATTTAGAGCTATGAATGACACGAATCCAATGCCCACGTTAATCTAGCTCCATTTTGTATATTGTGACTAAATTTGAGACAGAAATACATATGAAAAACCATCCAACTAATCCAATCTATTCCAATTCCGTGATGCCATGCATTATGATTCATTTATAAGCCTTTACTTAATGAGCTCCAATGATCAATTTAGAATGATTACCTTAACTGGCCGATGAACTTGACATGTCCGCACTAAATCGTCCGTAACTTTTGATTTAGGGCTCAGAATGATAGGAATCCAATGCCCACGTTAAAGGAGCTCAATTTTATATATTTTGATAAAATTATAGATACAAATAGGGAAAACAACACGTCCAAGGAATCCAATCTATTCCAAACTCCGTTATGTCATGCATTATGCTTCATTTATAACATTTTTATCAATGAGCACCAATGATTAGTTTAGAATGATCATTTTAACTGGCCGATCAACTTGACACGTCTGCACTAAATCGTGCGTAACATTCGATTTAGTGCTCCGAATGACACAAATCCAATGCCCACGTTAAGCTAGCTCAACTTTCTATATTTTGACAAGATTATAGACTGAAATAGAGACGACACAGAGTCCAAGTAATCCAATCTATCCCAAACGGCATGATGCCTTGCATTATGCTTCATTTGTAAGCTTTTAATCAATGAGCACCATTGATCATTTTAGAATGATCATTTTAACTGGCCGACCAACTTGACATGTTCGCACTAAATCGTTTGTTACTTTTGATTTAGAGCTTAGAATGACACGAATCCAATGCCCACGTTAAGCTAGCTCAATTTCTTATATTGTGACAAAATTTGAGACAAAATAGATATGAAAAAGCATCCAAGTAATCCAATCACTCCTGAACTGCGTGATGCCATGCATTATGCTTCATGTATAAGCCTTTTCTCCATGAGCACCAATGATCAGTTAAGAATGATCATCTTAACTTGTCGATCAACTTGACATGTCTGCTCTAAATCATCCGTAACTTTTGATTTATAGCTCAGAGTGACACGAATCCATTGCCCACGTTAAGCAAGCTCAATATTCTATATTGTATCAAAATTTCAGACAGAAATAGATACAACAAAGCATCCAAATATTCTAATCTATCCCAAACTGTGTGATGCTATTTATTACACTACATTTTTTGTTTTCGACAATTACATTATTAGTTATAAAATCGTTGGTCAACGGATACAAAAGATTGTATAAAAGCTGGACAAACATGAAGGATGTTCCAAGAAAATTGAGAAATGATGGATTTCTTCACTAATTGATCCGCCGCTTGGTTAGCCTAACGGTTGATGTACGAAAATTTGATGTCCTAAAAATATGATAACCATCGTCATATGGTGTCAATATACAGCTGTAGTTTTAACTTAGGGGTTTCTCTGTTGATCAGTTTAGAATGATCATTTTAACTAGCCGATCAACTTGAAATTTCCGCATGAAATCGTCTGTAACTCTTGATTTAGAGCTCAGAATGACATGAATCCAATGCCCACGTTAAAATAGCTCAAATTTGTATATTGTGCTCAAATTTGAGACCGAAATAGATATGACAAAGAGTCCAAGTAATCCAATCTATCTTGAAATGCGGGATGCCATGCATTATGCTTCATTTATAATCCTCTACTTAATGAACACCAATGATCAGTTTAGAATGATCATTTTAACAGGCCGATCAATTTGACATCTCCGCACAAAATTATCCGTAACTTTTGATTTAGAGCTCAGAATGACACAAATCCAATGCCCACGTTAAGCTAGCTCAATTTTGTATATTTTGAAAAAATTATGGACGGAAATAGAGACGACAAATCATCCAAGTAATCCAATCTATCCCAAACTGCATGATGCCATGCATTATGCTTCATTTGTAAGCTTTTAATCAATGAGCACCAATGATTAGTTAAGAATGATCATTTTAACTCGCCCATCAACTCGACATATCTGCATTAAATCGTCAGTAACTTTTGATTTACAGCTCCAAATGACAGGAATCCAATGCCCACGTTAAGGTAGCTCAAATTTCCATATTGTGAAAAATCTGAGACAGAAATAGATGTGACAATGCGTCTAAGTAATCCAATCTATCCTGTACCGCGTGATGCCATGCATTATGCTTCATTTATAAGTCTTTAATCCATGAGCAACAATAATCAGTTCAGAATTAGCATTTTAACTGGTCAATCAACCTAACATGTCCGCACTAAACCGTCCATAATTTTCGATTAAGAGCTGCGAATGACACAAATCCAATGCCCACGTTAAGCTAGCTCAATTTTCTATATTGTGACCAAAACTTGAGACCGAAATAGATAAGACAAAAAGTGTAAGTAATCCAATCTATCCAAAACTGCGTGATGCTTTGCATTATGCATCATTTATAAGTCTTTATTCAATAAGCAAAATTGATCAGTTTAGAATGATCATTTTAACTCGCCGATCAACTTCACATGTCCGCACTAAGTCATCCATAACTTTTGATTTGGAGTTCCCAATCACACGAATCCAATGCCCACGTGAAGCTAACTCAATTTTCTATATTGTGAAAAAAATTGAGACAGAAATAGATATGACTAAGAGTCCAAGTAATCAAATCTATCCTTAAACTGCGTGATGTCATGCATTATGCTTCATTTATAAGCCTTTACTCAATGAGCACCAATGATCAGTTAAGAATGATCATTTTAACAAGCCGATCAACTTGACAGGTCCGCACTAAATCATTACAAAGTTTTGATTTAAATCTCCGAATGTGACGAATCTAAAGCCCACATTATGCTAGCTAAATTTTCTGTATTTTGACAAAATTATTGACGGAAATAGAGATGACAAAGCATACAAGTAATCCAATCTATCCCAAACTGCGTGATTCCATGCATTATGCGTCATTTATAAGCTTTTTATCAATTAGCACCAATGATAAGTTTAGAATGATTACTTTAACTGGTCGATCAATTTGACATGTCTGTAACTTTTAATTTAGAACTCTGAATGACACGAATCCAATGCCCACGTTAAGCTAGCTCAATTTTATATATTGTGACAAAATTTAAGATAGAAATATATATGAAAAAGCATCTAAATAATCTAATCTATCCAAAACTGCGTGATGTCATGCATTATATTTCATATATAAGCCTTTACTCAATGAGCACCAATGATCGGAAGAATGATCATTTTAACTGGCCAATCAACTTGACATGACCGCACTAAATCGTCCATAACCTTTTATTTATAGCTCATATTGACACGAATCCAATTCCCACATTAAGCTAGCTAAATTTTCTATATTTTGACAAAATTTGAAACAAAAATATATACGACAAAGCGTCCAAGTAATCCAATCTATATTGAACTGTGTGATGCTCTGCATTATGCTTAATTTGTAAGCCTTTACTAAATAAGCACCAATGATCAGTTTAGATTGATCATTTTAACTGGCCGATCAACTTGACATGTTTGCACTAAATCGTCCATAACTTTTGATTTATAGCTCATAATGACACGAATCCAATGCCCACGTTAAGCTAGCTCAATTTTATATATTGTGACAAAATTTAAGATAGAAATATATATGAAAAAGATATAAATAATCTAATCTATCCAAAAATGCGTGATGTCATGCATTATATTTCATATATAAGCCTTTACTCAATGAGCATCAATGATCCGAAGAATGATCATTTTAACTGGCCGATCAACTTGACATGACCGCACTAAATCGTCCATAACCATTTATTTATAGCTCATATTGACACGAATCCAGGGCCCACATTAAGCTAACTCGATTTTCTATATTATGACAAAATTTAAGACAGATATAGATATGACAAAGCGTCAAAGTGATCCAATCTATCCCAAACTCGGTGATGCTCTACATTATGCTTCATTTATAAGTATTTACTCCATGAGCACCAATGATCAGCTTAGAATGATCATTTTAACTGGCCGATCAACTTGACGTGTCTGCACTAAATCGTGCATAACTTTTCATTTATAGATCATAATGACACGAATCCAATTCCCATGTTAAGCTAGCTCAATTTTTTATATTGTGACAAAATTTGACACAAAAACAGATACGACAAAGCATCCAAGTAATCCAATATATACTGAACTGTGTGATGCTCTGCAATATGCTTCATTTGTAATGCTTTACTCAATAAGCACCAATTATCAGTTTAGAATGATCATTTTAACTTGCCGATCAACTTGACATATCTGCACTAAACTGTCTACAACTTTTGATTTATAGCTCATAATGACACGAATCCAATGCCCACGTTAAGCTAGCTTAATTTTCTATATTGTGACAAAATTTGAGATGAAAATAGATACGACAAAGCGTCCAAATAATTCAGTCTATCCCAAACTGTGTGGTGCTCTGCATTATGTTTCATTTATAAACCAACTTATCTTGAACTGCGTGATACGATGCATTATGCTTCATTTATATGCCTTTAATCAATGAGCACCAATGATCAGTTTAGAATTATCAATTTAACTGGCCCATCAACTTGACATGTCTGCACTAAATCGTCCATAACTTTTGATTTATAGCTAATAATGACACAAATCCAATGCCCACGTAAAGATAGGTCTATATTGTGATAAAAATAGATATGACCAAGCGTCCAAGTAATCCAATCTATGTCAAACTGCGTAATGCCATGGATTATGCTTCATTTATAAGCTTTTAATCAATGAGCACCAATGATCAGTTAAGAATGAGCACCAATGATCAGTTAAGAATGTTCATTTTAACTGGACAATCAACTTGACATGTCCACACTAAATCGTCCGTAACTTTTTATTTAGAGCTCCGAATGACATGAATCCAATGCCCACATTAAGCTAGCTCAATATTCTATATAGTAAAAAAATTTGAAACAAATATAGATACGACCAAGTATCCAAGTAATCCAATATATCCCGAACTGCGTGATGCCATGCATTATGCTTCATTTATAAGCTTTTACTGAAGGAGCACCAATGATCAGTTAAGAATAATCATTTTAAATGGCCGATCAATTTGACGTGTCTACACTACAAGTAAGCATTAAATTTGAGACTATTTTTCGGGCAGATTACCAAGCGAAAACATATCGCCGTTATTTTGACGGTAAATCCTGACGTTTGCACCATTGTCGGGAAATCGATGGTAAAACCCGACGGACATCCCTTTTATTACTGATGTCAACATCGGTTTGGGATATCCTCTCGAATCCATCGGAAATTGATGGTGAAATTGAAACCCTCAGTTTTCTACTAACTACTTTCTGACGGATTCTGGTTTTTACTATCCGTCTAGAATCCATCGGGAATATATCGCTTGACTGATTCCACTTAATTATTTTTTAGATAAATAAACCTAAACGTCGTAGGAAATCCGTTGGTAGTTCCAATGACTTTCCGACGAAATCCTAGTTTTTTGGCAATTGTTAGTTTGGCTGATCTATAAATGTAGAGCGTCGTCGATTGATCTTCGGAAATTTCCCGCAGTGGTCGGCAACCATCGGAAATTCGTCGGAAACAGGAATATTCTTAAGAATAATCTGTTAAAAACTTGTGATTATTTATTAAAAATTCGTAATAATTTGTTAAAAATTCATAATAATCTATTAAAAATTTGTAATAATCTGTTAGAAATTCCTAATAATCTGTTAAAAATTCCTAATAATCTGTTAAAAATTCGTAATAATCTGTTAAAAATTCGTAATAATCTGTTAAAAATTCGTAATAATCTGTTAAAAATTTGTAATAATCGGGTAAAAAATCATAATAATCTGTTAAAATTCGTAATAATCTGTTAAAAATTCGTGATAATCTTCTAATTTTCAATATAAATACGCTCTGGTCCTTCACAATTTCACCAGAACAAAAAATCTTAACAAAATGTCTTCTTCAGATTCTTATGATTATTTTTAATCGTTGATGGATAAACCTCGGTATGATTTAACAACGGGGAAATTGACGGATGAATTTGTGCAAGGTATTGAGGAGTTCATGACATTTGCATCAAACAATAGCATGACATTGGAATACAGTAAAATGTATTGTCCGTGTACTAAATGTCGAAATCATAGATTAATCTCTGTTAGAGAACCTAATTGGAAGCTCAGAATTTTTTTAATATGTTAGATGCATCCAAGCAGCCTTTGTATAAAGGATGTAGAGATGGGTTATCGCCTTTATCTACTGCAAGCAAGTTGATGATGATAAAGACGGATTTCAACTTGGCTGAAGATTGTGTGAATGCGATAGCTGATTTTGTTAGAGATATATTACCTGGAGATAATATTGCACCTGCTTCATATTACGAGGTTCAAAAACTTGTAGCTGGCCTTGGATTGCCGTATCAGATGATCGATGTATGTATTAACAACTGCATGAATCTGTTGGAGATATGATGAAAACCGCATGAAGTGCCGATTTTGTCACAAACCTCGATTTCAAGAGACAAGCGGCAGAGTACCTATTCCACATAAACGGATGTGGTATTTTCCATTAACAGAGAGGTTAAAGAGCTTATATCAATCTGAATACACGGCAAAGCGTATGAGATGACATGCAGACCATAATTCGAATGGAGAAATTGTGCATCCCTTGGATGCAGAAGCATTGAAACATTTTAAAGAGGTTTATCCTAGTTTTGCATATGATCCTAGGAACGTACACCTCGGGTTATCTACAGATGGATTCAACCCTTTTGGGAAGCATGGAAGCAGGGATTGGTGCTTTTTTCCGACATTTATGTATAAGATTACTTGCTGGAGACGATATGCGAAATTTGGAAAAAAAATACCGGTTCTCATTTGTAACCTTGAGAAAATATTTTCACCAGCATTTTTTGATGTTATGGAACATCTTCCTATTCACCTACCTAGAGAAGAAGAACGTGAAGGACCTGTTCAGTACCGATGGATATATCCTTTTGAGAGATATATGTTCCACCTAAAGAAAAAAGTTAAAAATCTTGCCAGGGTTGAAGGTTCAATGGTCGCACAAAGTATTATTGAGGAAATAAACGACCTGCACGACATGATGATGGAGGAGAAAAACCAAGTTATCCAGTGTATGTGCTAGAAGTATTTGCACAAATTGGAAGTTTAAGTGGAAAAGGGAAGACGCGATGCCTATCAGAGGAGGAACACAAATACTTGCATCTGTATATTCTGACAAATTGCGATGACGTTTTGGAATATGAAAGGTACATTCATTTAAATTTTTTTGTAAATGTTATTATACTTTATTTTTAATTATTTTGTACTCTGAATGGTCCATCTCCTCTTGGTGCTAGCTTGGAACTCCTTAGGTTTGGGAACCTCTCCTGCCATAGGTATAGCCACACCCAATCGCCTGGTTTAAAGATCACCTCCTTTCTTCCGTTGTTGGCATGAGTCACGTACTGCCCGGTCCTCTTCTCCAAGTTTTCTGCTACCTTCTGGTGTAACTTCCTTATGAACTCTGCCTTGGATGCTCCGTTGAGGTTGGTCATCTCTGCTGGTGGCAGTGGCGTTTGCTCCAATGGGGTGAGAGGGTTGAAGCCGTATACTTCTTCAAATGGTGTCTTCTTGGTTGCTGAGTGCACGGCTCGGTTGTAAGCAAACTCTATGAATGGCAGGCACTCCACCCAAGTCTTGAGGTTCTTCCCTAGTGTAGTCCTGAGAAGAGTTGATAGTGTCCTATTGACAACTTCATTTTGGCCATCGGTTTGAGGATGGCAGGTGGTAGAGAAGAGTAGCTTAGTGCCTAGCTTCCTCCAAAGGGTCCTCCAGAAATGGCTGAGGAACTTGGTGTCCCTGTCTGATACGATGGTCCTTGGCAATCCATGAAGCCGTACTATCTCCTTGAAAAACAGCTCGGCTGTTTGCGTGGCATCATTGACATTGGCACACGGGATGAAGTGTGCCATCTTGGAGAATCTATCCACCACTACAAAGATTGCATCCTTGTGGTTGATCTTGGGCAGGCCTAGAACGAAGTCCATTGAGATGTCCACCCATGGATGTGTAGGTATGGGCACTGGGAGATACAACCCGTGAGGTTGCACTCGGGACTTTGCCTTCTTGCAAGTGATGAATCTTGCACAATGACCTTCTACTGTCCTCTTGATGTGTGGCCAGTTGAAGTGCTCCTTGACCACTGTTAGAGTTTTGTCGACACCAAAGTGGCCCATGAGTCCTCCTCCATGAGCTTCTCGGATGATAAGCTCCCTCAATGATCCTTGTGGTATGCACAGCCTTCTCTCTCGGAACAAGAATCCCTCATGGATGTAAAACTTGCCATGACTACCTGTGCCACACTCCTTGTAGCTCTCAGCAAAGTCAGGATCATCCTTGTATAGGTCCTTGATGTGCTCGAATCCTAGGTCCTTTGCCTCCATGGTTGATATCAAGGCAAACCTCCTTGATAGTGCATCGGCTACCACATTTTCTTTGCCGTTCTTGTACTTGATGACGTACGGGAAGGTTTCTATAAATTCCATCCACCTGGCATGTCTCCTCTTGAGATTGGTTTGCCCTCTGAGGTGTTTGAGAGTCTCATGATCAGTGTGGATCACAAACTCCTTGGACAGTAAGTAATGCTGCCAAGTCTCCAATGCTCGAACAAGGGCATAAAGCTCCTTGTCATAAGTGGGGTAGTTCAGTGAGGCACCACCTAGCTTCTCACTGAAGTATGCCACTGGTCTCCCTCGTTGGGTTAGTACTGCCCCTATGCCTATTCCAGAGGCATCACACTCCACTTCAAACGTGATACAAGCCTCGATTCAAGGCTTGGATGCGCGTGGGCTGTTTGTAGAAGATTAGGTGAGAAACTCGACCTTAGGCTTCTGGATAGAGGTTTTCTGGTTGGTAAACGATGGAAGGGTGAAGTGAACCACACGAGGGGTGATGAACCTCGTGATAAATCACAAACTTAGAGCTAGGAGGGCTGGTCTCAACTAGGTTCTAAGCGCACAAGTCTCTCTTGAGAGAAAGCTCGTAGGGAAAAAGTTCTACTTTATTAATAATCAAAAAGGTTGTCGAACTACAATGCTGGAAGGAGCCTTATTAATATGCTCGACAGCTTGACCTTCTAGGGTCGACACAAATAAAGAAATAGGAAAGTTTACAAAAGTGCACAAAGGAAAAGATACAAAAGTGCATAACCGAAAAAGGATCTATTCCTAAAATGTTCTTGACTCAAAAATGTAAAGTACCTAGATCCTACCCTGCAAAACAGAAAGAGGCATATATTCGAATGTAAACTTACCTTAACTCACCTCACGGCCAAGAAATGGAAGGTGGCCGTCCTTGTGGCATGCACGCGCCTTGCTCCTAGTCTTCGACTTGGAGTAGGGTTACAAATCTCTGGGCCTTGACCTCTCTTGCCACTAAAGCCCAAGTCTCTGATGTCCCTTGTGTTGTTGAGAAGCTATTGGACTCTTCCTTGTATTTTTGGCCCATTGTCCTTTGTCGATCTTCCTCTAGTAGCTTGTTGACCCATAGGCTGAATTTGTTGAAGAGCGCCCTTGATCTGCTTCTTGTCATTGCTCCTTGAGGTACCACTGGTGTTGAGACTTCCTCTAAGTGCATGTCCTGGAGCTGGTAGCTCATTTGGTCCGAGTCCTCTTGTGTAGAAGTGGAAGTGTGCGTGTACTCGGCTAGATGGCCTGTACCGGCTGGATTGTGCGTGGTACTGGCCGGAATGACTTCAGGACCGGCCAAGTTGATCCCGGAGTCGGCGGTGTCATCAGGGGACCGGCGGTGTCATTCACGTCCCCACCAAGTGTGCCGGAAGCTTGGGCCTCTCCGCCGGCGATGTTGACCGGTCTGGTCCTATAGGTCGAAGGTCCGGCGGTACTGTCTGGTCCGGCAGGCGCGCCAGATGGTCCTGCTGTCTCGGGCAAGCTTCCTGGTCGGCCAGTCTGGCCTCCTGGCTGGATGTACGACCTGATGTCCTCATCATTCCCTCCCTCTTCAGTAGGTTTTGTCCTCAAAACTGGATCATCTGCATGGAAAGGGGCCAAGTCAGTAACATTGACGTATTGGACACATTAAACTCACCTGGAAGCTCGATCCGGTAGGCGTTGTTGTTGATCCTCTCGAGCACTCTGAAGGTCCATCTCCTCTTGGTGCTAGCTTGGAACTCCTTAGGTTTGGGAACCTCTCCTGCCGTAGGTGTAGCCACACCCAATCGCCTGGTTGAAAGATCACCTCCTTTCTTCCCTTGTTGGCATGAGTCACGTACTGTCCGGTCCTCTTCTCCAAGTTTTCTGCTACCTTCTGGTGTAACCTCCTTATGAACTCTGCCTTGGATGCTCCGTTGAGGTTGGTCATCTCAGCTGGTGGTAGTGGTGTTTGCTCCAATGGGGTGAGAGGGTTGAAGCCGTATACCACTTCAAATGGTGTCTTCTTGGTTGCTGAGTGCACGGCTCGGTTGTAGCGAACTCAATGAATGGCAGGCACTCCACCCAAGTCTTTAGGTTCTTCCCTAGTGTAGTTCTGAGAAGAGTTGATAGTGTCCTGTTGACAACTTCAGTTTGGCCATCGGTTTGAGGATGGCAAGTGGTTGAGAAGAGTAGCTTCGTGCCTAGCTTTCTCCAAAGGGTCCTCCAGAAATGGCTGAGGAACTTGGTGTCCCTGTCTGATACGATGGTCCTTGGCACTCCATGAAGCCGTATTATCTCCCTGAAGAACAGCTCAGCTGTTTGTGTGGCATCATTGACATTGGCACATGGGATGAAGTGTGCCATCTTGGAGAATCTGTCCACCACTACAAAGATTGCATCTTTGTGGTTGATCTTGGGCAGACCTAGAACAAAGTCCATCGAGATGTCCACCCATGGATGTGTGGGTATGGGCAGTGGGAGATACAACCCGTGAGGTTGCACTCGGGACTTTGCCTTCTTGCAAGTGAATGCATCTTGCACAATGTGCTTCTACTGTCCTCTTGATGTGTGGCCAGTAGAAGTGCTCCTTGACCACTGCTAGAGTCTTGTCGACACCAAAGTGGCCCATGAGTCCTCCTCCATGAGCTTCTCGGATGATAAGCTTCCTTAGTGATCCTTGTGGTATGCACAGCCTTCTTTCTCGGAACAAGAATCCTCATGGATGTAGGATTTGCCATGACTCCCTGTGCTACACTCCTTGTAGCTCTCAGCAAGGTCAGGATCATCCTTGTATAGATCCTTGATGTGCTCGAATCCTAGGACCTTTGTCTCCATGGTTGATATCAAGGCAAACCTCCTTGATAGTGCATCGGCTACCACACTGTCTTTGCCCTTCTTGTACTTGATGATGTACGGGAAGGTCTCTATGAACTCCATCCACCTGGCATGTCTCCTCTTGAGATTGGTTTGCCCTCTGAGGTGTTTGAGAGTCTCGTGATCAGTGTGGATCACAAACTCCTTGGACAGCAAGTAATGCTGCCAAGTCTCCAATGCTCGGACAAGGGCATAAAGCTCCTTGTCATAAGTGGGGTAGTTCAGTGAGGCACCACCTAGCTTCTCACTGAAGTATGCCACTGGTCTCCCTCCTTGAGTTAGCACTGCTCCTATGCCTATTCCAGAGGCATCACACTCCACTTCAAACGTCTTGTTGAAGTCGGGAAGGACTAACACTGGTGCGTGTGTAAGGCTGTCCTTCAAGGCCTTGAATGCCTTCTCCTGAGCTTCTCCCCAGCTGAATCCCACGTTCTTCTTCACTACTGCCGTCGTGGTGAGGCAATACTGCTGAAGTTGGGCACGAATCTCCTATAGAAGCTGGCCAGTCCGTGGAAGCTCCTTACTTGGCTGATGTTTCCTGGTGTTGGCAATTCTTGTATGGCTCAAATATTCTCCTCATCAACCTGTAGGCCCTGTAAACTCACAACAAAACCTCAAAAAAGACAAGCTTATCAGTACAAAAGGTGCACTTCTTGAGATTGGCATAAAGCTCTTCTTGTCAAAGGGTTTTAAGGACCATCTCAAGATGTGTGAGGTGTTCCCGTAGGCACTTACTATAAACAAGTATGTCATCAAAATAAAATACCACAAAATTACTGATGTACGCCCTAAGAACTTGGTTCATAAGGCGCATGAAGGTGCTTGGGGCATTAGTCAAGCCAAATGGCATGACTGTCCACTCGTAGAGTCCTTGCTTTGTCTTGAAAGCAGTCTTCCACTCATCACCTTCCTTCATTCTTACCTGGTGGTATCCACTTTGAGGTCTATCTTGGAGAAGACCGTGGCTCCACTCAGCTCATCTAGCATGTCATCCAGTCGTGGTATTGGATGCCTATACTTGACTGTGATGTTGTTGATTGCTCGGCAGTCCACGCACATGCGCCAAGTTCCATCCTTCTTGGGCACTAGTAGCACTGGTACAGCACATGGACTGAGGCTCTCTCGAACATATCCTTTCTCCAGGAGCTCCTTGACTTGCTTCTCAAGCTCCTTGGACTCCTCTGGACTCATCCGGTAGGCTGGCCGGTTGGGCAGGGCTGCTCCGGGCACTAGATCAATCTGGTGTTCTATGCCACGTAAAGGAGGCAAGCCTGCTGGTATCTCCTCTGGAAATACATCCTGGAATTTGTTGAGGAGAGTTGCTACTTCATGAGGTAGCTCTACCTGTCCCTGTTCTATACTCAACACTTCCTTGAAAACCATTAGTAACATTAAGTCCTTCGAGGCTAAAGCTCTCCGGACATGACTAGGTTGAATAAGAAAGTTAGACTTGACAAGTTTCTTTTCCTTACTCATTTGGAGTTGTAGCTCATGTACTTGGGCAGGTGTAAGAGGAGCTAGGCTGACCTTTCTCTTGTCATGCACGAAGGTGTATAGATTGGTTTGGCCATCATGCCTGGTCTCTTTGTCAAACTGCCATGGTCTTCCTAGTAGAAGATGGCCAGCTTGCATGGGCACCACGTCGCACACGACCTGGTCTTGGTACTTGCCCACACTGAATGGCACAGTGACTTGCTCATGAATCTTGAGCTCCACTTTGTCATCAAGCCATCTCAGTCTATATGGTCGAGGATGCCGTGTCCTCTCTAGACCTAGCTTATCAACCATATCCGCACTAGCAACGTTAGTGCAAGAACCACCATCTATGATGAGGTTACATACCTTTCCTTTGACGGTGCAACGGCTGTGGAAGATGTTCTCCCTTTGGATGGTCTCTGAAGGATCCACCATTGCACTGAGGATACGTCTAGTGACCAGCACTTCCCCACATCAGGGTACTCAATGTCACCTTATTCTCCTTCTGGCTCATAGTCCTCTTCATCTTGGGACTCATATTCTCCTGCCTCCGTAATCAGCATGACTCGGTTGTTTGGGCATTCCCTTGAGATGTGTCCACATCCCCTGCACTTGAAACAAGTTATGTCACGTGATCTTTGAGGGTTAGAAGACTTACCAGGCTCTCTCTGGTCACGGGTGGGTTCAGGAGGCTTGCTCTTGAACCTTGACTCGATCTCCACGCTTTTGCCTTTGTCTACTGTCTTAGGCATGTTGCTTGGTGCCCAAGGTGTCCTAGGCTTGCTGCAGATGTCTTGGCTCTTACGTTTGATGTGCTGTTCAGCTTGCACAGATAGGTGGAACAAGTCTTTGAAGTCGTTGTAGATTTGCCTTTCCACCTTGCATCTGATCCTTTCTTGGAGTCCATCCAAGAATTGCGCCATCAATGCTTCTTCATCATCATTGAGCTTCAATCTGTTCCTTAACTTCTCGAACTCTTCATAGTACTCCTCTACTGATCTGGTACCCTGCTTAAGAGTACGAAAACGACGTTGCAAATCCCTATGAAAGTAAGGTGGAACAAACCTTTGTCGCATGAGGTCCTTCATGTCGACCCATGAGTCTACGGGTCTCATTCTCTTCCTCCTTCTGTCAGATACCTCACGATCCCACCAGATGAGGGCATTGTCCGTGAGTTGTGCTACTGCCATTGAGACTCTCCTAGGTCCTGGTTGGTTGTAGTGATCAAAGATATGATCCATTCGCTTCTCCCAATCTAGGTAAGCCTCGGGGCCTACTTTTCCTGCAAAACTAGGAGGAGTTAGCTTAACATCAGGATGAATTACCCGGTTGTATGTGTGTTCATCTCCATCCTCATGACGTCTAGGAGGCATTCTTGGTCTCTGGTGAAGACCATATGGCTCAAAGCCATCATCTTCTGCCTCTGGTTGCCGTGGAGGTCCTCTCGGCCTATGGTGATAGTTATGAGGTTGCGTGTCCTCATCTCCATCTGGCTGGGTTTCCTCCTGTTCGTGTCGTGTCCTAAGGTACTCAGGACCCTCAGGACGGTCTTGCTCAGCTCTCACGTGCCTTATGGCCTGGAATCTTACTGGTCTCTCCACGTGCTCCAACCTCTCGCCTATGGATGCGAGTTGTGTTTGGAGTGTGGTGAACATGGCCATCATGGCTTCAGCTGCGTCTCTATTCTCTTCTCCCATGGTGTGCTACAAAGAAAGAAGACAAATTAGGGTGCTCCTAAATTATTAGGAGGGTTTTCTTTTTATATGGGGTTTGAAAAAAATGCAAAAAGGAAAAATTCTAAAGAAAGGAAATTCGACTACAAGAAAAAGGAAACTTCCTAGACAACTTGTGCTAGCTGTCCAATTCGAAATCTTTTGGGTATTTTCCTATTTTCTTTTCTTTTCTTTTTGTTTTCTTTTTAATTTAACTTAAAATTAATGGAAATATGAATTAAACAAAAAGGAAAACGTGATTGACAATGCAAAAGTGAACCTAAACCCTAGTGATACACGTAGGAGGCTAGATGCACTCGGTTTGGAGTTTGATGTTGTTTTTTTTATTTTTTCTTGAATACGACTTAAACTAATGCAAGAAATAGAAATAAGACAAGCAAAAGGATAGAAACAACCTGGTTTAGGAGCTTTAAGCTCTGATAGCAAAATGATACAAGCCTCGATTCAAGGCTTGGATGCGCGTGGGCTGTTTGTAGAAGATTAGGTGAGAAACTCGACCTTAGGCTTCTGGATAGAGGTTTTCTGGTTGGTAAACGATGGAAGGGTGAAGTGAACCACACGAGGGGTGATGAACCTCGTGATAAATCACAAACTTAGAGCTAGGAGGGCTGGTCTCAACTAGGTTCTAAGCGCACAAGTCTCTCTTGAGAGAAAGCTCGTAGGGAAAAAGTTCTACTTTATTAATAATCAAAAAGGTTGTCGAACTACAATGCTGGAAGGAGCCTTATTAATATGCTCGACAGCTTGACCTTCTAGGGTCGACACAAATAAAGAAATAGGAAAGTTTACAAAAGTGCACAAAGGAAAAGATACAAAAGTGCATAACCGAAAAAGGATCTATTCCTAAAATGTTCTTGACTCAAAAATGTAAAGTACCTAGATCCTACCCTGCAAAACAGAAAGAGGCATATATTCGAATGTAAACTTACCTTAACTCACCTCACGGCCAAGAAATGGAAGGTGGCCGTCCTTGTGGCATGCACGCGCCTTGCTCCTAGTCTTCGACTTGGAGTAGGGTTACAAATCTCTGGGCCTTGACCTCTCTTGCCACTAAAGCCCAAGTCTCTGATGTCCCTTGTGTTGTTGAGAAGCTATTGGACTCTTCCTTGTATTTTTGGCCCATTGTCCTTTGTCGATCTTCCTCTAGTAGCTTGTTGACCCATAGGCTGAATTTGTGGAAGAGCGCCCTTGATCTGCTTCTTGTCATTGCTCCTTGAGGTACCACTGGTGTTGAGACTTCCTCTAAGTGCATGTCCTGGAGCTGGTAGCTCATTTGGTCCGAGTCCTCTTGTGTAGAAGTGGAAGTGTGCGTGTACTCGGCTGGATCGGCTGTACCGGCTGGATTGTGCGCGGTACTGGCCGAAATGACTTCAGGACCGGCCAAGTTGATCCCGGAGTCGGCGGTGTCATCAGGGGGACCGGCGGTGTTATTCACGTCCCCACCAAGTGTACCGGAAGCTTGGGCCTCTGCACCGGCGATGTTGACCGGTCTGGTCCTATAGGTCAAGGGTCCGGCGGTACTGTCTGGTCCGGCAGGCGCGCCAGATGGTCCTGCTGTCTCGGGCAAGCTTCCTGGTCGGCCAGTCTGGACTCCTGGCTGGATGTACGACCTGATGTCCTCATCAAAACGTCTTGTTGAAGTCGGGCAGAACTAGCACTGGTGCATGTGTAAGGCTGTCCTTCAACCTGGAATGCCTTTTCCTGAGCTTCTCCCCAGCTGAATCCCACGTTCTTCTTCACTACTACCGTCAATGGTGAGGCAATACTGCTGAAGTTCGGCACGAATCTCCTATAGAAGCTGGCCAGTCCGTGGAAGCTCCTCACTTGGCTGATGTTGCCTGGTGTTGGCCATTCTTGTATGGCTCGAATCTTCTACTCATCAACCTGTAGGCCCTGTGAACTTACAACAAAACCGAAAAAGACAAGCCTATCAGTACAAAAGGTGCACTTCTTGAGATTGGCATAAAGCTCTTCTTGTCGAAGGGTTTTAAGTACCATCTCAAGATGTGTGAGGTGTTCCCGTAGGCACTTACTATAAACTAATATATCATCAAAGTAAACCACTACAAACTTACTGATGTACGCCCTAAGAACTTGGTTCATAAGGCGCATGAAGGTGCTTGGGGCATTAGTAAAGCCGAATGGCATGAATTTCCACTCGTATAGCCCTTGCTTTGTCTTGAAAGCAGTCTTCCATTCATCACCTTTCTTCATCCTGACCTGGTGGTATCCACTCTTGAGGTCTATCTTGGAGAAGACCGTGGCTCCACTCAGCTTATCTAGCATGTCATCCAGCCGTGGTATCGGATGCTGGTACTTGACTGTGATGTTGTTGATTGCTCGGCAGTCCACGTACATTTGCACAGTCCCATCCTTCTTGGGCACTAGTAGCACTGGTATGGCACATGGACTGAGGCTCTCTCGAACATAGCCTTTCTCCAGGAGCTCCTTGACTTGCTTCTCAAGCTCCTTGGACTCCTCTGGGCTCATCCGGTAGGCTGGCCGGTTGGGCAGGGCTGCTCCGGACACTAGGTCGATCTGGTGCTCTATGCCATGTAAAGGAGGCAAGCCTGCTGGTATCTCCTCTGGAAACACATCCTGGAACTTGTTGAGGACAGTTGCTACTTCAGGAGGTAGCTCTACCTGTTCCTGTTCTATACTCAAAATTTCTTTGAAGACCATTAGTAACATTAAATCCTTCGAGGCTAAAGCTCTCCAGACATGGCTTGGTTGAATAAGAAAATTAGACTTGATAAGTTTCTTTTCCTTACTCATTTGGAGTTGTAGCTCGTGTACTTGGGCAGGTGTAAGAGGAGCCAAGCTGACCTTTCTTTTGTCATGCACAAAAGTGTAGAGATTGGTTCGGCCATCATGCCTGGACTCTTTGTCAAACTGCCATGGCCTTCCGAGCAGAAGATGGCCAGCTTGCATGGGCACCACGTCGCACATGACTTGGTCTTGGTACTTGCCCACACTGAATGGCACGGTGACTTGCTCATGGATCTTGAGCTCCACTTTTTCATCGAGCCATCTCAGTCTATGGTGATAGTGATGAGGTTGTGTGTCCTCATCTCCATCTGGCTGGGGCTCCTCCTGTTCGTGCCGTGTCCTAAGGTGCTCAGGACCCTCAGGACGGTCTTGCTCATCTCTCACGTGCCTAATGGCCTGGAATCTCACAGGCCTCTCCACGCGCTCCAATCTCTCGCCTATGGATGCGAGTTGCGTTTGGAGGGTGGTGAACATAGCCATCATGGCTTCGGTTGCTTCTCTATTTTCTTCTGCCATTGTGTGCTACAAAGAAAGAAGACAAGTTATGATACTCCTAAATTATTAGGAGGGTTTTCTTTTTATAAGGGATTCGAAAAAATGCAAAAAAGAAAGTTCTAAGGAATGGAAAATTCGAAAATATGGAGATTTGAATAAAAGGAAATTTTTCTTGACAACTATTGCTAGCTGTCCAATTCGAAATCTTTTGGTATTTTTTCTATTTTCTTTTCTTTTCTTTTTCTTTTCTTTTAATTTAACTTTAAAATAATAGAAATATGATTCTAACAAAAAGGAAAGTCGAATATAGCAATGCAAGAATGATTGTAGAACCTAGTGATGCACGTAGGAACTAGATGCACATGGTATGAACTTAGATGTTATTTTTTTTATTTTCTGGAATGAAACTTAAACTAATGCAAGAACAAGAAACAAGACAAGCTAAAGGATAGAAAGAACCTGGTTTAGGAGCTTTAAGCTCTGATACCAAAATGATACAAGCATCGATTCAAGGCTTATATGCGCGTGGGCTGTTTAGAGAAGGTTAGGTGAGAAACTCGACCTTAGGCTTCTTGGATAGAGGTTTTTGGGTTGGTATTCGATGGAAAGGTGAAGTGAACCACACGAGGGGGGATGAACCTCGTGATAAATCTCAAACTTAGAGCTAGGAGGGCTGGTCTCAATTAGATTCTAAGCGCACAAGATTCTTGAGAGAAAACTTGTTGGAAGAAAGTTCTACTTTATTAGTATCAAAAAGGTTGTCGAACTACAATGCTGGAAGGACCCTTATTAATATGCTCGACAGCTTGATCTACTAGGGTCGACTCAAATAAAGAAAAGGAAAGTTTACAAAAGTGCACAAATGGAAAAGATACAAAAGGGTATAACCGAAAAAAATGACCTATTCCTAAAATGTTCTTGACTCAAAAATGTAAAGAATCTAGATCCTACCCTGCAAAACAGAAAGAGGCATATATTTGAATTGAAACTTACCTTACTTACCTCACGGCCAAGAAATGGAAGGTGGCCGTCCTTGTGGCATGCATGCGCCTTGCTCCTAGTCTTCGACTTGGAGTAGGGTTAAGAATCTTTGGGCCCTTACCTCGCTTGCCACTAAAGCCCAAGTCTCTCAAGTTCCTTGCATTGTTGAGAAGCCTTTGGACTCTTCTTTGTACATCTGGCCCATTGTCCTTAGTCGATCTTCCTCTAGGAGCTTGTCCACCCATAAGCTGAACTTGTGGAAGAGTGCTCTTGATCTACTCCTTGTCATTGCTCCTGGTGGTACTACTGGTGTGGATACTTCCTCTAGATGCATGTCCTGAAGCTGGTAGCTTATCTGGTCCGAGTTTCCTTGTGTAGAAGTTGAAATGCTCGTGCACTCGGCTGGATCGGCTGTACCGGCTAGATTGTGCGGGGTACTTGCCGAAATGCCTTCAGGACCGGCCAAACTGATCCCGTAGTCGGTGGCATCACCAAGGGGACCGGTGGTGTCATCCACGTCGCCATCAAGTGTGCCGAAAGCTTGGGCCTCTCCGCCGGCAATGCTGACCGGTCTGGTCCTATTGGTCGAGGGTCCGGCGGTACTGCTTGGTCCGGTAGACGTGCCAAATGGCCTGGCTGTCTCGGGCAAGCTTCCTGGTCGGCCAGTCTTGTCTCCCGGCTGGATGTATGACCTGATTTGCTCATCACTATCGTGTCGGAGAAGATTATCCGACGGATTACCAATGAAATTTGAATACCCATCGGAACCCATCGAAATGCCGTCGGAAACTACACTCGGATTCTCGACGACATAGGGTATTGATACTATACCATTTAAAAGCTTTTACTCAATGAGCACCAACGATCAGTAAAAAATGATCATTTTAACTGGCCGATTAACTTGACATGTCTGCATTAAATCGTGCGTAACTTTCGATTTAGAGCTCAGAATGACACGAATCCAATGCCCATGTTAATCAACCTCAATTTTCTATATTTTGACAAAATTTGAGACAGAAATAGATATGAAAAAGCGCCCAAGTAATACAATCTAGCCAAAAATTCGCGATGCCATGAATTATGCTTCATTTATAAGCCTTTACTCAATGAGCACCAATGACCAGTTTCGTATAATCACTTTAACTGGCCGATCAACTTGACATGTTCGCACTAAATCATCAGTAACTTTTGATTTGGAGCTCATAATGACACAAATCTAATTCCCACGTTAAGCTAGCTCAATTTTTTATATTGTGATAAAATTTGGAATAGAAGATAAAATTTGGAATAGAACTAGATACAACAAAACGTACAAGTAATCCAATTTATCCCAAATTGCGTGATGCCATGCTTAATGTTTCATTTAAAAGCGTTTACTTAATGAGCACCAACGATCAGTTTAGAATGATCACTTTAACTGGCCGATCAACTTGACATGTCTGCACTAAATTGTCTGTAACTTATGATTTAGAGTTCAGAATGACATGAATCCAATGCCCATGTTAAGCTGGCTGAATTTTCTATATTGTGACAAAATTTGAGACATAAATAGATACCAAAAATCGTCCCAGTAATCCAATCTATCAAAACTGTGTGATGCCATGCATTATGCTTTATTTATAAGCTTTTAATCAATAAGCACCAATGATCAGCTAAGAATGATCATTTTAACTGACCGATCAACTTGACATATCCGCACTAAATCGTTTGTAACTTTTAATTTAGAGCTCCGAATGACGTGAATCCAATGCCAACGTTAAGCTAGCTCAATTTTCTATAATGTGGCAAAATTTGAGACAAAAAATAGATACGACAAAGCGTTGGAGTAAACCAATCTATCCAAAACTGTGTGATACTCTACATGATTCTTCATTTAGAAGCTTGTACTCAATGAGCACTAATGATTAGTTTAGAATGATCATTTTAACTGGCTGATCAACTTCACATGTCCGCACTATATTTTCCGTAACTTTTGATTTAGAGCTCCGAATGAAAAAAATCCAATGGCCATGCTAAGCTAGCTTAATTTTCCATATTGTGACAAAACTATAGACCGAAATAGAGACGACAAAGCGTCTCAGTAATCCAATCTATCCCAAACTGTGTGATGCCATGTATTATGCTTCATTTATAAGCTTTTAATCAATGAGCACCAATGATCAATTTAGAATGACCATTTTAACTGGATGATCAACTTGACATGTCCGCATTAAATCGTCTGTAACTTTTGATTTAGAGCTCAAAATGATGTGAATCCAATGCCCACGTTAAGCTATCTCAATTTTCTATATTGGGATAAAATTTGAGAGAGAAATAGATATGACAAAGTGTTCAAGTAATCCAATCTATCCCGAACTATGTGATGCGATGCATTATTCTTCATTTATAAGCTTTTACTCAATGAGCACCAATGATCAGTTTAGAATGATCATTTTAACTGGGCGATTAACTTGATATATCCACACTAAATCGTCTGTAACTTTTGAATTAGAGCTCATAATGACACGAATCCAATGCCCACGTTAAGCTAGCTTAGTTTTATATATTGTGATAAATTATAAGACTAAAATTGCTCGACAAGTCGTCCAAGTAACCAAATCTATCGAGAACTACGTGATGTCATGCATTATGCTTCATTTATAAGCCTTTACTCAATGAGCACCAATGATCAGTTTAGAATCATCACTTTAACTACCGATCAACTTGAAATATCTGCATTAAATCTTTCATAACTTATGATTTATAGTTCATATTTACACGAATCCAATGCCCACGTTTGGCTATCACAATTTTCTATATTGTGACAAAATTTGAGACAGAAATAGATTCGAAAAAGCATCCAAATAATCCAATGTAGCCAAAAATGCGTGATGCCATACATTATGCTTCATTTATAAGCCTTTAATCAATGAGCACCAATTATCAGTTTAGAATAATCACTTTAACTGGCCGATCAACTTTACATGTCCGCACTAAAACATCCATAACTTTTGATTTAGATCTCAGAATGTCACTAATCCATTGCTGACGTTAACGTAGCTCAATATTTTTATATTGTAACAAAATTTGAGATAGAATAAGATAGGACAAAAATTCCAAATAATCTAATCTATCCCAAACTACGTGATGCCATGCTTCATGCTTCATTTATAAGCGTTTACTTAATGAGCACCAATGATCTGTTTAGAATGATCGCTTTAACTTGCCGATGAACTTGACATGTCCACACTAAAATGTCCATAACTTATGATTTAGAGCTGAGAATGACACGAATTCAATGCCCACGTTAAATGGCTCAACTTACTATATTGTGACAAAATTTCAGATAGAAATAGATACGAAAAAGCGTCCCACAAATCTAATTTATCCCGAACTGCATGATGTCATATATTATGCTTCACTTATTAGCCTTTACTCAATAAGCACCAATGATCAGTTTAAAATAATCATATTAACAGGCTGATAACCTTGACATGTACGCATTAAATCGTATGTAACTGTGATTTAGAGCTCAGAATGACACGAATCTAATGCACACGTTCAGCTAGCTCAATTTTCTATGTTCTGACAAAATTTCAGATAGAAATAGAGACGACAAAGCGTCCAAGTAATCCAATCTATCCCAAACTGCATGAAACCATGCATTATGTTTCATTTATAAGCTTTTAATCAATTATCACCAATAATCAATTTAGTTAAGAATTATCATTATAACTCGCCGATCAACTTGACATGTCTGCACTAAATCATACGTAATTTTTGATTTAGAGCTCTGAATGACACGAATCTAATGCCCGCGTTAACCTAACTCAATTTTCTATACTGTGACAAAAGTTGAGACAAAAAGAGATACGACAAAGCGTCCAAGTAATCCAATCTATCCCAAACTGCATGATGCCATGCATTATTCTTCATTTATAAGCTTTTACTGAATGTGCACCACTGATCAGTTTAGAATGATCATTTTAACTGGCCGATCAACTTGACATTTCCGCACCAAATCGTCTGCAACATTTGATTTAGAGCTCAAAATGACAGGAATCCAGTGCCCATGATAAGCAAACTCAATTTTCTATATTGTGAAAATAAGACTAAAATTGCTACGACAAGTCCTCCATGTAATCAAATCTATCCAAAACTACGTGATGTCATGCATTATGATTCGTTTATAAGCTTTTACTCAATGAGAACCAATGATCAGTTTAGAATGATCATTTTAACTAGCCGATCAACTTGACATGTCTGCACCAAATCTTCTATAAGTTTCGATTTATAGCTCATAATGACACGAATCCAATGTACATGTTAAGCTAGCTCAATTTTTTATATAGTGTCAAAATTTTAGACAGAAATAAAGACGACAAAGCGTCCAAGAAATCCAACCTATCCCAAACTGCGGGATGTCTTGCATTATGCTTCATTTATAAGCTTTTAATCAATGAGCACCAATGATCAGTTAAGAATGATCATTTTAATTGACCGATCAACTTGACATGTCCGCAATAAATCTTCTGTACCTTATGATTTAGAGCTCATAATGACACAAATCCAATACACACGTTAAGCTAGCTCAATTTTCAATATTTTGACAAAATTATAGACAAAGATAGAGACGACAAAGCGTCCAAGTAATTCAATCTATCCCAAACTTCGTGATGCCAAGCATTATGCTTCATTTATAAGCTTTTTAATCAATGAGCACTAATGATCAGTTAAGAATTATCATTCTAACTTGATGATCAACTTGATATGTCTGCACTAAATCGTCTCTAACTTTTGTATTAGAGCTTCGAATGACACGAATCCAATGCTCACTTTAATTGTTTGTTACCATGCATTATGTTTCATTTATAAGCTTTTAATCAATGAGCACTAATGATCAGTTAAGAATGATTATTTTAACTGACCGATCAACTTGACATGTCCGCAATAAATCATCCGTAACTTATGATTTAGAGCTTAGAATGACACAAATCTAATACCCACGTTAAGCTAGCTCAATATTTCTATATTTTGACAAAATTATAGACAAAGATAGAGACGACAAAGCGTCCAAGTAATTCAATCTATCCAAAACTGCGAGATGCCATGCATTATGTTTCATTTATAAGCTTTTAATCAATGAGCACTAATGATCAGCTAAGAATTATCATTCGAACTGGCCGATCAACTTGATATGTCCACACTAAATCGTCCATAACGTTTTTTTAGAGCTTCCAATGACATGAATCCAATGCCCACTTTAGCCTATCTCAATTTTCTATATTGTGACAAAATTTGAGACATAAATATATATCTGCCAAAGCGTCCAAGTAATCTAATCTATCGTGAACTGCGTGATGCCATGCATGATGCTTCATTTATAAACTTTTACTTAATGAGCATCAATGATCAGTTTAAAATGATGAATTTAACTAGCCGATCAACTTGACATGTACGCACTAAATCGTTTGTAACTTTTGATTTAGAGCTCAGAATGACACAAATCCAGTACACACGTTAAGCTAGCTGAAGTTTCTATATTGTGACAAATTTTGAGAATGAAATAGATACAACAAAGCGTCCAAGTAATCCAATATGTCCAAAACTGTATGATGCCATGCTTTATACATCATTTATAATCGTTTGCTTAATGAGCACCAATGATTACTTTAACTGTCCGTTCAACTTTTCATGTCCGTACTAAATCGTCCATAACTTATGATTTAGAGCTTAGAATGACACGAATCCAATTTCCACGTTAAGCGGGCTCAATTTTCAATATTGTGACAAAACTTGAGACACAAATAGATAAGAAAAAGCGTCCAAGTAATCCAATCTAGCCAAAATTGTGTGATGGCATGCATTATCCTTCATTTATAAGCCTTTACTCAATGAGCACCAATGACCAAAGTAGAATGATCACATTAACTGGCCGAACAACTTGACATGTCCGCACTAAATCGTCCGTAACTTTTGATTTAGAGCTCAAAATGACAAGAATCCTATACCCACGTTAAGCTAGCTCAATTTTCTATATTGTGACAAAATTTGAGACATAACTAGATACGACAAAGCGTCCAAGTAATCCAATCTATCAAAAACTGCATGATGCCATGCATTATGTTTCATTTATAAGCCTTTACTCAATAAGCACCAATGATAAGTTTATAATGATCATTTTAACTGGTCGATAACCTTGACATGTCTGCCCTAAAACTTTTTTAGGTTTTTGATTCATAGCTCAAAATGACACAAACCCAATGCCCACGTTAAGCTGGCCCAATTATCTATATTGTGAGAAAATTTGAGATAGAATTAGATACGAAAAACCGTTCAAGTGATCCAATCTATTCCAAACTGCGTGATGGCATGCATTATGTTTCATTTATAAGCCTTTACTCAATGGGCCAATTATTAGTTTAGAATGATCATTTTAACTGGCTGATCAACTTGACATGTCTGCACTAAATCATCCGAAACTTTTGATTTATAGCTCAGAATGACACAAATCCGATTCCCACGTTAAGCTAGCTCAATTTTCTATATTGTGATAAAATTTAAGACTAAAATTGCTTCGACTAATCCTCCAAGTAATAAAATCTATCCAATAATACGTAATATCATGCATAATGCTTCATTTATATGTCATTACTCAATCAGCACAATTGATAAGTTAGAATGATCATTTTAACTGGCTGATCAACTTGACAGATCTGCACTAATCATCCGTAAATTTTTATTTATATCTTATAATAACATAAATCCAATGCCCACGTTAAGCTTGCTCAATTGTCTATATTGTTACAAAATTTGAGATAAAAATAGAGACGACAAAGCGTTCAAGTAATCCAATCTATCCCAAACTTCGTGATGCCATGCATTATGCTTCATTTATAAGCCTTTACTCAATGAGCACCAATGATCAATTTAGAATGATCATTTTAACTGGCCGATCAACTTGACATGTCTGCACTAAAACGTCTGTAACTTTTAATTTATAGCTCAAAATGACATGAATTCAATGTCCACTTTAAGCTAGCTCAATTATCTATATTGTGACAAAATTTTAGACAGAATTAGATCCGACAAAGTGTTCAATTAATAAAATCTATCTCAACTCTGTGATGCCATGCATTATGATTCATTTATAAGCCTTTACTCAATTAGCACCAATGATCAATGTAGAATGATCACCGTAACTGGCCGAACAACTTTACATGTCCGCACTAAACCGTTTGTAACTTTTGATTTAGAGCTCAAAATGGTAGGAATCCAATGCCCACGTTATGCTAGCTCAATTTTCTATTGTCAAAAAAAATTGAGGAACAACTAGATACGACAAAGCGTCCAAGTAATCTAATCTATCCCAAACTATGTGATGCCATGCTTTATGCTTCATTTATAAGCCTTTACTTAATGAGCAATAGCGATCAGTTAAGAATTATCATTCTAACTGACCGATCAACTTGACATGTCCGCACTAAAATATTTGTAACTTTTTTATTTATAGCTCAGGATTACACAAATCCAATACCCACGTTAAGCTAGTTCAGTTGTCTATGTGACAAAATTTGAGATAGTAATAGGAAATACAAAGCGTCCAAGTAATCCAATCTATCCGAAACTGCGTGTTGCCATGCATTATGCTTCATTTATAAGCCTTTACAGAATGAACAACAATGATCAGTTTAGAATGATCATTTTAACTGGCCGATCAACTTGACATATCTGCCCTAAAACGCCTGTAACGTTTTTATTTATAGCTCTGATGACACGAATCCAATGGTCATGTTGAGGTAGCTCAAATATATATATTGTGTCAAAATTTGAGACAAAATAAGATACGACAAAACGTCCAAGTAATCCAATCTATTCCAAATTGCATGATGCCATGCATTATGCTTCATTTATAAGCCTTTACACAATGAGCAGTAATGATCAGTTTAGAATGATCATTTTAACTGGCCGATCAACTTGACATATCTGCCCTAAAACAGTTGTAACGTTTTTATTTATAGCTCTGATGACACGAATCCAATGGTCATGTTGAGGTAGCTCAAATATGTATATTGTGTCAAAATTTGAGTCAAAACAAGATACGACAAAACGTCCAAGTAATCCAATCTATTCCAAATTGCATGATGCCATGCATTATGCTTCATTTATAAGCCTTTACTCAATGAACACTAATGATCAGTTTAGAATGATCATTTTAACTGGGCGATCAACTTGACATGTTTGCACTAAATCGTCCGTATGTTTTCATTTAGAGCTCAGAATGACATGAATGCAATACCCACGTTAAGCTAGCTAAATTTTCTATATTGCGGTAAAATTAGAAAGAGAATTTGATACGACAAAGCGTCCAAGTAATCCAATCTATCACAAACTTGTGATGCCATGCATTATGCTTCACTTATAAGTCTTTACTTAATAAGCACCAATGATCAGTTTACAATGATCATATTAACTGGCCGATCAATATGACATGTCTACACTAAATCGTCCGTAACTTTTGATTTATAGCTCACAATGACACGAATCCAATACGCACGTTAAGCTACCTCAATTGTATATACTGTGACAAAATTTGACACAAAAATAGATACAAAAAATCGTCCAAACAATCCAATCGATCCAAAACTACATGATACCATGCATTATGCTTCATTTATAAGCCTTTACTCAATGAACACCAATGATTAGTTTAGAATGATCACTTTAGCTGGCCAATCAAGTTGACATGTCTGGACTAAATTGACCGTAGCTTTTAATTTACTGCTAAGAATGACAAATCAAATGCCCACGTTAAGCTAGCTCAATTTTCTATATTATAATAAAATTTGAGACAAAAATATATACGATAAAGCGACCAAGTAATCCAATCTATCTAAAACTGTGTGATACCATGCATTATGTGTCATTTATATGCCTTTATTCAATGCGCACCAATGATAAGTTTAGAATTATCACTTTAACTAGCCGATAAAGTTGATATGTCCGCACTAAATTGTCTGTAACTTTTATTTTAGAGCTCAGAATGACACAAGTCCAACGCCCAGGTTAATCTACCTCAAATTTGAGATAGAAATAGAGACGACAAAGCATCCAAGTAATCCAATCTATCCAGACTACTTGATGCCATGCATTATGCTTCATTTATAAGCCTTTACTTATTGAGCACCAATGATCAGTTTAGAATGATCACTTTAGCTGGCCCATAAACTTGACATGTCTGCACTAAATTGTTTGTAACTTTTGATTTAGAGCTCAGAATGACACTAATCCAATGCCCACATTAAGCTAGCTCAATTTTCTATATTGTGGCAAAATTTCAGACAAAACTATATATGACAATGCGTCCAAGTATTCCAATCTATCCAAAACTGTTTGATGCCATGCATTATGCTTCATTTATAATCTTTTACTCAATGAGTACCAATGATCAGTTTAAAATCATCACTTTAACAGGCAGATCAACTTGACATGTCCGCACTAAATAGTCCGTAACGTTTGATTTAGAGCTCTGAAAAACACAAATAAATGCCCACGTTAAGTTAGCTCAATTTTCTATATTGTAACAAAATTTGAAACAAAAATAGATACGACATATCGTCCAAGTAATCCAATCTATCCAAAACTGTATGATGCCATATATTATGCTTCATTTATAAGCCATTACTTAATGAGCACCAATGAATAGTTTATAATGATCACTTTAACTAGCCGATCAACTTGACACATTTGCAATAAATCGTATGTAACTTTTGATTTAGAGTTCAAAATGACACGAACGCAATGCCCACTTTAAGCTAGCTCAATTTTCAATAGTGTGACAAAATTTTAGACAAAACAAGCTATGAAAAAGCATTCTAATAATCCAATCAATCAAAAACTGTTTGATGCCATCCATTATGCTTCATTTATAAGCGTTTACTCAATGAGTACCAATGATAAGTTTAGAATGATCACTTTAACTCGCCGATCAACTTGACATGTCCACACTAAATTTTCCATAAATTTTTATTTAGAGCTTAGAAACACACGAAATCCAATGCCCATGTTAAGCTAGCTCAATTTTCTATATTGTAACAAAATTTGAGATGGAAATAGATACGACAAAGCGTCCAAGTAATCCCACCTATCCAAAAATGTGTCATGCCATGCATTATGCTTCATTTATAAGCCTTTACTCAATGAGCACTAATGATCAGTTTAGAATGAAGACTTTAACAGGTCGATCAATTTGACATGTCTGCACTAAAGCGTCTGTAAGTTTTGATTTAGAGCTTGGAATGACACGAATCCCATGCCCACTTTAAGCTAGCTCAATTTTCTATATTTTGAAAAAATATGAGATAGATATGAAGACGACAAAGCGTTCATGCAATCCAATCTATCCCAAATGGTGTGATGCAACGTTTTATGCTTCATTTATGATCCTTTACTTCATGACCACCAATGATCCATTTAGAATGATCACCTTAACTGGCCAATCAACTTGAATGTCCGCAAAATATCATCGTTAACTTTTGATTTAGAGCTCAGAATGACACAAATCCCGTGCCCACGTTAAGCTAGCTAAATTTTCTATATTGTGACAAAGTTTGAGACAAAAATAGATACGACAAAGCATCCAAGTAATCCACTCCATCCCAAATTGTTTGATGCCATTCCTTAGGCTTCATTTATAAGCCTTTACTTAAAGAGCACCAATGATCAGTTAAGAATGATGACTTTCACTGGCCGATCAACTTGACATGTACGCACTAAATCGTCCATAACTTTTGATTTACAACTAAATAACACACAAATAAAATGCTTACGTTAAGCTAGCTCAATTTTTCTATATTGTAACAAAATTTGAGACAGAAATAGATACGACAAAATGTCCATGTAATCCAATCTATCAAAAACTGTGTGATACCATGCATTATGCTTCATTTATAATCCTTCACTTAATGAGCACCAATGATTAGTTTAGAAGGATCACTTTAACTGGCCGATCAAATTGACATGTCCGCACTAAATCGTTTTGATATAGAGTTCAGAATGACACAAATCCAATAATCACATTTAGCTAGCTCAATTTTCTATCATGTGACAAAATTTGAGACATAACTAGATATGATAAAGTGTCCAAGTAATCCAATCTATCCAAAACTGTTTGATGCCATGCATTATGCTTCATTTATAAGCCTAAATTCAATCAGTACCAATGATCAGTTTAGAATCATCATATTAACCCGCTGATCAACTTGACATGTCCGCACTAAAAAGTTTGTAACTTTAGATTTTGAGTTAAGAATGACACGAATCCAATTCCCATATGAATCTAGCTCAATTTTCTATATTGTAACAAAATTTGAGATAGAAATAGAGAAGACAAGGCATCCAAGTAATCCAATCTATCCAAAATTGTGTGATGTCATGCATTATGCTTCATTTGTAAACCTTTACTCAATGAGCACTAATAATAAGTTTAGAATGATCACTTTAACTAGCCGATCAACTTTACACGTCCACACTAAATCATCCATAACTTCTGATTTAGAGCTCAGAATAACACGAATCCAATGCCCACAATAAGCTAGCTCAATTTTCTATATTCTAACAAAATTTGAGACAGAAATAGATTCGACAAAGTGTCCAAGTAATCCAATCTATCATAATCTTTGTGATGCCATGCATTATGCTTCATTTATAAGCCTTTACTTAATGAGCACCAATGATCAGTTTAGAATGATCACTTTAACTACCGATCAACTTGATATGTCTGCACTAAATCATTTGTAACTTTTGATTTAGAGATCAGAAACACACGAATCAAATGCCCACGTTAAGCTAGCTCAATTTCTATATTGTAACAAAAATTGAAATAAAAATAGAGACGAAAAAAGCAACCAAGTAATCCAATCTATCCCAAAATGTGTGACACCATGTTTTATGCTTCATTTATAAGCCTTTACTTAATGAGCAACATTGATGAGCAACTTTAACTGGCCGATGAACTTGACATCTCCGCACTAAATCGTCCGTAACTTTTGATTTAGAGCTCAGAATGACACGAATCCAATACCCATGTTAAGGTAGATAAATTTTCTATATTTTGACAAAATTTGAGAGAGAAGTAGAGACGACAAAGTGTCCAACTAATCCAATCTATCCCAAACTGCGTGATGCCACTCTTTAGGCTTCATTTATAAGCCTTTTCTTAATGAGCGCCAATGATTAGTTTTGAATGATTAGTTTTGAATGATCAGTTTAACTGGCTGATCAACTTGACATGTCCGCACAAAATCATCTGTAATTTTTGATTTAGAGCTCGGAGTGTCACAAATCCAATGCCCACGTTAAGCTAGCTCATTCGCTATCTTTTGAAAAAATTTGAGATAGAAATATAGAGACGACAAAGCGTGCAAGTAATCCAATCTATCCATCACTGTGTGATGCCATGTTTTATTTATAAGCCTTTACTCAGTGAGCACAAATGATTAGTTTAGAATAATCAGTTTAACTAGCCGATCAACTTAACATGTTCGCATTAAATCGTCCGTAACTTTTGATTTAGAGTTTAGAATGACAGTAATCCAATGCCCACATTAAGCTTGTTCAATTTTCAAGTTAAGCAAGTTCAATTTTCTGTATTGTAACAAAATTTGAGACAGAAATCGATGCGAAAAAGCGTCCAAGTAATCCAATCTATCATAAACTGTGTGATGCCATGCATTATGATTCATATATAATCGTTTTCTTAATGAGAATCAATGATCAGTTTGGAATGATCACTTTAACTACCAATCAAGTTGAGATGTCCGCAATAAATCGTCTGTAACTTTTGATTTAGAGCTCATAATGACACGAATCCAATGCCCACGTTAAGCTAGCTCAATTTTCTATATTATGACAAAATTTGAGAAAGAAGTAGATATGAAAAAGCATAAAAGTAATCCAATATGTCCAACACTGTTTGATGCCATGCATTAGCCTTTACTCAATGAGCACCAATGGTAAGTTTAGAATAATGACTTTAACTACCGATCAACTTGACATGTCCGCACTAAATCATTTGTATCTTTTAATTTAGAGCTCCAAAACACGTGAATCAAATGCGCACGTTAAGCTAGCTCAATTTCTATATTGTAACAAAAATTGAAATAAAAATTGAGATGAAAAAAGCGTCCAAGTAATCCAATCTATCCCAAAATATGTGATGCCATGTTTTATGGTTCATTTATAAGCCTTTGCTTAATGAGCAACATTGATTAGTTTAGAATAATCAGTTTAACTGGCCGATCAACTTGATATGTATCCACTAAATCGTCCGTAACTTTTTATTTAGAGCTCAGATTGACACAAATCCAATGCCCACGTTAAATTAGATCAATTTTCTATATTCTCACAAAATTTGAGACAGAAATATATATGACAAAGCGTCAAAATCATCCAATATATCCAAAACTGTGTGATGCCATACAATATGCTTCATTTATAAGCCATTACTCAATGAGCACCAATGATCACTTTAGAATAATCATATTAACTGGCCGATCAACTTGAAATTTCCGGAGAAATCGTCCGTAAATCTTGATTTTGAGCTCAAAATGACACCAATCCAATGCCCATGTTAGGCTAGATAAATTTTCTATATTTTGACAAAATTTGAGAGAGAAGTAGAGATGACAAAGCGTCCAAGAATTCCAATCTATCCCAATATGAGTGATGCCACTCTTTAGGCTTCATTTATAAGCATTTTCTTAATGAGCGCCAATGGTCAGTTTTGAATGATCATTTTAACTGGCTGATCAACTTGGCATGTCTGCACAAAATCATCTCTAATTTTTGATTTAGAGCTCATAATGTCACGAATCCAATGCCCACGTTAAGCTAGCTCAATTCGCTATTTTCTGAAAGTATTTGAGAGAGAAATATAGAGACGACAAAGCGTGCAAGTAATCCAGTCTATCCATCACTGTGTGGTGCCATGCTTATGTTTCACTTATAAGCCTTTACTCAGTGAGCAGAAATGATTAGTTTAGAATGATCAGTTTAACTGGCCGATCAACTTGACATGTTCGCATTAAATTGTCCATATCTTTTGATTTAGAGTTTAGAATGACAGGAATCCAATGCCCACGTTAAGCTAGTTCAATTTTCACGTTAAGCTAGTTCAATTTTCTATATTGTAAAAACATTTGAGACAGAAATCGATGCGAAAAAGCATCCAAGTAATCCAAGCTATCATAAACTGTGTGATGCCATGCATTATACTTCATATATAATCATTTTCTTAATGAGCATCAATGATCAGTTTAGAATGATCACTTTAACTACCGAACAAGTTGAGATGTCCCTAATAAATCGTTTGTAACTTTTGATTTAGAGCTCAGAATGACACGAATCCAATGCCCACGTTAAGCTAGCTCAATTTTCTATATTATGACAAAATTTGAGAAAGAAGTAGAAATGACAAGGCATAAAAGTAATCCAATATGTCCAAAACTGTTTGATGCCATGCATTATGCTTCATTTATAAGCTTTTACTCAATGAGTACCAATGATCAATTTAAAATAATCGTATTAACTAGCCGATCAACTTGACATGTCCACACGAAATCGTCAATAACTTTTGATTTAGAGATCAGAATGACACGAATCCAATGTATACGTTAAACTAGGTCAATTTTCTATATTTTGACAAAATTTTAAACAAAAATAGAGACAACAAAGCGTCCCAGTAATTCAATCGATCCAAACTCCTTGATGCCATGAATTATGTTTCATTTGTAAGTCTTTACTTAATTAGCACCAATGATCAATTCAGAATGATCAATTTAAGTGGCCCATCAACATGACATATCCGGACTAAATCGTCTGTAACTTTTGATTTGGATCTCAGAATGACACGAATCTAGTGCCCACGTTAGCTCAATGTTCTAAATTGTGAGAAAATTTGAGACAGAAATAGATACGACAAATCATCCAAGTAGTTCAATCCATTCCAAACTGCATGATGCAATGCATTATTTTTATCATTAAGCTTTTACTCAATGAGCACCAATGATCAGTTTAGAATTATCACTTTAACTGGTAGATCAACTTGACATGTCCGCACTAAATCATTTGTAACATTTGATTTAGAGCTCAGAATGACACGAATCCAATAATCACATTTAGCTAGCTCAAATTTCTATCTTGTGACAAAATTTGAGACATAACTAGACATGACAAAGTGTCCAAGTAATCCAATCTATCCAAAACTGTTTGATGCCATGCATTATGCTTCATTTATAAGCCTTCACTCAATCAGTACCAATGATCAGTTTAGAATCATCATATTAACCCGCTGATAAACTTGACATGTCCGCACTAAAAAGTTTGTAACTTTAGATTTTGAGTTAAGAATGACACGAATCCAATTCCCACGTGAATCTAGCTCAATTTTCTATATTGTAACAAAATTTGAGATAGAAATAGAGAAGACAAGGCATCCAAGTAATCCAATCTATCCAAAACTGTGTGATGTCATGCATTATGCTTCATTTGTAAACCTTTACTCAATGAGCACTAATAATAAGTTTAGAATGATAACTTTAACTAGCCGATCAACTTTACACGTCCACACTAAATCATCCATAACTTCTGATTTAGAGCTCAGAATAACACGAATCCAATGCCCACAATAAGCTAGCTCAATTTTCTATATTCTAACAAAGTTTGAGACAGAAATAGATTCGACAAAGTGTCCAAGTAATCCAATCTATCATAATCTTTGTGATGCCATGCATTATGCTTCATTTATAAGCCTTTACTTAATGAGCACCAATGATCAGTTTAGAATGATCACTTTAACTACCGATCAACTTGATATGTCTGCACTAAATCATTTGTAACTTTTGATTTAGAGATCAGAAACACACGAATCAAATGCCCACGTTAAGCTAGCTCAATTTCTATATCGTAACAAAAATTGAAATAAAAATAGAGACGAAAAAAGCAACCAAGTAATCCAATCTATCCCAAAATGTGTGACGCCATGTTTTATGCTTCATTTATAAGCCTTTACTTAATGAGCAACATTGATTAGATTAAAATAATAACTTTAACTGGCCGATGAACTTGACATCTCCGCACTAAATCGTCCGTAACTTTTGATTTAGAGCTCAGAATGACACGAATCCAATACCCATGTTAAGGTAGATAAATTTTCTATATTTTGACAAAATTTGAGAGAGAAGTAGAGACGACAAAGTGTCCAAGTAATCCAATCTATCCCAAACTGCGTGATGCCACTCTTTAGGCTTCATTTATAAGCCTTTTCTTAATGAGCGCCAATGATTAGTTTTGAATGATTAGTTTTGAATGATCAGTTTAACTGGCTGATCAACTTGACATGTCCGCACAAAATCATCTGTAATTTTTGATTTAGAGCTCAGAGTGTCACGAATCCAATGCCCATGTTAAGCTAGCTCATTCGCTATCTTTTGAAAAAATTTGAGATAGAAATATAGAGACGACAAAGCGTGCAAGTAATCCAGTCTATCCATCACTGTGTGATGCCATGTTTTATTTATAAGCCTTTACTCAGTGAGCACAAATGATTAGTTTAGAATGATCAGTTTAACTAGCCGATCAACTTAACATGTTCGCATTAAATCGTCCGTAACTTTTGATTTAGAGTTTAGAATGACAGTAATCCAATGCCCACATTAAGCTAGTTCAATTTTACGTTAAACAAGTTCAATTTTCTGTATTGTAACAAAATTTGAGACAGGAAACAATGCGAAAAAGCGTCCAAGTAATCCAATCTATCATAAACTGTGTGATGCCATGCATTATGATTCATATATAATCGTTTTTTAATGAGAATCAATGATCAGTTTGGAATGATCACTTTAACTACCAATCAAGTTGAGATGTCCGCAATAAATCGTCTGTAACTTTTGATTTAGAGCTCATAATGACACGAATCCAATGCCCACGTTTAGCTAGCTCAATTTTCTATATTATGACAAAATTTGAGAAAGAAGTAGATATGAAAAAGCATAAAAGTAATCCAATATGTCCAAAACTGTTTGATGTCATGCATTATGCTTCATTTATAAGCCTTTACTCAATGAGCACCAATGATAAGTTTAGAATAATGACTTTAACTACCGATCAACTTGACATGTCCGCACTAAATCATTTGTAACTTTTGATTTAGAGCTCCAAAACACGTGAATCAAATGCACACGTTAAGCTAGCTCGATTTCTATATTGTAACAAAAATTGAAATAAAAATTGAGATGAAAAAAGCGTCCAAGTAATCCAATCTATCCCAAAATATGTGATGCCATGTTTTATGCTTCATTTATAAGCCTTTGCTTAATGAGCAACATTGATTAGTTTAGAATAATCAGTTTAACTGGCCGATCAACTTGACATGTATCCACTAAATCGTCCGTAACTTTTGATTTAGAGCTCAGAATGACACGAATCCAATGCCCACGTTAAATTAGATCAATTTTCTATATTCTCATAAAATTTGAGACAGAAATATATATGATAAAGCGTCAAAATCATCCAATATATCCAAAACTGTGTGATGCCATACAATATGCTTCATTTATAAGCCATTACTCAATGAGCACCAATGATCATTTTAGAATAATCATATTAACTAGCCGATCAACTTGAAATTTCCGGAGAAATCGTCCGTGAATCTTGATTTTGAGCTCAAAATGACACCAATTCAATGCCCATGTTAAGCTAGATAAATTTTCTATATTTTGACAAAATTTGAGAGAGAAGTAGAGATGACAAAGCGTCCAAGAATTCCAATCTATCCCAAACTGAGTGATGCCACTCTTTAGGCTTCATTTATAAGCATTTTCTTAATGAGCGCCAATGGTCAGTTTTGAATGATCATTTTAACTAGCTGATCAACTTGGCATGTCTGCACAAAATCATCTCTAATTTTTGATTTAGAGCTCATAATGTCATGAATCCAATGCCCACGTTAAGCTAGCTCAATTCGCTATTTTCTGAAAGTATTTGAGAGAGAAATATAGAGACGACAAAGCTTGCAAGTACTCCAGTCTATCCATCACTGTGTGATGCCATGCATTATGCTTCATTTATAAGCTTTTACTCAATGAGTACCAATGATCAATTTAAAATAATCGTATTAACTAGCCGATCAACTTGACATGTCCACACGAAATCGTCAATAACTTTTGATTTAGAGATCAGAATGACACGAATCCAATGTATACGTTAAACTAGGTCAATTTTCTATATTTTGAAAAAATTTTAGACAAAAATAGAGACAACAAAGCATCCCAGTAATTCAATCGATCCAAACTCCTTGATGCCATGAATTATGTTTCATTTGTAAGTCTTTACTTAATGAACACCAATGATCAATTCAGAATGATCAATTTAAGTGGCCCATCAACATGACATGTCCGCACTAAATCGTCTGTAACTTTTGATTTGGAGCTCAGAATGACACGAATCTAGTGCCCACGTTAGCTCAATGTTCTAAATTGTGAGAAAATTTGAGACAGAAATAGATACGACAAATCATCCAAGTAGTTCAATCCATTCCAAACTGCATGATGCAATGCATTATTTTTATCATTAAGCTTTTACTCAATGAGCACCAATGATCAGTTTAGAATTATCACTTTAACTGGCAGATCAACTTGACATATCCGCACTAAATCATTTGTAACTTTTGATTTAGAGCTCAGAATGACACGAATCCAATGCCCACGTTAAGCTAGCTCAATTTTCTATATTTTGACAAATTTTAAGACTAAAATAGACATGACAAAGCGTCCATGTAATCCAATCTATCCAAACTCCTTGATGCCATGCATTATGCTTCATTTATAAGCCTTTACCAAATGAGCACCAATGATCAGTTTAGAATGATCACTTTAACTGGCCAATCAACTTGACATGTCCGCACTAAATCATCCGTAACTTTTGATTTAGAGCCCAGAATGACACGAATCCAATGCCCACGTTAATCTAGCTCAATTTTCGATATTGTAACAAAATTTGAAATAGAAGTAGGTAGGACAAAGCGTCTCAGTAATCCAATCCATCCCAAAATGCTTTATGCAATGCATTATTTTTCATTTATAAGCTTTTACTAAATGAGCACTATTGATCAGTTTAGAATGATCCATTTAAGGCCATCAATTTGTCTGCACTAAATCAACCATAACTTTTGATTTATAGCTTAGAATGACACAAATCGAATGCCCACATTAAGCTAGTTCAATTTTTCTATATTGTGCCAAAATTTTAGACAAAACTAGATACGACAAAGTGTCCAAGTAATCCAATCTATCCCAAACTGCGTGATGGCATGCCTTATGCTTCAATTATAAGTCTTTACTCAATGAGCAACAATAATCAGTTTATAATGATCACTTTAACTTGCCGATCAACTTGACATGTCCGCACTAAATTATTCGTAGCTTTTGATTTAGAGCTCAGAGTGACACGAATCCAATGCCCAAGTAAAGCTAGCTCAATTTTCTATATTTTGGCAAAATTTGAGACAGAAATAGAGACGACAAAGCATCCAAGTAATCCAATCTATCCAAACTCCTTGATGTCGTGCTTTATGTTTTATTTATAAGACTTTAATTAATCACCACCAATGATCACTTTAGAATGATCACTTTAACTGGCCGATCAACTTGACATGTCCGCACTAAATTATCAGTTACTTTTGGTTTAAAACTTAGAAACACACTAATCCAATGCCCATGTTAACCTAGCTCAATTTTCTATATTATAACGAAATCTAAGACAGAAACAGATACGACTAAGCCTCCAAGTAATCCAATCCATCCCAAACTGCGTGATGCCCTGCATTATTTTTCATTATTTAGTTTTTTCTCAATGAGCACCAATGATGAGTTTAGAATGATCATTTCAATTGGCCGATCAACTTGTCATGTATCCACTAAATCGTGCGTAACTTTTGATTTATAGGTCAGAATGACATGAATCCAGTGCCCACATTAAGCTAGTTCAAGTTTCTATATTGTGACAAAATTTGAGACATAACTAGAAATGACAAAGCGTCCAAGTAATTCAATCTATTCAAACTGTGTGATGCCATGCACTTTGCTTCATTTTTAAGCCTTTACTAAATGAGCATCAATGATCAGTTTAGAATAATCATATTAACAAGCCGATCAACTTGACATGTCAGCATTAAATCATCTGTAACTTTTGATTTTGAGCTCAAAATGACACGAATCCAATGCCCACGTTAAGCTAGCTCAATTTTCTATATTTTGACAACATTTGAGACAGAAATAGAGACGACAAAGCGTCCAAGAAATCCAATCTATCCAAACTGTTTGATGGCATGTATTATGCTTCATTTATAAGCCTTTACATAATGAGCACCAATGATCTGTTTAGAATGATCACTTTAAATGGCCGATCTACTTGCCATGTCCATAGTAAATCATACGTAATGTTTGATTTATAGCTCAGAATGACATGAAACCAATACCCTCATTAAGCTATTTCCATTTTCTATATTGTGACAAAATTTGAGACATAACAAGATACGATAAAGCATCCAACTAATCCGATATATCCCAAACTGCGTAATGCCTTGCCTTATGCTTCATTTAGAAGTTTTTACTCAATAAGCAGCAAAGATCAGTTTAGAATAATTTCTTTAACTGGCTGATCAACCTTACATCTCCGCACTAAATCATCAGTAACTTTTGATTTAGAGCTCAAAACACACGAATCCAATGCCCACGTTAATCTAGTTCAATTTTCTATATTTTGACAAAATTTGAGACAGATACAGAGACAAAAAGCGTCCAACTAATCCAGCCTATCCCAAACTGCGTGATGTCATGCATTATGCTTCATTTATAAGCCTTAACTCTATTAGCTTTAATAATCAGCCTAGAATGATTGCTTTAACTGGCCGATCAACCTGACATGTCCGCATTAAATCGTCCGTAACTTATGATTTTGAGCTCAAACTGACACGAATCCAATGCCTACGTTAAACTAGCTCAATTTTCTATATTGTGACAAAATTTGATGTAGAAATAGATATGAATAAGCGTTCAAGTATCCGAATCTAGCCAAAACTGTGTGATGCCATGCATTATGCTTCATTTATAAGCCTTTCCTCAATGAGCACCAATGATCAGTTTAGAATCATCAGTTTAACTAAGTGATCAACTTGACATGTACACACTAAATCGTGAGTAACTTTTGATTTAGAGCTCAGAATAACACGAATCCTATGCCCATGTTAAGCTAGCTCAATTTTCTATATTGTGACGAAGTTTGAGACAGAAATAGATACAAAAAAACCATAGAAGTAATCCAATCTAGCCAGAACTGTGTGATCCCATGCATTATGCTTCATTTATAAGGCTTTACTTAATGAGCACCAATGATCAGTTTAGAATGATCACTTTAACTGGCCGATCAATTTGACATAACCGCACTAAATTGTTTGAAACTTTTGATTTAGAGCTCAGAGTTACACGAATCCAATGCCAACGTTAAGGTAGCAAAATTTCAATATTGTGACAAATTTGAGACACAAACAGATACAAAAATGCGTTCAAGTAATCCAATCTAGCCAAAAACTGCGTGGTGCCATGCATTATGCTTCATTTATAAGCCTTTACTCAATGAGCACCAATGATTAGTTTAGAATGATCACTTTAACTGGCTGATCAACTTGATAAAATTTGCACTAAATCGTCCGTAACTTTTGTTTTAGAGCTCAGAATGACATGAACCAATGCCCACGTCAGGCTAGCTCAATAATTTATACTGTGACAGAATTTTGACAGAACTATATAAGACAAAGCGTCCAAGTTATCCAATCTAACCCAAACTGCGTGATGCCATGCTTTATGCTTCATTTATAAGGGTTTACTTAATGAGCACCAATAATCACTTTAACTAGGCGATCAACTTGACATGTCCACACTATATTGTCCGTAACTTTTGATTTAGAGCTCATAATAACAAGAATCCAATGCCCATGTCAAAATTTTCTATATTGTGACAAAATTTGATACATAAATAGATACGATAACCGTTCAAGTAATCCAATCTAGCGAAAATTGTGTGATGCCATGCATTATGCTTCATTTATAAGCGTTTACTTTATCAGCACCAATGATCAGTTAAGAATGACCATTTTAACATGCCGATCAACTTGACATGTCTGCACTAAATCGTTCGTAACTTATGATTCAGAGCTCAGACTGACACGGAACCAATGCCCACGTTAAGCTAGCTCAATTTTCTATATTGTGAACATTTTTGAGACATAAATGGATACGACAAAGTGTCTAAGAAATCCAATATATCCCAAACTGCGTGATGTGATGCACTATGCTTCATTTTTATAAGCATTTCCTCATTGATCACCAATGATCACATTTATAAGCATTTCCTCAATGATCACCAATGATCATATTAGAATGATCACTTTAACTGGCCGATCAACTTGTGCTGCACGAAATCATCCGTAACTTTTGATTTAGAGCTTAAAATGACACGAATCCTATGCCCACATTAAGCTAGCTCAATTTTCTATTTTGAACAAAATTTGAGACATAAATAGATACGAAAACCGCTCAAGTAATCCAATCTAGCCAAAACTACGTGATTCCATGCATTATGCTTCATTTATAAGCTTTTACTCAATGAGCACCAATGATTAGTTTAGAATGATCACTTTAACTGGCCGATCAACTTCATATGTCCGCACTAAATCGTGTGTAACTTTTGATTTAGAGCTCCGAATGACACGAACCAATGCCCACGTTAGGGTAGCTCAATCTTTTATACTGTGACAAAATTTTCTACAGAACTAGATACGACAAAGCGTCCAAGTTATCCAATATATCCCAAACTGCATGATGCCATGCTTTATGCTTCATTCATCAGCGCTTACTTCAGAATGATCACTTTAACTAGGCTATCAACTTGACATGTATACTAAATCGTTTGAACTTTTGATTTAGAGCTCAGAATAACAGGAATCCAATGCCCATGTTAAGCTAGCTCAATTTTCTATATTGTGACAAAATTGGAGACATAAATAGATACGAAAAACTGTTCAAGTAATCCAATCTAACTAAAACTGCGTGACGTCATGGGTTATCTTCATTTTAAGCATTTTCTTTATCACCACCAATGATTAGTTAAGAATGATCATTTTAACATGCCGATCAACTTGAAATTTCCGCACTATATGGTCTGTAACTTATGATTTAGAGCTCAGACTGACAGGAATCCAATGCCCATGTTAAGCTAGCTCAATTTTCTATGTTATGACAAAATTTGAGACATAAATATATAAGACACAGTGTCCAAGTAATCCAATCTATCCCGAACAGCGTGATGCCATGCATTATGTTTCAATTATAAGCCTTTACTCAATGAGCGACAATAATCAGTTAAGAAATGATCATTTTAACTCGCTGATCAACTTGACATGCATGCACTAAATCTTCTGTAACTTATGATTTAGAGCTTAGAATGACACGAATCCAATGCTCACATTAATGTTGATCAATTTTCTATATTATGACAAAATTTAGTACAAAAATAGATAAGACAAAGCATCCAAGTATTCCAATCTATCTAGAACTGGGTGATGCCATGCATTATGGTTCATTTATGAGCATCTACTCTATGGGCACCAATGATCAGTTAAGAATGATCATTTTAACTGGCCGATCAACTTGATATGTCCACACTAAATCGTCCCTAACTTTTTATGAGCTCAGAATGACACGAATCCAATGCCCACATTAAGCTGGCTCAATTTTTTATATTTTGATTAATTTAAGACTAAAATTGGTTCAAAAAGTCATTCAAGTAATCAAATCTATCCCGAACTGCGTGATGTCATGCATTATGCTTCGTAAATAAGCCTTTACTAGATGAACCCCAATGATCAGCAAAGAATGATCATTTTAACTTTCCGATAAACTTCACATGTCGGCATTAAATCGTCTGTATTTTTGATTTATAGCTCAGAATAACCGATAAACTGATAGAAATGTTTTTCCAGAACTAGCTTAACTGGGCATTGGATTCGTGTCATTCTGAGCTATAAATCAAAAGTTATGGAAAATTTAGTGCAGACATGACAAGTTGATCGGCCAATTAAAATGATCATTCTAAACTGATCATTGGTGCTCATTGAGTAGAATCTTATAAATGAAAAATAATGCATGGCATCACGTAGATTGGGATAGGTTGGATTACTTGGACGCTTTGTCATCTCCGTTTTTGTCTCAAATTTTGTCAAAATAGAGAATTGAGCTACCTTAACATGGGCATTGGATTCTTGTCTTTCTGAGCTCTAAATCAAAATTTATGGACGATTTAATGCGGATATGTCAAGTTGATCGGCTAGTTAAAGTGATCATTCAAAACTTATCATTAGTGCTAATTAAGCAAAGGCTTATAAATGAAGCCTAAAGAATGGCATCACGCAGTTTCGGAAGGATTGGATTACTTAGCCACTTTGTCATGTCTATTTCAGTTTCAAACTTTGTCACAATATAGAAAATTGAGCTAGCTTAACAAGGACACAGGATTCGTGTTATTCCAAGCTCTAAATCAAAAGATACATACGATTTAGTGTGAAGATGTCATGTTGATCGGCCAGTTAAAATGATCATTCTAAACTGATCATTGGTGCTCTTTAAATAAATGCTTATAAATGATGAATAATGCATGGGCTGAAACAGTTTGGATAGATTGGATTACTTAGATGCCTTGTCGTCTCTATTTCTGTCTCAAATAATGTTAAAATATAGAAAACTGAGCAAGCTTAACGTGGGCATTGGATTGGTGTCATTCTGAGCTCTAGATGAAAAGTTGTGGATGATTTAGTGTGAAATTGTCAAGTTGATCAGCAAGATAAAGTGATCATTCTAAACTGATCATTAGTGCCCATTGAGTAAAGGCTTATAAATGAAGCATAATGCATGGTATCACACAGTTTTAGATAAATTGGATTACATGGACGGTTTGTCATATCTATTTTGTCTCAAATTTTGTTACAATATAGAAAATAGACCTAGCTTAACATGAGCATTTGATTCGTGTGTTTCGGAGCTCTAAATCAAAAGTTACAGACGGTTTAGTGCATACATGTCAAGTTGATCGGCCAGTTAAAGTGATCATTCTAAACTGATCAATGTTGCTCATTAAGTAAAGGCTTATAAATTAAGCATAAAGCATGGCATCATGCATTTTGGGATAGATTGGATTACTTGGATGCTTTGTCATCTCTATTTATATTTCATATTTTGATACAATATAGAAAATTGAGCTTGCTTAACGTGGGCATTTGATTCGTGTGTTCAGAGCTCTAAATCAAAAGTTACATAGGATTTATTATGTACATTTCAAGTTTATCGGCAAGTTAAAGTGATCATTCTAAACTGATCATTCGTATTCAGTAAGTAAAAGGCTTACAAATGACGCATAAAGCATGGCATCACATAGTTTGGGATAGATTGGATTATTTGGACGCTTTTTATCTCTATTTCAGTCTCAAATTTTGTTAAAAAATACAGAATTGAGCTAGCTTAACGTGGGTATTGGATTCCTGTCATTCTGAGCTCTAAATCAAAAGTTATGGATGATTTAATGCGGACATGTCAAGTTGATTGGCCAGTTAAAGTGATCATTAAGACTTGATCATTGCTGCTCATTAAGTAAAGGCTTATAAATGAAGCCTAAAGAATGGCATCATGCAGTTTGGGATGGATTGGATTACTTAGACGCTATGTCGTATCTATTTCTCTCTCGAACTTTGTCACAATATAGAAATTGAGCTAGGTTAACGTGGGCACTAGATTCATGTCATTCCAAGCTCTAAATTAAAAGTTATGACGATTTAGTGCGGACATGTCAAGTTGATTGGCCAGTTAAAATTGTCATTCAAAACTGATCATCGGTGCTCATTAAGTACATACTTTTTAAATGAAGCCTAAACAATGGCATCACGCAGTTTAGGATGGATTGGATTACTTGGACGCTTTGTCGTATCTATCTCGGTTAAAAACTTTTTCATAGTATAGAGAATTGAGCTAGGTTAATGTGGGCACTGGATTCGTGTCATTCCGAGCTCTAAATCAAAATTTAGGGACGATTTAGTGCGTACATGTCAAGTTGATCGGCCAATTAAAGTGATCATACTAAACTGATCATGGGTGCTCATTGAGTAAAGGCTTATAAATGAAGCATAATGCATGGTATCACACAGTTTTAGATAAATTGGATTACATGGACGGTTTGTCATATCTGTTTTGTCTCAAATTTTTTTGCAATATAGAAAATAGACCTAGCTTAACATGAGCATTTGATTCGTGTGTTTCGGAGCTCTAAATCAAAAGTTACAGATGTTTTAGTGCATACATGTCAAGTTGATCGGCCAGTTAAACTGATCATTCTAAACTAATCATTGGTGCTCATTAAATAATGGCTTATAAATGAAGCATAATGCATGGCATAAGGCAGTTTGGATTGATTGGATTAATTGTACAATTTCTCGTCTCTATTTCTGTCTCAAATTAAGTCAAAATATAGAAAATTGAGCTAGCTTAACGTGGGCATTGGATTCGTGTCATTATGAGCTCTAAATCAAAAGTTATAGATGATTTAGTGTTGACATGACAAGTTTCTCGGCCAATTAAAGTGATCATTCTAAATTAATCATTAGTTCTCATTGAGTAAAAGCTTGTAAATGAAGCATAATGTGTGACATCACACAGTTTTGGATAGATTGTATTACTTGGACGCTTTGTCATATCTGTTTTTGTCTCAAATTTTGTTACAATATAGAAAATTTAGTTAGCGTAACGTGGGCATTGGATTCATGTGTTTCTAAGCTCTAAATGAAATGCTATGGACGATTTAGTGTGTACATGTGAAGTTGATCGGCCAGTTAAAGTGATAATTCTAAGCAGATCATTGGTGCCTATTGAATAAATGCATATAAATGAAGCATAATGCATGGCATAAAGCAGTTTGGATAGATCGGATTACTTGGGCACTTTTTCGTATCTATTTTTGTCTCAAATTTTGTTACAATATCGAAAATTAAGCTAGTTTAATGTGGGCATTTCATTTGTGTGTATCTGAGCTCTAAATCAAAAGTTACGGACGATTTAGTGCGTACATGTCAAGTTGATCGGCCAGTTAAAGTGATCATTCTAAACTGAACATTGGGTTCATTATTTAAAGGCTTATAAATGACGCATAAAGCATGGCATCACGCTGTTTGGAATAGCTTGGATTACTTAGACGCTTTATGGTCTCTATTTATGTCTCAAATTTCCTCAAAATATAGAAAATTGAACAAGTTTAACGTGGGCATTGGATTCGTGTCATTCTGAGCTCTAAATGAAAAGTTACGAACGATTTAGTGCGGATATGTCAAGTTAAAATGATCATTCTAAACTGATCATTGGTGCTCATTAAGTAAAGGCTTATAAATGAAGTATAATGCATGGCATCAAGCAGTTTGGATAGATTAGATTACTTGGATGCTTTGTCGTATCTAGTTCTGTCTCAATTTTTGTCATGATATTGAAAATTGAACTAGCTTAATGTGAGCATTGGATTCGTATCATTTTGAGTTATAAATCAAAAGTTATGGACAATTTAGTGCATACATGACAAGTTTATCGTCCAGTTAAAATGATAATTCTAAACTGATCATTGGTGCTCATTAAGTAAAAGCTTATAAATGAGAAATAATGCATGGCATCACCGAATTTAAGATGGATTGAATTACTTGGACGCTTTGTCATATCTATTTCTGTCTCAAATTTTGTCACAATATAGAAATTGAAGTAGCTTAACGTAGGCATTGGATTCGTTTCATTCAGAGCTCTAAATTAAAAGTTATGGCCGATTTAGTGAGGAAATGTCAAGTTGATTGGCAAGTTAAATTGATTATTCTAAATTGATCTTTGGTACTCATTATAAAAAGCCTTATAAATGAAGCATAAAGCATGGCATCACGCAGTTTGGGATATATTGGTTAACTTCGATGCTTTGTCATATCTAGTTTTGTCTCAAATTTTATCACAATATTGAAAATTGAAATAGCCTAAAATGGGCATTGGATTCGTGTCATTCGGAGCTATAAATCAAAAGGTATGTACAATTTAGTACGAACATGACAAGTTGATCGACAGTTAAAGTGATCATTGGTGCTCATTAACTAAAGGCTTATAAATGAAGCCTAAAGAATGGCATCACGCAGTTTGGGATAGATTGGATTACTTGGACGCTTTGTCGTCTCTACTTCTATATCAATTTTGTCAAAATTTAGAAAATTTATCTAGCTTAATGTGGACATTCGATTCATGTCATTATGAGCTCAAATCAAGAGGTACGGACGATTTAATGCGGACATGTCCAGTATATCGGTCACTTAATATGATTATTCTAAACTGATCATTGGTGCTCATTGAGTAAAGGCTTATAAATGAAGCATAATGCATGGCATCAAACAGTTTTCGATAGATTGGATTACGTGGACGCTTTGTGGTCTCTACTTCTATTTCAAATTTTGCCAAAATATAGAAAATTGAGCTAGCTTAACGTCGGCATTGGATTCGTGTCATTCAGAGCTCTAAATCAAAAGTTGTGGACGATTTAGTGCGGACATGTCAAGTTGATCCGGCAGCTACACTGATCATTCTCAACTAATCATTGTTGCCCATTGAGTAAAGGCTTATCAATGAAGCATAATGCATGGCATCACACAGTGTTGGATGGATTGGATTACTTGGACTCTTTGTCATATCTCGTTCTTTATCAAATTTGATCACAATATAGAAAATTGAGCTAGGTTAACGTGGGCATTGGATTCGTGTCATTCAGAGCTCTAAATAAAAATTTTGGGGTGATTTAATACAGACATGACAAGTTGATCATCCAGTTAAAGTGATCTTTCTAAACTTATCGTTGGTGCTCATTAAGTAAAGGCTTATAAATGAAGCATAATGCATGGCATCAAGCAGTTTGGATAGATTGGATTACTTGGATGCTTTGTCGTCTCTATTTCTTTCTCAAATTTTGTCAAAGTATAGAGAATTGAGCTAGCTTAACATGGCCATTTGATTCGTGTCATTCTGAGCTCTAAATCAAAAGTTACAGACAATTTTTAGTGGGGAAATGTCAAGTTGATCGGCCAGTTAAAGTCATCATTGTAAACTGATCATTGGTGCTCATTGAATAAAGGGTTATAAATGAAGCATAAGGCATGGCATCACATATTTTTTGATAGATTGGATTACTTGGACGCTTTGTCAAATCATTTTTGTCTCAAATTTTGTTACAGTATAGAAAATTGGGCTAGCTTAACGTGGGCATTGGATTTGTGTCATTCTGAGCTTTAAATAAAACGTTACGGACAATTTAGTGAGGAAATGTCAAGGTTATTGGCCAGTTAAAGTTACTATTCTAAATTGATCATTGGTACTGATTATAAAAAGCCTTATCAATGAAGCATAAAGCATGGCATCACACAGTTTGGGATATATTGGATAACTTGGATGCTTTGTAATATCTAGTTATATCTGAAATTTTATCACAGAATTGAAAATTGAAATAGCCTAAAATGGGCATTGCATTCGTGTCATTCTGAGCTATAAATCAAAAGTTATGTACGATTTAGTGTGAACATGTCAAGTTGATCGCCAGTTAAAGTGATCATTCTAAACTGATCATTGGTGCTCATTAACTAAAGGCTTATAAATGAAGCCTAAAGAATGAAATCATGCAGTTTGGGATAGATTTGATTACTTGGACGCTTTGTCGTCTCTACTTCTCTCTCAATTTTGTCAAAATTTAGAAACTTTATCTAGCTTAACATTGGCATTCGATTCATGTCATTATGAGCTCAAATCAAGAGGTACGGATGATTTGCTGCGGACATGTCAAGTTGATCGGTCAGTTAATATGATTCTTCTAAACTGATCATTGGTGCTCTTTGAGTAAAAGCTTATAAATAAAGCCTAAAGAATGGCATCACTCAATATGGGATTTATTGGATTACTTGGACGCTTTGTCTTCTCAAGTTCTGTTCCAAATCTTGTCAAAATATAGAAAATACAGCTACCTTAACGTGGGCATTGGATTCGTATCATTCCGAGCTCTAAATAAAAAGTTACGGACGATTTAGTGCAGACATGTCAAGTTGATAAGCCAGCTAAAGTGATCAATCCAAACTTATCATTGGTGCCCATTGAGTAAAGGCTTATCAATGAAGCATAATGCATGCCATCACATTGTTTTGGATAGTTTGGATTACTTGGACTCTTTTTCATATCTAGTTGTGTCTCAAATTTTATCACAATATAGAAAATTTAGCTGGCTTAGTGAGGGTATTGGATTGGTGTCATTCAAAGATCTAAATAAAAAGTTTGGGATGATTTAATACGGACATGTCAAATTGATCGGCTAGTAAAAGTGATCATTCTAAACTTATCGTTGGTGCTCATTAAGTAAAGGCTTATAAATGAAACATAATGCATGGCATCAAGAAGTTTGGATAGATTGGATTACTTGGATGCTTTGTCGTCTCTATTTGTATCTCATATTTTTCAAAATATAGAGAATTGAGTTAGCTTAACGTGGGCATTGGATTCATATCATTCAGAGTTTTAAATCAAAAGTTACGGACGATTTAGTGAGGAAATGTCAAGCTGATCAGCTAGTTAAAGTGATTATTCTAAATTGATCATTCTAAATTGATCATTGGTACTCATTATAAAAAACTTATAAATGAAGCATAAAGCATGGCATCACGCAGTGTGGGATAGATTATATTACTTGGATGCTTTGTTGTATCTAGTTCTGTCTCAAATTTTGTCACAATATTGAAAATTGAAATAGCCTAATATGGGCATTGGATTGGTGTCATTCTGAGCTCTGGATCCAATGTTACAGACGATTTAGTGCGGACATGTCAAGTTGATCAGCCAGTTAAAGTCATCATTCTAAACTGATCATTGGTGCTCATTGAGTAAATGCTTATAAATGAAGCATAATGCATGGCATCACACGTTTTTTGGATAGATTGGATTACATGGACGCTTTGTCATATCTATTTTTGTCTTAAATGTTGTTACAATATAGAAAATTGAGCAAGCTTAACATGAGCATTTGATTCATGTGTTTTTGAGCCCTAAATCAAAAGTTACGGACGATTTAGTGCGTACATGTCAAGTTGATCATCCATTTAAAGTGATCATTCTAAACTGATCGTTGGTGCTAATTAAGTAAAGGCTATAAATGAAGCATAAAGCATGGCATCACGCGGTTTGGGAATGATTGGATTACTTGGATGCTTTGTCGTCTCTATTTCGGTCTCAAATTTTGTCAAAATATAGAGAATTGAGCTAGCTTAACTTGGACACTGATTTTGTGTCATTCTAGTCTCTAAATCAAAAGTTACGCACAATTAAGTGAGTATTTTTCAAGTTGATGGGCTAGTTAAAGTGATCATTCTAAACTGATCACTTGTGCTCATTAACGAAAGGCTTATAAATGAAGTCTAAATAATGGTATCACACTGTTTGGGATAGATTGGATTACTTGGATGCTTTGTTGTCTTTACTTCTGTCTCAAATTTTGTCAAAATATATAATATTTATCTAGCTTAAAATGGGCCTTCGATTCGGAACATTATGAGCTCAAATCAAGTGGTACGGACGATTTACTACGGACATGTGAAGTTGATCGGTCAGTTAATATGATTATTCTAAACTGATAATTGGTGCTCATTGAGTAAAAGCGTATAAATGAAGAATAATGCATGGCATTAAACAGTTTCGATAGATTGGATAACGTGGACGCCTTGTGGTCTCTATTTCTATCTCAATTTTTGTCAAAATATAGAAAAGTGAGCTTGCTTAACGTGGGCATTGGATCCGTGTCATTCTGAGCCCTAAATCAAAAGTTATGAAAGATTTAGTGTGAACATGTCAAATTGAGTGGCCAGTTAAAGTGATCATTCTATACAGATCATTGGTGCTCATGAAGTACAGGCTTATAAATGAAGCATAAGCATGGCATCAAGCAGTTTATATAGATTGGATTAGTTATACGATTTGTCGCTATTCTGTCTCAAATTTTGTCAAAATATAGAAAACTGAGCTATCTTAACGTGACATTGGATTCGTGTCATTTTGAGATCTAAATCAAACGTTATGGACAATTAGTGCAGACAAATCAAGTTGATCGGCTAGATAATATGATTATTCTAAACTATTGGAGTTCACTGAGTAAAGGCTTATAAATGAAGCATAATGCATGGCATCATGCGGTTTGAGATAGATTGGATTACTTGGATGCTTTGTCGCATCTAGTTCTGTCACTAATTTTTTCACAATATATAAAATTGAGCTAGATTAACGTGTGTTTTGAATTCGTGTCATTCCGAGCTCTAAATCAAAAGTTACAAACGATTTAGTGCGGACATGTAAAGTTGATCGGCCAATTAAAGTGATAATTCTGAACTGATCATTGGTGCTCATTAAGTAAAGGGTTATAAATGAAGCATAATGCATGACATCAAGCAGTTTGGATGGATTGGATTACTTGGACGCTTTGTCGTCTCTATTTTTGTGTCAAATTTTGTCAAAATATAGAAAATTTAGCTAGCTTAATGTGGGCACTGGATCCATGTCATTATAAGATCTAAATCAAAATTTATGAACGATTTAGTGCAGACATGTCAAGTTGATCGTCCAGTTAAAGTGATCATTCTAAACTGATCATTGGTGCTCATTGAGTAAAGGCTTATGAAAGAAGCATAATGCACGGCATCACACAGTTTTGGATAGATTGGATTACTTGGACGCTTTGTCATATCTATTTCTGTCTCAAATTTTGTTACAACAGAGAAAATTGACCTAGCTTAACGTGTGCATTGGATTCGTGTGTTTCTGAGCTCTAAATCAAAAGTCTCTGACATTTTAATGTGGAGATGTCAACTTGATCGGCCAGTTAAAATGATCATTCTTAACTGATCATTGGTGCTCATTGAGTAAAGGCTTAAAAATGAAGCATAAGGCATGGCATCGTGCAGTTTTGGATAGATTGGTTTACTTGAACGCTTTGTCGTATCTAATTCTGTCTCAAATTTTATTACAATATAGAAAATTGAACTAGCTTAATGTGGCCATTGGATTCGTGTCATACTGAGCCCTAAATCAAAGTTTATGAACGATTTCGTGCGTACATGTCAAGTTGATCGGCCCGTTAATAGGATCATTCTAAACTAACATTGGTGCTCATTGAGTAAAAGCTTATAAATGAAGCATAATGCATGGCATCACATAGTTTTGGATAGATTGGATTACTTGAACGTTTCTCATATCTATTTTTGTCGCAAATTTTGTTACAATATAGAAAATTAAGTTAGTTTAACGTGTGCATTGGATTTGTGTGTTTTGGAGCTCTAAATCGAAAGTTACACACGATTTAGTGCGGAGATGTCAAGCTGATCGGCAAGTGAAAGTGCTCATTCTAAACCTATCATTGGTGCTCATTCTAAACTTATCATTGGATTCATGTCATTCTGAGCTTTAAATCAAAACTTAAGGATGATTTAGTGCTGACATGTCAAGTTGATCCGCCAGCTAAAGTGATCATTCTAAACTGATCAATGGTGCCCATTGAGTAAAGGCTTATCAATGAAGCATAATGCATGGCATCAAACAGGTGCGGATAGATTGGATTACTTGGACTCTTTTTCATATCTAGTTCTGTCTCAAATTTTATCACAATATAGAAACTTGAGCTAGCTTAACTTGGGCATTGGATTCGTGTCATTCAAAGCTCTAAGTAAAAAGTTTGGGACGATTTAATACGGACATGTCAAGTTGATCAGCCTGTTAAAATGATCATTCTAAACTTATCGTTGGTGCTCATTAAGTAAAGGCTTATAAATGAAGCATAATGCATGGCATCAAGCAATTTGGAGAGATTGGATTACTTGGATGCGTTGACATCTCTATTCGTGTCTCAAATTTTGTCAAAATATAGAGAATTGAGCTAGCTAAACGTGGGCATAGGATTCGTGTCATTCTGAGTTTTAAATCAAAAGTTACAGACAATTTAGTGAGGAAATGTCAAGCTGATCAGCTAGTTAAATAGATTATTCTAAAATGTTAAGTAGATTGGATTTACTTCTGTCTCAAATTTTGTCAAAATATATAATATTTATCTAGCTTAACGTGGGCCTTCGATTCGGATCATTATGAGCTCAAATCAAGTGGTACAGACGATTTACTACGGACATGTGAAGTTGATCAGTCAGTTAATATGATTATTCTAAACTGATAATTGGTGCTCATTGAGTAAAAGCTTATAAATGAAGAATAATGCATGGCATTAAACAGTTTCCATAGATTGGATAACGTGGATGCCTTGTGGTCTCTATTTCTATCTCAATTTTTGTCAAAATATACAAAAGTGAGCTTGCTTAACGTGGGCATTGGATCTGTGTCATTTTGAGCTCTAAATCAAAAGTTATGAAAGATTTAGTGCGAACATGTCAAATTGAGTGGCCAGTTAAAGTGATCATTCTATACAGATCATTGGTGCTCATGAAGTAAAGGCTTATAAATGAAGCATAAGCATGGCATCAAGCAGTTTAGATAGATTGGATACGATTTGTCGCTATTCTGCCTCAAATTTTGTCAAAATATAGAAAACTGAGCTAGCTTAACGTAACATTGGATTCGTGTCATTTTGAGATCTAAATCAAAAGTTAAGGACAATTAGTGCAGACAGATCAAGTTGATCGGCTAGATAATATGATTATTCTAAACTGATCATTGGTGTTGACTCAGTAAGGGCTTCTAAATGAAGCATAATGCATGGCATCATGCGGTTTGAGATAGATTGGATTACTTGGATGCTTTGTCGCATCTAGTTCCGTCACTAATTTTGTCACAATATATAAAATTGAGCTAGATTAACATCTGTATTGAATTCGTGTCATTCAGAGCTCTAAATCAAAAGTTACGAACGATTTAGTGTGGACATGTAAAAAGTTGATCGGCCAGTTAAAGTGATAATTCTAAACTGATCATTGCTGCTCATTAAGTAAAGGGTTATAAATGAAGCATAATGCATGACATCAAGCAGTTTGGATGGATTGGATTACTTGGACGCTTTGTCGTCTCTATTTTTGTGTCAAATTTTGTCAAAATATAGAAAATTGAGCTAGCTTAATGTGGGCACTAGATCCATGTCATTATAAGCTCTAAATCAAAATTTATGAACGATTTACTGCAGACATGTCAAGTTAATCGCCCAGTTAAAGTGATCATTCTAAACTGATAGTTGGTGCTCATCGAGTAAAGGCTTATAAAAGAAGCATTAGGCATGGCATCACACAGTTTTGGATAGATTGGATTACTTGGATGCATTGTCATATCTATTTCTGTATCAAATTTTGTTACAACAGAGAAAATTGAGCTAGCTTAACGTGGGCATTGGATTCATGTGTTTCTGAGCTCTAAATCAAAAGTCTCTGACGATTTAGTGCGGAGATGTCAATTTGATCGACATGTTAAAATGATCATTCTAAATAGATCATTGGCACTCATTAAGTAAAGGCTTATAAATGAAGCATAAGGCATGACATCGTGCAGTTTTGGATAGATTGGTTTACTTGAACGCTTTGTCGTACCTAATTTTGTCTCAAATTTTATTACAATATAGAAAATTGAACTAGCTTAATGTGGCCATTGGATTCGTGTCATACTGAGCCCTAAATCAAACTTTATGAACGATTTAGTGCGTACATGTCAAGTTGATCAGCCCGTTAATATGATCATTCTAAACTAACATTGGTGCTCATTGCGTAAAAGCTTATAAACGAAGCATAATGCATGGCATCACATAGTTTTGGATAGATTGGATTACTTGAACGGTTTCTGATATCTATTTTTGTCGCAAATTTTGTTACAATATAGAAAATTAAGTTAGTTTAACGTGGGCATTGGATTTGTGTGTTTCGGAGATCTAAATCGAAAGTTACACACGATTTAGTGCGGAGATGTCAAGCTGATCGGCAAGTGAAAGTGCTCATTCTAAACCTATCATTGGTGCTCATTCTAAACTTATCATTGGATTCATGTCATTCTGAGCTTTAAATCAAAACTTAAGGATGATTTAGTGCGGACATGTCAAGTGGATCCACCAGCTAAAGTGATCATTCTAAACTGATCAATGGTGCCCATTGAGTAAAGGCTTATCAATGAATCATAATGCATGGCATCACACAGGTGTGGATAGATTGGATTACTTGGACTCTTTTTCATATCTAGTTCTGTCTCAAATTTTATCACAATATAGAAACTTGAGCTAGCTTAACTTGGGCATTGGATTCGTGTCATTCAAAGCTCTAAGTAAAAAAGTTTGGGACGATTTAATACGGACATGTCAAGTTGATCGGCCTGTTAAACTGATCATTCTAAACTTATCGTTGGTGTTCATTAAGTAAAGGCTTATAAATGAAGCATAATGCATGGTATCAAGCAATTTGGAGAGATTGGATTACTTGGATGCGTTGACCTCTCTATTTATGTCTCAAATTTTGTTAAAATATAGAGAATTGAGCTAGCTAAACGTGGGCATTGGATTCGTGTCATTCTGAGTTTTAATCAAAAGTTACAGGCAATTTAGTGCGTACATGTCAAGTTGATCGGCCAGTTAAAGTCATTATTTTAAACTGATCATTGGTGCTCATTGAGTAAATGCTTATAAATGAAGCATAATGCATGGCATCATATAATTTTGGATAGATTGGATTACTTGGACGCTTTGTCATATCTATTTCTGTCTTGAATTTTGGTACAATATTGAAAATTGAGCAAGCTTAACATGAGCATTTGATTCGTTTTTTTGAGCCCTAAATAAAAAGTTATGGACGATTTAGTGCGTACATGTCAAGTTGATCAGCCATTTAAAGTGATCATTCAAACTGATCATTGGTGCTCATTAAGTAAATGCTATAAATGAAGCATAAAGCATTTCATCACGCAGTTTGGAATTGATTGGATTACTTGGAAGCTTTGTCGTCTCTATTTCGGTCTCAAATTTTGTCAAAATATGAAGAATTGAGCTAGCTTAACGTGGACACTGATTTTGTGTGATTCAGAGGTCTAAATCAAAAGTTACGGAAAATTTAGTGAGGATTTGTCAAGTTGATGGGCCAGTTAAAGTGATCAATCTAAACTGATCACTCGTGCTAGTTGAGTAAAATTTGGGATAGATTGAATTACTTGGACGCTTTGTCGTCTCTACATCGGTCTCAAATTTTTCCAAGATATATAAAATTTATCTAGCTTAACATGGGCATTCGATTCGTGTCATTATGAGCTAAACTCAAGTGGTCCAGAGATTTACTATGGACATGTCAAGTTTATCGGTTAGTTACTATGATTATTCTAAACTGATAATTGGTGATCATTGAGTAAAAGCTTATAAATGAAGCATACTGCATGGCATCACACAGTTTCAATAGATTGGATAATGTGGACGCCTTGTGGTCTCTATTTCTGTCTCAAATTTTGTCAAAATATAGCAAATTCAGCTTGCTTAATGTTGGCATTTGGATCCGTGCATTCTGAGCTCTAAATCAAAAGTTATGAGAAATTTAGTGCGAACATGTCAAATTGAGTGGCCAGTTAAAGTGATCATTCTATACAGATCACTGGTGCTCATGAAATAAAGCCTTATAAATGAAGCATAAGCATGACATCAAGCAGTTTAGATAAATTGGATTACTTATACGATTTGTCGTCTCTATTCAGTCTCAAATTTTGTCAATATATAGAAAACTGAGCTATCTTAACGTGACATTGGATTCGTGTCATTTTGAGCTCTAAATCTAAAGTTATGGACAATTAGTGCAGACAGATCAAGTTGATCGGCTAGATAATATGATTATTCTAAACTGATAATTGGTGTTCATTGAGTAAAGGCTTATAAATGAAGTATAATAACTGGCATCACGCGGTTTGAGATAGATTGGATTACTTGAACGCTTTGTCGCATCTAGTTCTGTCACTAATTTTGTCACAATATATAAAATTAAGCTAGATTAATGTGTGTATTGATTTCATGTCATTTATAGCTCTAAATCAAAAGTTACAGACGATTTAGTGCGGACATGTAAAGTTGATCGCCCAAGTAAAGTGATAATTCAAAACTGATCATTCGTGCTCATTACGTAAAGGCTTATAAATGAAGCATAATGCATGACATCAAGCAGTTTGGATGGATTGGATTACTTGTACGCTTTGTCGTCTCTATTTTTGTGTCAAATTTTGTCTAAATATAGAAAATTGATCTAGCTTAATGTGGCCATTGGACTCGTGTCATTATAAGCTCTAAATCAAAATTTACGTACGATTTAGTGTAGACATGTCAAGTTGATAGCCCTGTTAAAGTGATCATTCTAAACTGATCATTGGTGCTCATTGACTAAAGGCTTATAAAAGAAGCATAATGCATGGCATCACACAGTTTTGGATAGATTGGATTACTTGGACGCTTTATCATATCTATTTCTGTCTCAAATTTTGTTACAAGAGAGAAAATTGACCTAGCTTAACGTGAGCATTGGATTCGTGTGTTTCGGAGCTCTAAATAAAAAGTCTCTGACGATTTAGTGCAGATGTCAATTTCATCGACCTGTTAAAGTGATCATTTTAAACAGATCATTGGTACTCATTAATTGAAGGCTTATAAATGAAGCATAAGGCTTGGCATCGTGCAGCTTTGGATAGATTGGATTACTTGGACACTTTGTTGTATCTAATTTTGTCTCAGATTTTATTACAATATAGAAAACTGAACTAGCTTAATGTGGGCACTGGATTCGTGTCATGCTGGGCCCTAAATCAAACTTTATGAACGATTTAGTGCATACATGTCAAGTTGATCGGCCCGTTAATATGATCATTCTAAACTAACATTGGTGCTCATTGAGTAAAAGCTTACAAATGAAGCATAATACATGACATCACACAATTTTGGATAGATTGGATTACGTGGACGGTTTTTCATATCTATTTTTGTCACAAATTTTGTTACAATATAGAAAATTAAGTTAGTTTAACGTGGGCATTGGATTCATGTGTTTCGGAGCTCTTAATCGAACGTTACACATGATTTAATGCAGACATGTCAAGCTGATCGGCAAGTGAACGTTCATTCTAAACCTATCATTGGTGCTCATTCTAAACTTATCATTGGATTCATGTCATTCTGAGCTGTAAATCAAAACTTAAGGATGATTTAGTGCGGACATGTCAAGTTGATCGGCCAATTAAAGTGATCATACTAAACTGATCATTGGTGTTTATTAAGTAAAGGCTTATGAATGAAGCATAATGCATGGCATCACACAGTTTTTGATAGATTGGAACACTTGGATGCTTTGTCATATCTATTTCTACCTCAAATTTTGTTACAATATAGAAAATTGAGCTAGCTTAACGTGGGCATTGGATTGAAGTGTTTATGAGCTTTAAATCAAAAGTTACACACGATTTAGTGCGGATATTTCAAGTTGATCGGCCAGTTAAAGTGATCATTCTAAACTGATCATTGGTGCTCATTAAGTAAAGGCATATTAATGAAGCATAAAGCATGACATCACGCAGTTTGGGATAGAATTGATTACTATGACGCTTTGTCTTCTCTATTTCTGTTTCGAACTTTGTCAAAATATAGAAAAATTCTCTAGTTTAACGTGGGCATTGGATTCGTGTCATTATGACCTCAAAATCAAGAGTTACAGACGATTTACTGCGGACATGTCAAGTTGATCGGCCTGCTAATATGATTATACTACATTGATCATTGGTGCTCATTGAGCAAAAACTTATAAATGAAGTATAATGCATGGCATCACAGAGTTTTTAATAGATTGGATTACTTGTATGCTTTGTCATATCTATTTATGTCTCCAATTTTTGTACAATATAGAAAATTGAGCTAGCTTAACATGGGCATTGGATTCGTGTCATTCTGATATCTAAATCAAAAGTTAAGGGAGATTTTGGGCGGACATGTCAAATTGATCGGCCAGTTCAAGTGATCATTATAAACTGATCATTGGTGCTTATTGAGTAAAGGCTTATAAATGAAGCATAATGCATGGCATCACACAGAATTGCATAGATTGGATTACTTGGACGCTTTGTCATATCTATTTCTATCTCAAATTTTCTGACAATATAGAAAATTGAGCTAGCTTAACGTGGGCATTGTATTCATGTGTTTCTGAGCTTTAAATCGAAAGTTACACACAATTTAGTGCGGGTCGGCAAGTTGAAGTGATCATTCTAAACTGATCATTGCTGCTCGTTAAGTAAAAACTTATAAATGAAGCGTAAAGTATGGCATCACACAGTTTTCGATAGATTGGATTATTTGTACGCTTTGTCATATCTATTTCCATCTCAAATTTTGTTACAATATAGAAAATTGACCTAGATTAACGTGGGCATTGGATTCGTGTAATTCTAAGCTCTAAATCAAAAGTTAAGGACGATTTTTTGCGGACATGTCCAGTTGATCGGCCAGTTAAAGAGATCATTCTAAACTGATCGTTGGTGCTTATTAAGTAAAGGCTAATAAATGAAGTATAATGCATGGCATCAAGGATTTTGGATAGATTGGATTACTTGAACGCTTTGTCATCTCTATTTCTGTCTCAGATTTTGTTACAACAGAGAAAACTGAGCTCGCTTAACGTGGGCATTGGATTTGTGTGTTTATGAGCTCTAAATCAAAAGTCTCTAACGATTTAGTGGAGAGCTGTCAATTTGATCGACCTGTTAAAGTGATCATTCTAAAGTGAGCATTCTAAACTGATCATTGGTGCTCATTAAGTAAAGGCTTATAGATGAAAAATAATGCATGGCATCACGATGTTTGGGATGATTGGATTACTTGGACACTTTGTCTTATCTAGTTATGACTCATATTTTGTCAAAATATTGAAAATTGAACTAGCTTAATGTGGCCATTGGATTCTTATCGTTCTGAGCTGTAAATCAAAAGTTATGGATGATTTAGTGCAAACTTGACAAGTTGATCGGCCAGTTAAAATGATCATTCTAAATTGATCATTGGTGCTCATTAAGTAAAGGCATATAAATGAAGCATAAAGCATGGCATCACGCAGTTTGGGATAGATTGGATTACTAGGACGCTTTGTTGTCTCTATTTCTGTTTTGAATTTTGTCAAAATATAGAAGATTTCTCTAGTTTAACGTGGGCATTGGATTCGTGTCATTATGATCTCAAAATCAAGAGTTGCGGACGATTTACTGCGGACATGTCAAGTTGATCGGCCAGTTAATATGATTATACTACACTGATCATTGGTGCTCATTGAGGAAAGACTTATAAATGAAGCATAGTGCATGGCATCACAAAGTTTTCAATAGATTGGATTACTTGGACGCTTTGTCATATCTATTTATGTCTCAAATTTTTTTAGCAATATAGAAAATTGAGCTAGCTTAACGTGGGCATTGGATTCGTGTCATTCTGATCTCTAAATCAAAATTTAAGGGCAATTTTGTGCGGACATGTCATGTTGATCGGCCTGTTAAAGTGATCATTCTAAACTGATCATTGGTGCTCATTGAGTAAAGGCTTATAAATGAAGAATAATGCATGGCATCACACAGAATTGGAAAGATTGGATTACTTGCACGCTTTGTCATATCTATTTCTATCTCAAATTTTGTTACAATATAGAAAATTGAGCTAGCCTAACTTGGGCATTGTATTCATGTGTTTCTGAGCTTTAAATCGAAAGTTACAGACAATTTAGTGCGGATCGGGAAGTTGAAGTGATCATTCTAAACTGATCATTGCTGCTCGTTAAGTAAAGTCTTATAAATGAAGCATAAAGTATGGCATCACACAGTTTTCGATAGACTGGATTATTTGTACGCTTTGTCGTATCTATTTCTATCTCAAATTTTGTTACAATATAGAAAATTGACCTAGCTTAACGTGGTCATTGGATTCGTGTAATTCTGAGCTCTAAATCAAAAGTTATAGACGCTTTTTTGCGTACATGTCCAGTTGATCAGCCAGTTAAATTGATCATTCTAAACTGATCGTTGGTGCTCATTAAGTAAAAGCTTATAAATGAAGTATAATGCATGGAATCAAGGATTTTGGGATAGATTGGATTACTTGAACGCTTTGTCATCTCTATTTCTGTCTCAGATTTTGTTACAACAGAGAAAACTGAGCTCGCTTAACGTGGGCATTGGATTTGTGTGTTTATGAGCTCTAAATCAAAAGTCTCTAACGATTTAGTGGAGAGCTGTCAATTTGATCGACCTGTTAAAGTGATCATTCTAAAGTGAGCATTCTAAACTGATCATTGGTGCTCATTAAGTAAAGGCTTATAGATGAAAAATAATGCATGGCATCACGATGTTTGGGATGATTGGATTACTTGGACACTTTGTCTTATCTAGTTATGACTCATATTTTGTCAAAATATTGAAAATTGAACTAGCTTAATGTGGCCATTGGATTCTTATCGTTCTGAGCTGTAAATCAAAAGTTATGGATGATTTAGTGCAAACTTGACAAGTTGATCGGCCAGTTAAAATGATCATTCTAAATTGATCATTGGTGCTCATTAAGTAAAGGCATATAAATGAAGCATAAAGCATGGCATCACGCAGTTTGGAATAGATTGGATTACTAGGATGCTTTGTTGTTTCTATTTCTGTTTTGAATTTTGTCAAAATATAGAAGATTTCTCTAGTTTAATGTGGGCATTGGATTCATGTCATTATGATCTCAAAATCAAGAGTTGCGGACGATTTACTGCGGACATGTCAAGTTGATCGGCCAGTTAATATGATTATACTACACTGATCATTGGTGCTCATTGAGGAAAGACTTATAAATGAAGCATAGTGCATGGCATCACAAAGTTTTCAATAGATTGGATTACTTGGATGCTTTGTCATATCTATTTATGTCTCAAATTTTTTTGCAATATAGAAAATTGAGCTAGCTTAACGTGGGCATTGTATTCATGTGTTTCTGAGCTTTAAATCGAAAGTTACAGAGAATTTAGTGCGGATCGGGAAGTTGAAGTGATCATTCTAAACTGATCATTGCTGCTCGTTAAGTAAAGTCTTATAAATGAAGCATAAAGTATGGCATCACACAGTTTTCGATAGACTGGATTATTTGTACGCTTTGTCGTATCTATTTCTATCTCAAATTTTGTTACAATATAGAAAATTGACCTAGCTTAACGTGGTCATTGGATTCGTGTAATTCTGAGCTCTAAATCAAAAGTTATGGACGCTTTTTTTGCGTACATGTCCAGTTGATCGGCCAGTTAAATTGATCATTCTAAACTGATCGTTGGTGCTCATTAAGTAAAAGCTTATAAATGAAGTATAATGCATGGCATCAAGGTGTTTGGGATAGATTGGATTACTTGAACCCTTTGTCGTCTCTATTTCTGTCTCAAATTTTGTTACAACAGAGAAAACTAAGCTAGCTTAACGTGGGCATTGCATTTGGGTGTTTCTGAGCTCTAAATAAAAATTCTCTAACGATTTAGTGCGGAGTTGTCAATTTGATCGACCTGTTAAAGTGATCATTTTAAACTGATCATTGGTGCTCATTAAGTAAAGGCATATAGATGAAAAATAATGCATGGCATCATGAAGTTTGGGATGATTGGATTAGTTGAACGCTTTGTCGTATCTAGTTATGACTCAAATTTTATCAAAATATTGAAAATTGAACTAGCTTAATGTGGCCATTGGATTCTTGTCATTCTGATCTATAAATCAAAAGTTATGGATGATTTAGTGCAAACTTGACAAGTTGATCGGCCAGTTAAAATAATCATTCTAAACTGCTCATTGGTGCTCATTAAGTAATGGCATATAAATGAAGCATAAAGCATGGCATCATGCAGTTTGGGATAGATAGGATTACTAGGACGCTTTGTCGTCTCTATTTCTGTTTCGAATTTTGTCAACATATAGAAAATTTCTCTAGTTTAACGTGGGTATTGAATTCGTGTCATTATGACCTCAAAATCAAGAGTTACGGACAATTTACTGCTGACATGTCAAATTGATCGGGCAGTTAATATGATTATACTACACTGATCATTGGTGCTCATTGAGCAAATACTTATAAATGAAGCATAATGCATGGCATCACAGAGTTTTCAATAGATTGGATTACTTGGACGCTTTTTCATATCTATTTATGTCTCAAATTTTTTTACAATATAGAAAATTGAGCTAGCTTAACGTGGGCATTGGATTCGTGTCATTCTGATCTCTAAATCAAAAGTCAAAGGCAATTTTGTGCGGACATGTCAAGTTGATCGGCCAGTTAAACTGATCATTCTAAACTGATCATTGGTGCTCATTGAGTAAAGGCTTATAAATGAAGCATAATGCATGGTATCACACCGAATTGGATAGATAGGATTACTAGGACGCTTTGTCATATCTATTTCTATCTCAAATTTTGTTACAATATATATAGAAAATTGAGCTAGCTTAACATGGGCATTGGATTCATGTGTTTCTGAGCTTTAAATCGAAAGTTACACAAATTTAGTGCGGATCGGCAAGTTGAAGTGATCATTCTAAACTGATCATTGTTGCTCATTAAGTAAAGTCTTATAAATGAAGCATAAACTATGGCATCACATAGTTTTCGATAGATTGGATTATTTGTACGCTTTGTCGTATCTATTTCTATCTCAAATTTTGTTACAATATAGAAAATTGACCTAGCTTAACGTGGGCATTGGATTCGTGTAATCTTGAGCTCTAAATCAAAAGTTAAGGACGATTTTTTGCGTACATGTCCAGTTGATCGGCAAGCTAAATTGATCAATCTAAACTGATCGTTGGTGCTCATTAAGTAAAGGCTTATAAATGAAGTATAATGCATGGCATCAAGGAGTTTGGGATAGATTGGATTACTTGAACGCTTTGTCATCTCTATTTCTATCTCAAATTTTGTTACAACAGAGAAAATTGAGCTAGCTTAACGTGGGCATTGGATTTGTGTGTTTCTGATCTCTAAATCAAAAGCCTCTAACGATTTAGTGCGGAGATGTCAATTTGATCGACCTGTTAAAGTGATCATTCTAAACTAATCATTGGTGCTCATTAAGTAAAGGCTTATAGATGAAAAATAATGCATGACATCACAAAGTTTGGGATGATTGGATTACTTGGACGCTTTGTCGTATCAAGTTATGACTCAAATTTTGTCAAAATATTGAAAATTGAACTAGCTTAATGTGGCCATTGGATTCTTGTCATTCTAAGCTATAAATCAAAAGTTATGGATGATTTAGTGCAAACTTGACAAGTTGATCGGCCAGTTAAAATGATCATTCTAAACTGATCGTTGGTGCTCATTAAGTAAATGCTTATAAATGAAGCATAAAGCATGTCATCAAGCATTTTCGGATAGATTTTATTACTTGTATGTTTTTTCTCTCTACTTTGTCACAAAGTTTGTCATAATACAGAAAATTGAGCTACATTAACGTGGGCATTGGATTCGTGTCATTCTGAGCTCTAAATCAAAAGTTACGGAAATTTTGGTGCGTACATGTCAATTGATCGCCCAGTTAATATGATTATTCTAAACTGATCATTGGTGCTAATTGAGTAAATGCTTATAAATGAAGCATAAGGCATGGCATCACGCAATTTGGGATTGATTGGATTACTTGTACGCTTTGTCGTATCTAGTTTTGTCTCAAATCTTTGTAACAATATAGAAAATTAAACTAGCTTAATGTGGGCATTGGATTCGTGTCATTCTAAGCAATAAATAAAAAGTTATGGATGATTTTGTGCAGAGATGACAAGTTGATCGGATAGTTAAAATGATCATTCTAAACTGATCCTTGCTGCTCATTTAAAAAAGCTTATAAATGAAAAATAATGCATGACATTACGGAGTTTGGGATGGATTGGATTACTTGGATGCTTTGTCATATCTATTTCTATCTCAAATTTTGTCACAATATAGAAAAATGAGTTAGCTTAACGTGGGCATTGGATTCGTGTTAATTTGAGCTCTAAATCAAAAGTTACGGACGATTTATTGCGGACATGTCAAGTTGATTGGCTAGTTAAACTTATCATTTTAAACTGATCATTGGTGCTCATTAAGTAAAAGCTTATAAATGAAGCATAATGCATGGCATCAAGGAGTTGGGATAGATTGGATTACTTGTACACTTTGTTGTCTCTATTTCAAAATTTGTCAAAATATAGAAAATTGAGATAGCTTAACGAATGCATTGGACTCGTGTCATTCTAAGCTTTAAATCAAAAGTTACAGACGATTTAGTACGGACATGTGTCAAGTTGATCGGCCAGTTAATATGATTATTCTAAACTTATCATTGGTGGTCATTGAGTTAAGGCTTATAAATGAAGCACAATGCATGGCATCACGCAGTTTGTGATCGATTGGATTACTTAGACACTTTTTCATCTCTACTTCCGTCTCAAATTTGTCAAAATATAGAAAATTTATCTAGCTTAACGTGGGCGCCGTATTCGTGTCATTCTGAGCTCAAAATCAAAAGTTACAGATGATTTAGTTTGGACATGACAAGTTGATCGGCCAGTTAATATGATTATTTTAAACCGATCATTGGTACTCATTGAGTAAAGGCTTATAAATGAAGTATAATGCATGTCATCACATATTTTTGGATAGACTGGATTACGTGGACGCTTTGTCGTGTCTAATTCTGTCTCAAATTTGGTTACAATATAGAAAATTGGGCTAGCTTAACGTGGGCATTAGATTCGTGTCATGCAAAGATCAAAATCAAAAGTTACAAACGATTTAGTGCAGACATGTCGAGTTGATCGGCCAGTTCATATGCTTATTCTAAAGTGATAATTGGTGCTCATTAAGTAAAGGCTTATAAATGAAGCATAATGCATGGCATCACAAAGTTTTGGATAGATTGGATTACTTGGACCCTCTGTCTTATCTATTTCTGTCAAAATTTTTGTTACAGTATAGAAAATTGCACTAGCTTAATGTGGGCATTGGATTCGTGTAATTATGAGCTTAAAAGCAAAAGTTAGGAAAAATTTAGTGCGTACATGTCAAGTTGATCGGCCAGTTAATATGAGTATTCTAAACTGATCATTGGTGCGATTGAGTAAAGGCTTATAAATGAAACATAATAGATGGCATCACACAGTTTTAGATATATTGGATTACTTGGATGCTTTGTCGTGTTTATTTCTGTCTTTAATTTTGGTACAATTTAGAAAATTGAGCTAGCTTAACGTTGGCATTGGATTCGTGTCATTTTGAGCTCTAAATAAAAAATTACGGATGATTTAGTGCGCACATGTCAAGTTCAGTTGCCAGTTAAACTGATCATTCTAAACTGATAATTTGTGTTGATTAAGCTAAGGATTATAAATGAAGCATATTGCATGGCATCAATCAGTTTGGAAAGATTGGATTACTTGGACGCTTTGTTGCCTCTATTTATTCTTCAAATTTTATTAAATATAGAAAATTGAGCTAGTTTAATGTGGATATTGGATTCGTGTCATTCTAAGCTATAAATCAAAAGTTACGGACGATTTAGTGCGTACATGTCAAGTTGATGGGCTAGTTAAAGTGATCATTCTAAACTGAAATTGATGCTCATTGAGTAAAGGCTTATAAATGATGCATAATGCATGGCATGACACAGTTTTGGATATATTGGATTAATGTGGTTCTGTCTCAAATCTAGTTCTGTCTCAAATTTTATCACAATATAGAAAATTGAGCTAGATTAATGTGGGCATTAGATTCGTGTCATTCTGTGCAATAAATCAAAAGTTATGGACGATTTAGTGCAGACATGACAAAGTTTTCGTCCTGTTAAAATGATCATTTTAAACTGATCATTGGTGCTGACTGAATGAAAGCTTATAACTGAAAATAATGCTTGGCATCACTAAATTTGGGATTGATTGCATTACTTGGACGCTTTGTCGTATCTATTTATGTCTCAAACTTTGAAAAAAATATAGAAAATTGAACTAGATTAATGTGGGCATTGGATTCGTGTCATTCTGAGCTATAAATCAAAAGTTATGGATGACTAGTGTAGACATGACAAATTCATCAGCCAGTTAAAATGATCATTCTAAACATATCATTGGTGCTCATTGAGTAAAAGCTTATAAATTAAAAATAATGCATGGCATCACATAGTTTGCGATGGAGGATTACTTGAACACTTTGTCGTATCTATTTTGTCTCGAACTTTGTTAAAATACAGAAAATTGAGCAAGCTTAATGTCAGCATTGGATTCGTGTCATTATGATCTCTAAATCAAAAGTTACACACGATTTAGTGCGAACATGTCAAGTTGATTGGCTAGTTAAAGTGATTATTCTAAACTGATCACTGGTGCTCACTGAGTAAAGGCTTATAAATGAAGCATAAGGCATGGCATTGCGCAATTTGGGAAAGATTGGATTATTTGGATGCTTTGTCGTATCTAGTTCTATCTCAAATTTTGACACAATATAGAAAATTGAACTAGCTTAATGTGTACATTGGATTCATATCATTCTAAGCTATAAATATAAAGTTATGGACGATTTATTGCTGACATGACAAGTTGATCGGTCAGTTAAAATGATCATTCAAAACTGATCATTAGTGCTCATTTAGTAAAAGCTTATAAATAAAAAATAATGCATGGCATCAGACAGTTTTGGATGGATTGGACTACTTGGACGCTTTGTCGTATCAATTTCTGTCTCAAATTTTGTCAGAATATAGAAAATTAAGCTACCTTAACTTGGGCACTAGATTCGTGTCCTTTGAGCTCTAAATCAAAAGTTATGGACGATTTCGTGTGGACATGTCAAGTTGATCGGCCGGTTAAAATGATTATTCTAAACTGATCGTTGGTGCTCATTGAGTAAAAGCTTATAAATGAAGAATAATACATGGCATCAAGGAGTTTGGATATATTGGATTACTTGGACGCTTTGTTGTCTCTATATTTGTCTCAAATTTTGTCAAAATATAGAAAATTGATCTAGCTTAACATGGGCATTGGATTCATGTCATTCTGAGCTCTAAATCAAAAGTTACGGACGATTTAGTGCGGACATGTCAAGTTGATCGGCCAGTTAAAGTTATCATTTTAAATTATTCATTGGCGCTCATTAAGTAAAGGCTTATAAATTAAGCCAAAAGAATGGCATCACGCAGTTTAGGATGGACAGGATTACTTGGACGCTTTATCGCATCTAGTTATGTCTCAGATTTGGTCACAATAAAGAAAATTGAACTAGCTTATTGTGTGCATTGGATTCATTTCATTCTGAGCGATAAATCAAAAGTTATGGGCGATTTAGTGCAGAAATGACAAGTTGATCTGCTAGTTAAAATAATCATTTTAAATTGATCATTGTTGCTCATTGAGTAAAAGCTTAATAATAAAAATAATGATCATTTCTATTAAGTTACGGACGATTTAGTGTCGACATATCAAGTTAATATGATTATTCTAAGCTGGTCATTGGTGCACATTGAGTAAAGGCTTATAAATGAAGCAAAATGCATGGCATCACACAGTTTTGGACAGATTGGATTATTTGGACGCTTTGTCGTATCAACTTTTGTCTCAAATTTTGTTACAATATAGAAAATTAAGGTAGCTTAGCATGGGCATTGGATTCGTGTCATTCTGAGCGCTAAATCAAAAGCTACAGACCATTTAGTGCGGACATGTCAAGTTGATCAGCCAACTAATATGATCATTATAAACTGATCATTGGTGCTCATTAAGTAAAGGCTTATAAATGAAGCACAATACATGGCATCACACAGTTTTGGATAGATTGGATTACTTGGACGCTTTGTTGTGTCTATTTCTATCTCAAATTTTGTTACAATATACAAAATTGAGCTAGCTTAACGTGGGCATTTGATTCGTGTCATTCTGAGCTCAAAATCTAAAGTTACGAACGATTTAGTGCGGACATGTCAAGTTAATCGGCCAGTTAATAGGATTATTCTAAACTGATCATTGGTTCACATTGCGTAAAGGCTTATAAATGAAGCATAATCCATGGCATCACACATGTTTGGATAGATTGGATTACTTAGACGCTTTGTCATTTCTACTTCTGTCTCAAATTTCGTCAAAATATAGAAAGTTGAGCTAGCTTAACGTGTGCTTTGGATTCCTGTCATTTTAAGCCCTACACCAAAAGTTACGGACGATTTAGTGCGGACATGTCAAGTTGATCGGCCAGTTAAAGTTATAATTCTAAATTGATCATTTGTGCTCATTAAGTAAAGGCTTATAAATGAAAAACAATACGTGGGATCACATAGCTTTGGATAGATTGGATTACTTGGATGCTTTGTCATGTCTATTTCTTTGTCAAATTTTGTTTCAATATAGAAAATTGAGCTAGCTTAACGTGGGCCCTGGATTTCTGTCATTCGGAGCTCAAAATCAAAAGTTACGGACGATTTGGTGCGGACATATCAAGCTTATCGGCCAGTTAATATGATTATTCTAAACTGATCATATGTTCTCATTGAGTAAAGTCTTATAAATGAAGAATAATGCATGGCATCACATAGTTTTGGATAGATTGGATTATTTGGATGCTTTGTCGTCTCAATTTCTGTCTCAAATGTTGTCAAATTATAGAAAGTTGAGCTATGTGCTTTGGATTCGTGTCATTCTAAGCTCTATATGAAAAGTTACGGACGATTTACTGCGGACATGTCAAAGTTCATCGGCCAGTTAAAGTGATCATTCTAAAATGATCATTGGTGCTCATTGAGTAAAGGCTTATAAATGAAGCATAATGCATGGCATCACACAGTTTTTGATAGATTGAATTACTTGGTCGCTTTGTCCTATCTAGTTTTGTCACAAATTTTGTCATAATATAGAAAATTGAACTAGCTTAATGTGGGCATTGGATTACTGTCATTCTGAGCTATAAATCCAAAGTTATTGACGATTTAGTGCAGATATGACAAGTTGATCGGCTAGTTAGAATGATCATTCTAAACTGATCATTGGTGCTCATTGAGTAAAAGCTTGTAAATGAAAAATAATGCATGGCGTAATGCAATTTGGGATTGATTGGATTACTTGGACACTTTGTCGTATATATTTTTGTCTCAAACTTTCTGAAAATGTAGAAAATGGAGCTAGTTTAACTTGGGCTTTGGATTCGTTTCTTTCTGAGCTCTAAATAAAAAGTTACGGACGATTTAGTGCGGACATGTCAAGTTGATCGGCAAGTTAAAGTGATCGTTCTAAACTGATCATTGGTGCTCATTGAGTAAAGTCTTATATATAAAGCATTATGCATGGTATCACAGTTTTGGATATATTGGATTATTTGGAAGCTTTGTTGTCTATATTTTTGTCTGAAATTTTGTAAAATATAGAAAATTGAGCTAGTTTAACGTTTGAATTTGATTTTTGTCATTCCAAGCTCTAAATCAAAAGTTAGAGACGATTTAGTGTGGACAAGTCAAGTTGATCGGCCAGTTAATATGATTATTCTAAACTGATCTTTGGTGCTCATTGAGTAAAGGGTTAAAAATGAAGCATAATGCATGGCATCACACAGTTTGGGATAGATTGGATTACTTGGACGCTTTTTCGTCTCTACTTCTGTCTCAAATTTTGTCAAATTATAGAAAATTTATCAAGCTTATTGTTGGCACTCCACTCGTGTCATTATGAGCTCAAAATCAAAAGTTATGGACGATTTAGTGAAGACATGTTAAGTTGATCGGCCAATTAATATGATTATTCTAAACTAATCATTGGTACTCATTGAGTAAAAGCTTATTAATGAAGCATAATGGATGGCATTACACAATTTTGGATAGACTGGATTACTTGGACACTTTGTCGTGTCTATTTCTATTTCAAATTTTGTCACAATATAGAAAATTGTGCTAGCTTAACGTGGGCATTGGATTCGTTTCATTAATTCGGAGCTCTAAATCAAAAGTTACGTACGATTTAGTGCGGACATGTCAAGTCGATCGGCCAGTTAAAATGATCATTCTAAGCTCATCATTGGTGCTCATTAAGTAAAGGCTTAGAAATGGAGCATAATGCATTAGCATCAAGGAGTTTGGATAGATTGAATTACTTGGACGCTTTGTCGTCTCTATTTTTGTCTCAAATTTTGTCAAAATATGGAAAATTGAGCTAGCTTAACATAGGCATTGGATTTGTGTAATTCTGAGCTCTAAATCAAAAGTTACAGATGATTTAGTGCGGACATGTCTCAAGTTTATCGGCCTGTTAATATGACTATTCTAAACTGATCGTTGGGTCTCATTGAGTAAATGCTTATAAATGAAGCATAATGCATGGCATCACACAGTTTGGGAGAGATTGGATTACTTGGACGCTTTTTCGTCTCTACTTCCATGTCAAAATTTGTCAAAATATAGAAAATTTATCTAGCTTAAAGTAGGCACTGGATTCGTGTCATTCTGAACTCAAAATAAAAAGTTACGGATGATTCAGTGCGTACATGTCAATTCGATCGGCCAGTTAATGTGATTATTCTAAACTGATCATTGGTGCTCATTGAGTAAAGGCTTAGAAATGAAGCATAATGCATGGCATCACACAGTTTTGGATAGATTGGATTACTTGGACACTCTGTTGTGTCTATTTTTGTCTCAAATTTTGTCACAATAAAGAAAATTAAACTAGCTTAATGTGGGCACTAGATTTGTGTCATTGTGAGCTATAAATCAAAAGTTATGGACGATTTAGTGCAAACAACACAAGTTGATCCAGCAGTTAAGGGGATCATTCTAAACTGATCATTGGTGGTCATTGAGTAAAAGCTTAATAATGAAAAATAATTCATGGCATCACGCAGTTTGGAATGGATTAGATTACATGGACGCTTTGTCGTATCTATTTCAGCTCAAATTTTGTTACAATATAGAAAATTTAGCTAGCTTAACGTGGGCATTGGATTCGTGTCATTTTAAGCTTAAAATCAAAAGTTACAGACGATTTAGTGCAGACATGTGAGTTGATTGGCCAGTTAAAGTGATCATTCTAAACTAATCATTGGTGTTCATTGAGTAAAGGCTTATAAATGAAGCATAATGTCTGGCATCACACACTTTAGATAGATGGGATTACTTGGACGATTTGTCGTATCTAGTTCTGTTTCAAATTTGTCACAATAAAGAAAATTGAACTAGCTTAATGTGGGCATAGGATTCATGTCATTCTGAGCTATAAATCAAAAGTTAGGGAGATTTAGTGCAGAAATGACAAGTTGATCGGATAGTTAAAATGATCATTCTAAACTGATCATTGGTGCACACTGAGTAAAAGCTTAATAATGAAAATAATGCATGGCATCACGCAGTTTGGGATGGTTTGGATTACCTGGACGCTTTGTCGTATCTATTTCTATCTCCAATTTTTTTAAAATATAGAAAATTGATCTAGCTTAACGTGGGCATTGGATTCGTTTCATTATGAGCTCTAACTCAAAGTTACGCACGATTTAATGCGGACATTTCAAGTTGATCGGCCGGTTAAAGTGATCATTCTAAACTGATCATTGGTGCTCATTAAGTATAGGCTTTTAAGTTAAGCATAATTCATGGCATCAAGGAGTTTGGATAGATTGGATTATTTCGACGTTTTTTGTCCCTAAATCTCTCTCAAATTTCACCAAAATATAGAAAATTGAGCCAGCTTAACGCGGAGATTGGATTCGTGTCATTCTGAGCTCAAAATCAAAAATTACGGACGATTTAGTGCTGACATAGCAAGTTGATTGGTCAGTTAATATAATTATTCTAAACAGGTCATTGGTGCTCATTGAGTAAAGGCTTATAAATGAAGCAAAATGCATGGCATCACACAGTTTTGGATAGATTGGATTACTTGGACGCTTTGTCGTCTGTATTTATGTCTCAAATTTTGCCTAAATATAGAAAATTGAGCTAGCTTAACGTGAGCATTGGATTCGTGTCATTCTGAGCTCTAAATCAATAGTTGATTGGCCAGTTAATATAATTATTCTAAACAGGTCATTGGTGCTAATTGAGTAAAGGCTCATAAATGAAGCAAAATGCATGGCATCATACAATTTTTGATAGATTGGATTACTTGGACGCTTTGTCATCTGTATTTATGTCTCAAATTGTGCCTAAATATAGAAAATTTAGCTAGCTTAATGTGGGCATTGGATTCGTGTCATTATGAGCTCTAAATCAAAACGTACACACAATTTAGTGCAAACATGTCAAGTTGATCGGCCAGGTAATATGATCTCTAAACTGATCATTGGTGCTCATTGAGTAAAAGCTTATAAATTAATAATAATGCAAGGCATCAAACAGTTTGAGATGGATTGGATTACTTGGACGCTTTCTCGTATCTATTTCTGTTCAAACTTTATCACAATATAGAAAATTGAGATAGCTTATCATGGGCACTAGATTCGTGTCATTCTGAGCTCTAAATATATGGACGATATAGTGCAGACATGCCAAGTTGATCGGCTAGTTAAAGTGATCATTCTAAACTCATCATTGGTGCTCATTGAGTAAAGGCTTATAAAAGAAGCATAAGGCATGGAATCTCACACGAATTTGGATGCTTTGTCGTATTTTGTTCACTCTCAAATTTTTCACAATATAGAAAATTGAACTAGCTTAATGTGCGCATTGGATTCATGTCATTCCGAGCCATAAATCAAAAGTTATGGACGATTTAGTGAAGACATGACAAGTTGTTCGGCCAGTTAAAGTGACAAAAGTTATGGATGATTTAGTGAAGACATGACAAGTTGTTCGGCCAGCTCTAAATCAAAAGTAACAAACGATTTGGTGCGGACATGTCAAGTTGATTGGCCAGTTAAAGTGATCATTCTAAACTGATCGTTGGTGCTTATTAAGTAAAGGCTTATAAATGAAGTATAATGCATGGCATCAAGGATTTTGGGATAGATTGGATTACTTGAACGCTTTGTCATCTCTATTTCTGTCTCAGATTTTGTTAAAATACAGAAAATTAAGTTATCTTAACATGGATATTAGTTTCGTGTCATTATGAGCTTTCAATCAAAAAGTTACAGACGATTTAGTGCGGACATGTCAAGTTTATCAGCCAGTTAAAGTGATCATTCTAAACTGATCATTGGTGCCCATTGAGTAAAGGCATATAAATGAAGCATATTGCATGGCATCACATAATTTTGGATAGATTGGAATACTTGGACGCTTTCTCGTATCTGTTTCTGTCTCAAATTAAGTGAAAATATAGAAACTTGAGCTAGCTCAATGTGGATATTGGATTTGTATGTTCGGAGCTCTAAATCAAAAGTTTCGGACGATTTAGACCGGACATGTCAATTTGATCGGCCAGTTAAAGTGCTCATTCTAAACTGATCATTCGTGCCCATTGAGTAAATGCATATAAATGAAGCATATTGCATGGCATCACATAGTTCTGGATAGATTGGATTACTTGAACGCTTTGTCATCTTTATTTCTGTCACAAATTTTGTCAAAATATAGACAATTGAGCTAGCTTATTGTTGGTATTGGATTCGTTTGTTTTGGAGCTCTAAATCAAAAGTTTCGGACGATTTAGTCCGGACATGTCAAGTTCATCGCCGAGTTAAAGTGATCATTCTAAACTGATTTTGGTGCTCATTGAGTAAAGGCTTATAAATGTAGAATAATGCATGACATCACACATTTTTTGGATAGATTGGATTACTTGGACGCTTTGTCATATCTATTTATGTCTCAAATATTGTTACAATATAAAAAAATTGAGCTACCTTAACGTGGGCATTGGATTCGTGTGTTTCTGAGCTCTAAATAAAAAGTTAGGGACGATTTAGTGTGGACATGTCAAGTTGATCGGACAGTTAAAGCGTTCATTCCAAACTAATCATTGGTTTTCATTAAGTGAAGGCTTATAAATGAAGCAAAAAGCATGGCATCACACATTTTTAGATCGATTGGATTACTTGGACGCTTTGTCGTCTCTATTTCTCTCTCAAATTTTTTCAAAATATAGAAAATTGAGCTAGCTTAACGTGGGCATTGGATTCGTGTCATTCTGAGCTCTAAATCAAAAGTTGCGGACGATTAATGAAGACATGTCAAGTTTATTGGCCAGTTAAAGTGATCATTCTAAAGTGACCATTGGTGCTCATTAAGTAAAGGCTTATAAATGAAGCATAAAGCATGGAATTAAGCAATCTGTGATAAATTGGATTACTTAGACGCTTTGTCATCTCTATTTTTCTCTCAAATCTTGTTAAAAAACAGAAAATTATGTTATCTTAACGTGGGCATTGGATTCGTGTCATTCTGAGCTCTAAATAAAAAGTTACGGACGATTTAGTGCAGACCTATCGAAATATAGAGAAATTTAGGTGGTCATTGAGTAAAGCCATATAAATAAAGCATATTTCATGGTATAATGCAGTTAAGGAGAGATTGGATTCAATGGATGCTTTGTCGTATCTATTTTTGTTTCAAATTTTGTCACAATATTGAAATCGAGCTAGCTTAACATGGACATTGGATTCGTTTCATTACGAGCACTAAATCAAAAATTACAATTGATTAGTGCGGACATGTCAAGTTTATCCGCCAGTTAATGTGATCATTCTAAACTGATCATTGGTGCTCATCGAGTTAAGGCTTATAAATGAAGCACAATCATGATATAATGCAGTTCGGGATAGATTGGATTACTTGGACGCTTTGTTGTATCTATTTCCCTCTCAAATTTTGTCACAATACAGAAAATTGAGCTAGCTTAAGACGGGCATTTGATTCAAGTTATTCTGAGATATAAATCAAAAGTTACGGACGATTTAATGCGGACATGTCAAGTTGATCGCCTATTTAAAGTGATCATTCTAAATTGATCATTGGTACTCATTAAGTAAACGCATATAAATGAAGCATAAATCATTGCATCACACAGTTTGGGATAGAGTAGATTGTTTGGACGCTTTGTCGTATCTAGTCATGGCATCAAATATTTTCACAATATAAAAAATTGAGCTAGTTTAACGTGAGCATTGGATTCGTGTCATTCTGAGCTCTGAATCAAAAGTTATGTACGATTTATTGTAGACATGTAAAATTGATCGCCCAATTAAAGTGATCATTCTAAACTGATCATTGATGCTCATTAAGTAAGGCTTATAAATGAAGCATAACGCATGGCATCACACAGTTTTGGATAGATTGGATTACTTGGATGCTTTGTTGTATCTATTTATGTCTCAAATGTTGTTACAATATAGAAAATTGAGCAAGCTTAACGTGGGCATTGTATTCGTGTCATTCTGAGTTTTAAATCAAAAGTTACGGACGATTTAGTGCGGACATGTCAAGTTGATCGGCGAGTTAAAGTGATCATTCTAAACTGATCATTGGTGCTCATTGAGTAAAGGATTATAAATAAAGCATAATGCATGGCATCATGAGTTCGGGATATATTGGATTACTTGAACGCTTTGTCGTATCTATTTATGTCTCAAATTTTATCACAATATAGAAAATTAAGCTAGATTAACGTGGGCATAGAATTAATGTCATTCTGAGCTCTAAATCAAAAGTTAGGGACAATTTAGTGCGGACATGTCAAGTTGATCAGCCTGTTAAAGTGATCATTTTAAATTGATAATTGGTGCTCATTGAGTAAAGGCTTATAAATGAAGCGTAATGCATGGCATCATGCAGTTTTGGCTGGATTGGATGATTTGAACGCCTTTATGTATCAAAAGTTACGGACGATTAATGAGGACATGTCAAGTTTATTGGCCAGTTAAAGTGATCATTCTAAAGTGACCATTGGTGCTCATTAAGTAAAGGCTTATAAATGAAGCATAAAGCATGGAATTAAGCAATCTGTGATAAATTGGATTACTTAGACGCTTTGTCATCTCTATTTTTCTCTCAAATCTTGTTAAAAAACAGAAAATTATGTTATCTTAACGTGGGCATTGGATTCGTGTCATTCTGAGCTCTAAATAAAAAGTTACGGACGATTTAGTGCAGACCTATCGAAATATAGAGAAATTTAGGTGGTCATTGAGTAAAGCCATATAAATAAAGCATATTTCATGGTATAATGCAGTTAAGGAGAGATTGGATTCAATGGATGCTTTGTCGTATCTATTTTTGTTTCAAATTTTGTCACAATATTGAAATCGAGCTAGCTTAACATGGACATTGGATTCGTTTCATTACGAGCACTAAATCAAAAATTACAATTGATTAGTGCGGACATGTCAAGTTTATCCGCCAGTTAATGTGATCATTCTAAACTGATCATTGGTGCTCATCGAGTTAAGGCTTATAAATGAAGCACAATCATGATATAATGCAGTTCGGGATAGATTGGATTACTTGGACGCTTTGTTGTATCTATTTCCCTCTCAAATTTTGTCACAATACAGAAAATTGAGCTAGCTTAAGATGGGCATTTGATTCGTGTTATTTTGAGATATAAATCAAAAGTTACGGACGATTTAATGCGGACATGTCAAGTTGATCGCCTATTTAAAGTGATCATTCTAAATCGATCATTGGTACTCATTAAGTAAACGCATATAAATGAAGCATAAATCATTGCATCACGCAGTTTGGGATAGAGTGGATTGTTTGGACGCTTTGTCGTATCTAGTCATGGCATCAAATATTTTCACAATATAAAAAATTGAGCTAGTTTAACGTGAGCATTGGATTCGTGTCATTCTGAGCTCTGAATCAAAAGTTATGTACGATTTATTGTAGACATGTAAAATTGATCGCCCAATTAAAGTGATCATTCTAAACTGATCATTGATGCTCATTAAGTAAGGCTTATAAATGAAGCATAACGCATGGCATCACACAGTTTTGGATAGATTGGATTACTTGGATGCTTTGTCGTATCTATTTATGTCTCAAATGTTGTTACAATATAGAAAATTGAGCTAGCTTAACGTGGGCATTGTATTCGTGTCATTCTGAGTTTTAAATTAAAAGTTATGGACGATTTAGTGCGGACATGTCAAGTTGATCGGCGAGTTAAAGTGATCATTCTAAACTGATCATTGGTGCTCATTGAGTAAAGGATTATTAATAAAGTATAATGCATGGCATCATGGAGTTCGGGATATATTGGATTACTTGAACGCTTTGTCGTATCTATTTATGTCTCAAATTTTATCACAATATAGAAAATTAAGCTAGATTAACGTGGGCATAGAATTAATGTCATTCTGAGCTCTAAATCAAAAGTTAGGGACAATTTAGTGCGGACATGTCAAGTTGATCAGCCTGTTAAAGTGATCATTTTAAATTGATAATTGGTGCTCATTGAGTAAAGGCTTATAAATGAAGCGTAATGCATGGCATCATGCAGTTTTGGCTGGATTGGATGATTTGAACGCCTTTATGTATCTCTTTCTGTCTCAAATTTTCTCACAATATAGACAATTAAGCTAGCTTAACAAGGGCATTGGATTCGTGTCATTCTGAGCTCTAAATTCAAGGCTACGGATGATTTAGTGTGGATATGTCAAGTTGATCGGCCAGTTAAAGTGATCATTCTAAACTAATCATTAGTGCTCATTGAGTAAAGGCTTATAAATAAAGCATAGTACATGATATCATGCAGTACGGGATAGATTGGATTACTTGAACGTTTTGTCATATCTATTTTAGTCTCGAATTTTGTCACAATATAGTGAAATTGAGCTAGCTTAACGTAGGCATAGGATTCGTGTCATTCTGAGCTCTAAATCAAAACTTACGGACGATTTAGTGCTGACATGTCAAGTTGATCGGCCAGTTAAAGTGATCATTCTAAACTGATCATTGGTGCTCATTGAGTAAAGGATTATAAATAAAGCATAATGCATGGCATCATGCAGTTCAGGATATATTGGATTACTTCAACGCTTTGTCGTATCTATTTATGTCTCAAATTTTATCACAATATAGAAAATTGAGCTAGATTAATGTGGGCATTGAATTAATGTCATTCTGAGCTCTAAATCCAAAATTTAGGGACGATTTAGTGCAGACATGTCAAGTTGATCAGCCTGTTAAAGTGATCATTCTAAACTGATCATTGATGCTCATTGAGTAAAGGCTTATAAATGAAGCGTAATGCATGGCATCATGCAGTTTTGGCTGGATTGGATTATTGGAACGCCATTTTATATCTCTTTCTGTCTCAAGTTTTCTCACAATATAGAAAATTAAGCTAGCTTAACAAGGGCATTGGATTCGTGCCATTCTGAGCTCTAAATTCAAAGCTATGGATGATTTAGTGTGGATATGTCAAGTTGATAGCCCTGTTAAAGTGATCATTCTAAACTAATCATTAGTGCTCATTGAGTAAAGGCTTATAAATAAAGCATAGTACATGACATCATGCAGTTCGGGATAGATTGGATTACTTGAACGCTTTGTCATATCTTTTTTAGTCTCAGATTTGGTCACAATATAGAAATTGAGCTAGCTTAACGTGGGCATTGGATTCGTGTCATTCTGAGCTCTAAATCAAAAGTTACGGACGATTTAGTGCAGACATGTCAAGTTGATCGGCCAGTTAAAGTGATCATTCGAAACTGATCATAGGTGCTCATTGAGTAAGGGATTATAAATAAAGCATAATGCATGGCATCATGCAGTTTGGGATAGATTGGATTACTTGAACGCTTTGTCGTATCGACTTATGTCTCAATTTTATAACAATATAGAAAATTGAGCTAGCTTAACGTGGGCATTGAATTCGTGTCATTCTGAGCCCTAAATCAAAAGTTAGGGACGATTTAGTGCGTACATGTCAAGTTGATCAGCCTGTTAAAGTGATCATTCTAAACTGATCATTGGTGCTCACTGAGTAAAGGCTTATAAATGAAGCGTAATGCATAACATCACGCAGTTTTGGCTGGATTGGATTATTTGAACGCCACTTTGTATCTCTTTGTGTCTCAAATTTTCTCAAAATATAGAAAATTAAGCTAGCTTAACAGGGGCATTGGATTCGTGTCATTCTGAGCTCTAAATTCAGAGCTATGGATGATTTAGTGTGGATATGTCAAGTTGATCGCCCAGTTAAAGTGATCATTCTAAACTAATCATTAGTGCTCATTGAGTAAAAGCTTATAAATAAGGCAGTACATGACATCATGCAGTTCGGGATAGATTGGATTACTTGAATGCTTTGTCATATCTATTTTATTCTCAGATTTTTTCACAATATAGAAAGTGAGCTAGCTTAATGTGGGCATTGCATTCGTGTCATTCTGAGTTTTAAATCAAAAGTTACGGACGATTTAGTGCGGACATGTCAGGTTGATCGGGCAGTTAGAGTGATCATTTTAAACTGATCATTGGTACTCATTGTGTAAAGGCTTATAAATGAAGCATAATGCATGGCGTCATGCAGTTCGGGAAGTATTGGATTACTTGAACGCTTTGTCGTATCGACTTATGTCTCAATTTTATCACAATATAGAAAATTGAGCTAGCATAACGTGGGCATTGAATTCATGTCATTCTGAGCTCTAAATCAAAAGTTAGGGACGATTTAGTGCGTACATGTCAAGTTGATCGGCCTGTTAAACATCATTCTAAACTGATCATTGGTGCTCATTGAGTAAAGGCTTATAAATGAAGCGTAATGCTTAACATCACGCAGTTTGGGCGGGATTGGATTATTTGAACGCCTTTTTGTATCTCTTTGTGTCTCACATTTTCTCAAAATATAGAAAATTAAGCTAGCTTAACAGGGGCATTGGATTCGTGTCATTCTGAGCTCTAAATTCAAAGCTATGGATGATTTAGTGTGGATATGTCAAGTTGATCGCCCAGTTAAAGTGATAATTCTAAACTAATCATTAGTGCTCATTGAGTAAAAGCTTATAAATAAAGCATAGTACATGACATCATGCAGTTCGGGATAGATTGGATTGCTTGAATGCTTTGTCATATCTATTTTAGTCTCAGATTTTTTCACAATATAGAAATTGAGCTAGCTTAACGTTGGCATTGCATTCGTGTCATTCTGAGTTTTAAATCAAAAGTTACGGACGATTAAGTGCGGACATGTCAAGTTGATCGGCGAGTTAAAGTGATCATTCTAAACTGATCATTGGTGCACATTGAGTAAAAGGATTATAAATAAAGCATAATGCATGCATCATGCAGTTCGGGATTGATTGGATTACTTGAACGCTTTGTCGTATCTACTTTTATATCAAATTTTATCCCAATATAGAAAATTGTGCTAGCTTAACGTGGGCATTGAATTCATGTCATTCTGAGCTCTAAATAAAGAGTTAGGGACGATTTAGTGCGTACATGTCAAGTTGATCGGCCTGTTAAAGTGATCATTCTAAACTGATCAATGGTGCTCATTGAGTAAGGGCTTATAAATGAAGCGTAATGCATGGCATCACGCAGTTTTGGCTGGATTGGATTATTGGAACGCCTTTTTGTATCTCTTTCTGTCTCAAATTTTCTCAACATATAGAAAATTAAGCTAGCTTAATAGGGGCATTGGATTCGTGTCATTCTGAGCTCTAAATTCAAAGCTATGGATGATTTAGTGTGGATATGTCAAGTTGATCGTCCAGTTAAAGTGATCATTCTAAGCTAATCATTAGTGCTCATTGAGTAAAGGCTTATAAATGAAGCATAATGCATGACATCACGGATTTAGAATAGATTGGATTACTTGGACGCTTTTTCGTATCTATTTTTGTCTCAACTTTTTTCACAATATAGAAAATTGAGCTAGCTTAACATGAGCATTGGATTCGAGTCAGTTTTAGCTCTAAATCATAAGTTACAGACGATTTAATGTAAAAATGTCAAGTGTATCGTGCAGTTAAAGTGATCATTCTAAACCAATCGTTGGTGCTCATTGAGTGAAGGCTTATAAATGAAGCATAATGCATTGCATCACGCAGTTTGGGATAGAGTGGATTGCTTGGACGCTTTGTCGTATCTAGTCATGGCATCAAATATTTTCACAATATAAAAAATTGAGCTAGTTTAACGTGGGCATTGGATTCGTGTCATTCCGAGCTCTGAATCAAAAGGTATGTACGTTTATTATACACATGTAAAATTGATCGGCCAATTAAAGTGATCATTCTAAACTGATCATTGGTGCTCATAGAGTAAAGGCTTATAAATAAAGCATAGTACATGATATCATGCATTTCGGGAAAGATTGGATTACTTGAACGATTTGTCATATCTGTTCTAGTCTCAAATTTTGTCACAATATAGAAATTGAGCTAGCTTAAAGTGGGCATAGAATTCGTGTCATTCTGAGCTCTAAATTAAAAGTTACGGACGATTTAGTGCAGACATGTCAAGTTGATCGGCCAGTTAAAGTGATAATTCCAAACTGATCATTGGTGCTCATTGAGTAAAGGATTATAAATAAAGTATAATGCATGGCATCAAGCAGTTCGGGATATATTGGATTACTTCAACACTTTGTCGTATCTATTTATGTCTCAAATTATATTACAATATAGAAAATTGAGCTAGATTAACGTGTGCATTGAATTAATGTCATTCTGAGCTCTAAATCAAAAGTTACGGACGATTTAGTGCGGACATGTCAAGTTGATCGGCCAGTTAAAGTGATCATTCTAAACTGATCATTGGTGCTCATTGAGTAAAGGATTATAAATAAAGCATAATGCATGGCATCATGCAGTTCAGGATATATTGGATTACTTCAACGCTTTGTCGTATCTATTTATGTCTCAAATTTTATCACAATATAGAAAATTGAGCTACATTAATGTGGGCATTGAATTAATGTCATTCTGAGCTCTAAATCCAAAATTTAGGGACGATTTAGTGCAGACATGTCAAGTTGATCAGCCTGTTAAATTGATCATTCTAAACTGATCATTGATGCTCATTGAGTAAAGGCTTATAAATGAAGCGTAATGCATGGCATCATGCAGTTTTGGCTGGATTGGATTATTGGAACGCCATTTTATATCTCTTTCTGTCTCAAGTTTTCTCACAATATAGAAAATTAAGCTAGCTTAACAAGGGCATTGGATTCGTGCCATTCTGAGCTCTAAATTCAAAGCTATGGATGATTTAGTGTGGATATGTCAAGTTGATAGCCCTGTTAAAGTGATCATTCTAAACTAATCATTAGTGCTCATTGAGTAAAGGCTTATAAATAAAGCATAGTACATGACATCATGCAGTTTGGGATAGATTGGATTACTTGAACGCTTTGTCATATCTTTTTTAGTCTCAGATTTTGTCACAATATAGAAATTGAGCTAGCTTAACGTGGGCATTGGATTCGTGTCATTCTGAGCTCTAAATCAAAAGTTACGGACGATTTAGTGCAGACATGTCAAGTTGATCGGCCAGTTAAAGTGATCATTCGAAACTGATCATTGGTGCTCATTGAGTAAGGGATTATAAATAAAGCATAATGCATGGCATCATGCAGTTTGGGATAGATTGGATTACTTGAACGCTTTGTCGTATCGACTTATGTCTCAATTTTATAACAATATAGAAAACTGAGCTAGCTTAACGTGGGCATTGAATTCGTGTCATTCTGAGCCCTAAATCAAAAGTTAGGGATGATTTAGTGCGTACATGTCAAGTTGATCGGCCAGTTAAAGTCATCATTCAAAACTGATCATTGGTGCTCATTGAGTAAGGGATTATAAATAAAGCATAATGCATGGCATCATGCAGTTCGGGATAGTTTGGATTACTTGAACGCTTTGTCGTATCGACTTATGTCTCAATTTTATCACAATATAGAAAATTGAGCTAGCTTAACGTGGGCATTGAATTCATGTCATTCTGAGCTCTAAATCAAACGTTTGGGACGATTTAGTGCGTACATGTCAAGTTGATCGGCCTGTTAAAGTGATCATTCTAAACTGATCATTGGTGCTCACTGAGTAAAGGCTTATAAATGAAGCGTAATGCATAACATCACGCAGTTTTGGCTGGATTGGATTATTTGAACGCCTTTTTGTATCTCTTTGTGTCTCAAATTTTCTCAAAATATAGAAAATTAAGCTAGCTTAACAAGGGCATTGGATTCGTGTCATTCTGAGCTCTAAATTCAAAGCTATGGATGATTTAGTGTGGATATGTCAAGTTGATCGCCCAGTTAAAGTGATCATTCTAAACTAATCAGTAGTGCTCATTGAGTAAAAGCTTATAAATAAGGCATAGTACATGACATCATGCAGTTCGGGATAGATTGGATTACTTGAATGCTTTGTCATATCTATTTTAGTCTCAGATTTTTTCACAATATAGAAATTGAGCTAGCTTAACGTGGGTATTGCATTCGTGTCATTCTGAGTTTTAAATCAAAAGTTACGGACGATTTAGTGCGGACATGTCAGGTTGATCGGGCAGTTAGAGTGATCATTTTAAACTGATCATTGGTACTCATTGTGTAAAGGCTTATAAATGAAGCATAATGCATGGCATCATGCAGTTCAGGATTGATTGGATTACATGAACGCTTTGTCATATCGACTTATGTCTCAATTTTATCACAATATAGAAAATTGAGCTAGCTTAACGTGGGCATTGAATTCATGTCATTCTGAGCTCTAAATCAAAAGTTAGGGACGATTTAGTGCGTACATGTCAAGTTGATCGGCCTGTTAAAGTCATCATTCTAAACTGATCATTGGTGCTCATTGAGTAAAGGCTTATAAATGAAGCGTAATGCTTAACATCACGCAGTTTGGGCGGGATTGGATTATTTGAACGCCTATTTGTATATCTTTGTGTCTCACATTTTCTCAAAATATAGAAAATTAAGCTAGCTTAACAGGGGCATTGGATTCGTGTCATTCTGAGCTCTAAATTCAAAGCTATGGATGATTTAGTGTGGATATGTCAAGTTGATCGCCCAGTTAAAGTGATAATTCTAAACTAATCATTAGTGCTCATTGAGTAAAAGCTTATAAATAAAGCATAGTACATGACATCATGCAGTTCGGGATAGATTGGATTGCTTGAATGCTTTGTCATATCTATTTTAGTCTCAGATTTTTTCACAATATAGAAATTGAGCTAGCTTAACGTTGGCATTGCATTCGTGTCATTCTGAGTTTTAAATCAAAAGTTACGGACGATTTAGTGCGGACATGTCAAGTTGATCGGCGAGTTAAAGTGATCATTCTAAACTGATCATTGGTGCACATTGAGTAAAAGGATTATAAATAAAGCATAATGCATGCATCATGCAGTTCGGGATTGATTGGATTACTTGAACGCTTTGTCGTATCTACTTTTATATCAAATTTTATCCCAATATAGAAAATTGAGCTAGCTTAACGTGGGCATTGAATTCATGTCATTCTGAGCTCTAAATCAAAAGTTAGGGACGATTTAGTGCGTACATGTCAAGTTGATCGGCCTGTTAAAGTGATCATTCTAAACTGATCAATGGTGCTCATTGAGTAAAGGCTTATAAATGAAGCGTAATGCATGGCATCACGCAGTTTTGGCTGGATTGGATTATTGGAACGCCTTTTTGTATCTCTTTCTGTCTCAAATTTTCTCAACATATAGAAAATTAAGCTAGCTTAATAGGGGCATTGGATTCGTGTCATTCTGAGCTCTAAATTCAAAGCTATGGATGATTTAGTGTGGATATGTCAAGTTGATCGTCCAGTTAAAGTGATCATTCTAAGCTAATCATTAGTGCTCATTGAGTAAAGGCTTATAAATGAAGCATAATGCATGACATCACGGATTTAGAATAGATTGAATTACTTGGACGCTTTGTTGTATCTATTTTTGTCTCAAATTTTTTCACAATATAGAAAATTGAGCTAGCTTAACATGAGCATTGGATTCGAGTCAGTTTTAGCTCTAAATCATAAGTTACAGACGATTTAATGTAAAAATGTCAAGTGTATCGTGCAGTTAAAGTGATCATTCTAAACTAATCGTTGGTGCTCATTGAGTGAAGGCTTATAAATGAAGCATAATGCATTGCATCACGCAGTTTGGGATAGAGTGGATTGCTTGGACGCTTTGTCGTATCTAGTCATGGCATCAAATATTTTCACAATATAAAAAATTGAGCTAGTTTAACGTGGGCATTGGATTCGTGTCATTCCGAGCTCTGAATCAAAAGGTATGTACGTTTATTATAGACATGTAAAATTGATCGGCCAATTAAAGTGATCATTCTAAACTGATCATTGGTGCTCATAGAGTAAAGGCTTATAAATAAAGCATAGTACATGATATCATGCATTTCGGGAAAGATTGGATTACTTGAACGATTTGTCATATCTGTTTTAGTCTCAAATTTTGTCACAATATAGAAATTGAGCTAGCTTAAAGTGGGCATAGAATTCGTGTCATTCTGAGCTCTAAATTAAAAGTTACGGACGATTTAGTGCAGACATGTCAATTTGATCGGCCAGTTAAAGTGATAATTCCAAACTGATCATTGGTGCTCATTGAGTAAAGGATTATAAATAAAGTATAATGCATGGCATCAAGCAGTTCGGGATATATTGGATTACTTCAACACTTTGTCGTATCTATTTATGTCTCAAATTATATTACAATATAGAAAATTGAGCTAGATTAACGTGGGCATTGAATTAATGTCAGTCTGAGCTCTAAATCAAAAGTTACGGACGATTTAGTGCGGACATGTCAAGTTGATCGGCCAGTTAAAGTGATCATTCTAAACTGATCATTGGTGCTCATTGAGTAAAGGATTATAAATAAAGCATAATGCATGGCATCATGCAGTTCAGGATATATTGGATTACTTCAACGCTTTGTCGTATCTATTTATGTCTCAAATTTTATCACAATATAGAAAATTGAGCTAGATTAATGTGGGCATTGAATTAATGTCATTCTGAGCTATAAATCCAAAATTTAGGGACGATTTAGTGCAGACATGTCAAGTTGATCAGCCTGTTAAAGTGATCATTCTAAACTGATCATTGATGCTCATTGAGTAAAGGCTTATAAATGAAGCGTAATGCATGGCATCATGCAGTTTTGGCTGGATTGGATTATTGGAACGCCATTTTATATCTCTTTCTGTCTCAAGTTTTCTCACAATATAGAAAATTAAGCTAGCTTAACAAGGGCATTGGATTCGTGCCATTCTGAGCTCTAAATTCAAAGCTATGGATGATTTAGTGTGGATATGTCAAGTTGATAGCCCTGTTAAAGTGATCATTCTAAACTAATCATTAGTGCTCATTGAGTAAAGGCTTATAAATAAAGCATAGTACATGACATCATGCAGTTCGGGATAGATTGGATTACTTGAACGCTTTGTCATATCTTTTTTAGTCTCAGATTTTGTCACAATATAGAAATTGAGCTAGCTTAACGTGGGCATTGGATTCGTGTCATTCTGAGCTCTAAATCAAAAGTTACGGACGATTTAGTGCAGACATGTCAAGTTGATCGGCCAGTTAAAGTGATCATTCGAAACTGATCATTGGTGCTCATTGAGTAAGGGATTATAAATAAAGCATAATGCATGGCATCATGCAGTTTGGGATAGATTGGATTACTTGAACGCTTTGTCGTATCGACTTATGTCTCAATTTTATAACAATATAGAAAATTGAGCTAGCTTAACGTGGGCATTGAATCCGTGTCATTCTGAGCCCTAAATCAAAAGTTAGGGATGATTTAGTGCGTACATGTCAAGTTGATCGGCCAGTTAAAGTGATCATTCGAAACTGATCATTGGTGCTCATTGAGTAAGGGATTATAAATAAAGCATAATGCATGGCATCATGCAGTTCGGGATAGTTTGGATTACTTGAACGCTTTGTCGTATCGACTTATGTCTCAATTTTATCACAATATAGAAAATTGAGCTAGCTTAACGTGGGCATTGAATTCATGTCATTCTGAGCTCTAAATCAAACGTTTGGGACGATTTAGTGCGTACATGTCAAGTTGTTCAGCCTGTTAAAGTGATCATTCTAAACTGATCATTGGTGCTCACTGAGTAAAGGCTTATAAATGAAGCGTAATGCATAACATCACGCAGTTTTGGCTGGATTGGATTATTTGAACGCCTTTTTGTATCTCTTTGTGTCTCAAATTTTCTCAAAATATAGAAAATTAAGCTAGCTTAACAGGGGCATTGGATTCGTGTCATTCTGAGCTCTAAATTCAAAACTATGGATGATTTAGTGTGGATATGTCAAGTTGATCGCCCAGTTAAAGTGATCATTCTAAACTAATCATTAGTGCTCATTGAGTAAAAGCTTATAAATAAGGCATAGTACATGACATCATGCAGTTCGGGATAGATTGGATTACTTGAATGCTTTGTCATATCTATTTTATTCTCAGATTTTTTCACAATATAGAAAGTGAGCTAGCTTAACGTGGGCATTGCATTCGTGTCATTCTGAGTTTTAAATCAAAAGTTACGGACGATTTAGTGCGGACATGTCAGGTTGATCGGGCAGTTAGAGTGATCATTTTAAACTGATCATTGGTACTCATTGTGTAAAGGCTTATAAATGAAGCATAATGCATGGCGTCATGCAGTTCGGGAAGTATTGGATTACTTGAACGCTTTGTCGTATCGACTTATGTCTCAATTTTATCACAATATAGAAAATTGAGCTAGCTTAACGTGGGCATTGAATTCATGTCATTCTGAGCTCTAAATAAAAAGTTAGGGACGATTTAGTGCGTACATGTCAAGTTGATCGGCCTGTTAAAGTGATCATTCTAAACTGATCATTGGTGCTCATTGAGTAAAGGCTTATAAATGAAGCGTAATGCTTAACATCACGCAGTTTGGGCGGGATTGGATTATTTGAACGCCTTTTTGTATCTCTTTGTGTCTCACATTTTCTCAAAATATAGAAAATTAAGCTAGCTTAACAGGGGCATTGGATTCGTATCATTCTGAGCTCTAAATTCAAAGCTATGGATGATTTAGTGTGGATATGTCAAGTTGATCGCCCAGTTAAAGTGATAATTCTAAACTAATCATTAGTGCTCATTGAGTAAAAGCTTATAAATAAAGCATAGTACATGACATCATGCAGTTCGGGATAGATTGGATTGCTTGAATGCTTTGTCATATCTATTTTAGTCTCAGATTTTTCACAATATAGAAAGTGAGCTAGCTTAACGTGGGCATTGCATTCGTGTCATTCTGAGTTTTAAATCAAAAGTTACGGACGATTTAGTGCGGACATGTCAAGTTGATCGGCCAGTTAAAGTGATCATTCTAAACTGATCATTGGTGCTCATAGAGTAAAGGCTTATAAATAAAGCATAGTACATGACATCATGCATTTCGGGATAGATTGGATTACTTGAACGCTTTGTCATATCTATTTTAGTCTCAAATTTTGTCACAATATAGAAATCGAGATAGCTTAACGTGGGCATAGGATTCATGTCATTTTGAGCTCTAAATCAAAAGTTACGGACGATTTAGTGCAGACATGTCATGCTGATCGGCCAGTTAAAGTGATCATTATAAACTGATCATTGGTGCTCATTGAGTAAAGGATTATAAATAAAGCATAATGCATGGCATCATGCAGTACGGGATATATTGGATTACTTGAACGATTTGTAGTATCTATTTATGTCTCAAATTTATCACAATATAGAAAATTGAGCTAGCTTAACGTGGGCATTGAATTCATGTCATTCTGAGCTCTAAATCAAAAGTTAGGGACGATTTAGTGCGTACATGTTAAGTTGATCGGCCTGTTAAAGTGATCATTCTAAACTGATCATTGGTGCTGATTGAGTAAAGGCTTATAAATGAAGCGTAATGCATGGCATCACGCAATTTTGGCTGGATTGGATTATTTGAACGCCTTTTTGTATCTCTTTCTGTCTCAAATTCTCACAATATAGAAAATTAAGCTAGCTTAACAAGGGCATTGGGTTCGTGTCATTCTGAGCTCTAAATTCAAAGCTATGGATGATTTAGTGTGGATATGTCAAGTTGATCGCCCAGTTAAAGTGATCATTCTAAACTAATCATTAGTGCTCACTGAGTAAAAGCTTATAAGTAAAGCATAGTACATGACATCATGCAGTTCGGGTAGATTGGATTACTTATATGCTTTGTCATATCTATTTTAGTCCAGATTTTGTCACAACATAGAAATTGAGCTAGCTTAACATGGGTATAGGATTCGTGTCATTTTGAGCTCTAAATCAAAAGTTACGGAAGATTTAGTGCGGACATGTCAAGTTGATCGGCCAGTTAAAGTGATCATTCCAAACTGATCATTCCAAACAGATCATTGGTGCTCATTGAGTAAGGGATTATAAATAAAGCATAATACATGGCATCATGCAGTTTGGGATAGATTGGATTACTTGAACGCTTTTTCGTATCGACTTATGTCTCAAATTTTATCACAATATAGAAAATTGAGCTAGCTTAACGTGGGCATTGAATTCATGTCATTCTGAGCTCTAGATCAAAAGTTAGGGAGGATTTACTGCGTACATGTCAAGTTGATCGGCCTGTTAAAGTGATCATTCTAAACTAATCAATGGTGCTCATTGAGTAAAGGCTTATAAATGAAGCGTAATGCATGACATCACGCAGTTTTGGCTGGATTGGATTATTTGAATGTCTTTTTGTATCTCTTTCTATCTCAAATTTTCTCAAAATATAGAAAATTAAGCTAGCTTAAGAGGGGCATTGGATTAGTGTCATTCTGAGCTCTAAATTCAAAGCTATGGATGATTTAGTGTGGATATGTCAAGTTGATCGGTCAGCTACAGTGATCATTCTAAACTAATCATTAGTGCTCATTGAGTAAAGGCTTAAAAATAAAGCATAGTACATGACATCATGCAGTTCGAGATAGATTGGATTACTTGAACGTTTTGTCATATCTATTTTAGTCTCAAATTTTGTCACAATATAGAAATTGAGCTAGCTTAATGTGGGCATTGGATTCAGGTCATTCTGAGCTCTAAATCAAAAGTTAGGTACGATTTAGTATGGACATGTCAAGTTGATCGGCCAGTTAGAGTGATCATTTTAAACTGATCATTGGTACTCATTGTATAAAGGCTTATAAATGAAGCATAATGCATTGCATCATGCAGTTTTTGGTAGATTGGATTACTTGAACGCTTTTTCTTATATATTTTGGTCTCAAATTTTGTCACAATAAAAGTAATTTAACTAGCTTAACGAGGGCATTTGATTGGTGTTATTCTAACCTCTAAATCAAAAGTTACACACAATTTAGTGCGCACATGTCAAGTTGATCGCCTCGTTAAAGTGATCATTGGTACTCATTAACTAAACGCTTATAAATGAAGCATAAAGCATGGCATCACGCAGTTTGCGATAGAGTGGATTATTTGGATGCTTTGTCGTATCTTGTTTAGCCTCAAATTTTTTCACAATATAAAAAATTGAGATAGCTTAACGTGACATTGGATTCGTGTCATTGTGAGGTCTAAATCAAAAGTTACGGACGATTTAGTGTGGATATGTCAAGTTGATTGGCTAATTAAAATGATCATTCTAAACTGATCAATGGTGCTCATTGAGTAAAGGCATATAAAAGAGGCATAATGCATGGCATCACGCAGTTTGGGATAGAGTGGATTACATGGACGCTTTGTCCTATCTATTGCTGTCTCAAATTTTATCACAATATAGAAATTGAGCTAGCTTAACGTGGCATTGTATTCGTGTCATTCTAAGCTCTAAATCAAAAGTTTTGGACGATTTAGTGCGGGCATATCAAGTTTATCGGGTAGTTAAAGTGATTATTCTAAACTGATCATTGGTGCTCATTGAGTAAAGACTTATAAATGAAGCATAATGCATGATATCACGCAGTTCGGGATAGATTGGATTATTCGGATGCTTTGCCGTTATTACTTCTGTCTCAAATTTTGTCACAATATAGAAAATTGAGCTAGCTTAATGTGGGCATTGGATTCATGTCATTCTGGGCACTAAATCAAAAGTTAGGAACGATTTAGTGCAGACATGTCAAGTTGATCAGCCAGTTAAAGTGATCATTCTAAACTTATTATTGGTGCTCATTGAGTAAAGGCTTATAAATGAAGTATAATGCATGACATCACGCATTTCAGGATATATTGGATTACTTGGATGCTTTGTCGTATCAATTTCTGTCTCAAATTTTGTCCCAATATAGAAAATTGAGCTATCTTAACATGGGCATTGGATCCGTATTAGTTTTAGCTCTAAATCATAAGTTATAGACGATTTAATACGGAAATGTCAACTTGATCGGGCAGTTAGAGTGATCATTCTAAACTGATCATGGGTGCTCATTGAGTAAAGACTTATAAATGAAGCATAATACATGGCAGCATGCAGTTTTAGCTAGATTGAATTACTTGAACGCTTTTTCATATCATTCCTGTCTTAAATTTTGTCACAATATAGAAAATTGAGCTACCTTATCGTGGGTATTGGATTCGTGTTATTCTGAGCTCTAAATCAAAAGTTATGGACGATTTAGTGCGGACATGTCACGTTGATCGCCTAGTTAAAGTAATCATTCTAAACTGATCATTGGTATTCGATAAGTAAACGCTTATAAATGAAGCATAAAACATGGCATCACGCAGTTTGGGATAGTGTGGATTATATGGACGCTTTGTCGTATCAATTTACGTCTCAAATTTTTTTCTCAATATAGAAAATTGAGCTACCATAACGTGTGCATTGGATTCGTGTCAGTGTAAGCAGTAAATCATACGTTACAGATGATTTAATGCAGAAATGTCAAGTTGATCGGGAAGTTAAAGTGATCATTCTAAATTGATCATTGGTTCTCATTGAGTAAAGGCTTATAAATGAATCATAATGCATGACATCACACAATTTTAGCAAGATTGGATTACTTGGAACACTTTTTCATAACTATTTCTGTCTCAAATTTTGTCACAATATAGAAAATTGAGCTACCTTAGCGTGGGCATTGGATTCATGTTATTCTTAGCTGTAAATCAAAAGTTATGGACGATTTAGTGCACATGTCAAAATGATCGCCTAGTTAAAGTGATCATTCTAAACTGATCATTGCTACTCGGTAATTAAACGCATATAAATGAAGCATAAATCTTGGCATCACGCAGTTTGGGATAGAGTGGATTACTTTGACGCTTTGTCGTATCTAGTTCTGTCTCAAATTTTTCAAAATATAAAAAATTGAGCTAGCTTAACGTGGGCATTGGATTCGTGTCATTCTGAGCTCTAAAACAAAAGTTACGGACGATTTAGTGTGGGCATATCAAGTTGAACGGGCAGTTAAAGTGATCATTCTAAACTGATCATTGGTGCTCATTGAGTAAAGGCTTATAAATGAAGCATAATGCATGACATCACGCAGTTCAGGACATATTGGATTACTTGGACGTTTTGTCGTATCGATTTCTGTCTTAAATTTTGTCTCAATATAGAAAATTGAGCTATCTTAACATGGGAATTGTATTCGTATCAGTTTTAGTTCTAAATCATAAGTTACCAACGATTTAATGCGGAAATGTCAAGTTGATCGAGCAGTTAAAGTGATCATTCTAAACTGATCATTTGTGCTCATTGAGTAAAGACTTATAAATGAAGCATAATGCAAGGTATCACGCAGTTTTGGCTGGATTGGATTTTTGAACGCCTATTTGTATCTATTTTCGTCTCAAATTTTCTCACAACATACAAAATTTAACTAGCTTAACGTGGGCATTGGATTCGTGTTATTCTGAGCTCTAAATCAAAAGTTACGCATGATTTAGTGCGGACATGTCAAGTGTAGCGCCTCGTTAAAGTGATCATTCTAAACTGATCATTGGTACTCATTAAGTTAACGACTATAGATGACGCATAAAGAATGGCATCACGCAGTTTGGGATAGAGAGGATTACTTGGATGCTTTTCCGTATCTAGTTCTGTCTCAAACTTTTTCACAATATAAAAAATTGAGCTAGCTTAACGTGAGCATTGGATTCGTGTCATTCCGTGCTCTGAATCAAAAGTTACGGACGATTTATTGTAGACATGCAAAATTGATCGTCCTATTAAAGTGATCATTCTAAACTGATCATTGCTGGTCATGGAGGAAAGGCTTATAAATGAAGCATAATGCATGACATCATTAAGTTTTGGATAGATTGGATTACTTGAATGCTTTATCATATCTATTTTTGTCTCAAATTTTGTCCACAATATAGAAAATTGAGCTAGCTTAACGTGGGCATTGGATTCATGTTATTCTTAGCTCTAAATCAAAAGTTAGTGACGATTTAGTGTGGTTATGTGAGGTTGATCGGCTAGTTAAAGTGATCATTCTAAACTGATCATTCTAAACTGATCATTCTAAACTGATCATTGGTACTATTGTGTAAAGGCTAATAAATGAAGCATAATGCATGTCATCAAGCAGTTTTGTCTAGATTGGATTACTTATCACAATATTCAAAATTTATCTAGCTTGTCATAATCATAATGCATGGCATCACGCTTTTTTGTATCTATTTCTGTCTCAATTTTTTGTCACAATATTCAAAATTTATCTAGCTTACCGTCGGCAATTGATTGGTGTTATTTTGAGCTCTAAATCAAAAGTTACGCACGATATAGTGCGCACATGTCAAGTTGATCGCCTCGTTAAAGTGATCATTCTAATCTGATCATTGGTACTCATTAAGTAAACGCTTATAAATGAAGCATAAACCATGGCATCACGCAGTTTGGGATCGAGTGGATTACTTGGACGCTTTGTCGTATCTTGTTCAGACTCAAATTTGTTCACAATGTAAAAATTGAGCTAGCTTAACGTGGCATTGGATTCGTGTCATTGTGAGCTCTAAATCAAAAATTACGGACGATTTAGTGCGGACATGTCAAGTTGATTGGCCAATTAAAGTGATCATTCTAAACTAATCATTGGTGCTCATTGAGTAAAGGCATATAAATAAAGCATAGTACATGGCATCTCGCAGTTCGGGATAGATTGGATTACTTGGATGCTTTGTCGTATCAATTTCTGTTTCAAATTTTTTCTCAAAATAGAAAATTGATCTAGGTTAACGTGGGCATTGGATTCGTATCAGTTTTAGCTCTAAATCATAAGTTAAGAATGATTTAATGCGGAAATGTCAAGTTGATCGGGCAGTTAAAGTGATCATTCTAAACTGATCATTGGTGCTCATTAAGTAAAGGCTTATAAATGAAGCATAATGCATGGCATCACGCAGTTTTAACTAAATTGGATTACTTGAATGCTTTTTCATATCATTTATGTCTTAAATTCGCCACAATATAGAAAATTGATATACCTTAACGTGGGCATTGGATTCGTATTATTCTGAGCTCTAAATCAAAAGTTACGCACGATTTAGTGCGGACATGTCATGTTGATCGCCTAGTTAAATTGATCATTTTAAACTGATCATTGGTACTCGTTCAGTAAACGCCTATAAATGAAGCATAAAGCATGGCATCACACAGTTTGGGATAGAGTGGATTACTTGGAACCTTTGTGGTATCTATTTATGTCACAAATTTTGTCTCAATATAGAAAATTGAGCTAGCTTAACGTGGGCATTGGATTCGTGTCAGTTTAAGCAGTAAATCATAAGTTAAGGATGATTTAATGCAGAAATGTCAAGTAGATCGGGCAGTTAAAGTGAGCATTCTAAACTGATCATTGGTGCTTATTGAGTAAAGGCTTATAAATGAATCATAATGCATGACATCACCCAGGTTTACCTAGATTGGATTACTTGAAGACTTTTTCATAACTATTTATGTCTCAAATTTTGTCACAATATAGAAAATTGAGCTACCTTAACGTGGGCATTGCATTCGTGTTATTCTGAGCTCTAAATCAAAAGATACCGAAGATTTAGTGCGCATGTCAAGTTGATCGCCTAGTTAAAGTGATCATTCTGAACTGATCATTGCTACTCGTTAAGTAAACACATATAAATGAAGCATAATGCTTGGCATCAAGCAGTTTGGGATAGTGTGGATTATGTTGACGCTTTGTCGTATCTAGTTCTGTCTCAAATTTTTTCACAATATAAAAAAATTGAGCTAGCTTAACGTGGGCATTGCATTTGTGTCATTTTGAGCTCTAAATCAAAAGTTACGAATGATTAATGCGGGCATATCAAGTTGATCGGTCAGGTAAAATGATCATTCTAGACTGATCATTGGTGCTCATTGAATAAAAGCTTATAAATGAAGCATAATGCATGACATCACGCAGTTCGGGATAGATTGGATTACTTGGATGCTTTGTCGTATATACTTCTGTCTCAAATTTTTTCAAAATATAGAAAATTGATCTAGCTTAACGTGGGGTTTGGATTCGTGTCATTCTGAGGTAAAAATCAAAAATTACGGACAATTTAGTGCGAACATGTCAAGTTGATCGGGCAACTAATATGATTATTCTAAACTGATCATTGGTACTCATTGAGTAAAGTCTTATAAATGAAGCATAATACATGGCATCACATAGTTTTGGATAGATTGGATTACTTGGACGGTTTGTCATATCTAGTTCTGTCTCAAATTTTGTCACAGTATAGAAAATTGATCTAGCTTAACGTGGGGTTTGGATTCGTGTCATTCCGAGCTCCAAATGAAAAGTTACAGATGCTTTAGTGCGGACATGTCAACTTGATCGGCCAGTTAGAGTGATCATTCTAAACTGATCACTGGTGCTTATTGAGTAAAGGCTTATTTTTGAAAAATAAGGCATGGCATCACGTAGTTTGGGATAGATTGGATTACTTGGACGTCTTTGTCGTATTTTGTTCTGTCTCAAATTTTGTGACAATATAAAAATTGAACTAGCTTAATGTAGGCATTGCATTTGTGGGACGATTTAGTGCTGACATGACAAATTGATTCGCTTGTGAATATGATCATTCTAAACTGATCATTGTGACAAATTGATTCGCCAGTGAATATGATCATTCTGAACTGATCATTGGTGCTCATTAAGTAAAAGCTTATAAATGAAAAATAATGCATGGCATCATGCAGTTTGGGATGGATTGGATTACTTGGAGGCTTTGTCGTCTCTTTTTTGTCTCAAATTTTTTCAAAATATAGAAAATTGAGCCAGTTTAACATGGGCATTGGATTTCTGTCAGTCTAAGCTCTAAATCAAAAATTACAGACAATTTAGTGTGGACATGTCAAGGTTATCGACCAGTTAAGGTGCTCATTCTAAACTAATCATTGGTGCTCATTGAGCACAGCCTTATAAATGAAGCATAAGCATGGCATCACACAATTTTGGATAGATTGGATTACTTAGATGCTTTGCATATCTAGTTATGTCTCAAATTTTGTCACAATATAGAAAATTGAACTAGCTTAATGTGGGAAATTGATTCGTGTCATTCTGAGCTATACATCAAAAGTTATGTAAGATTTGATGTAGACATGACAAAGTAATCGGCGAGTTAAAAAATGATCATTATAAACTGATCATTGGTGTCATTGAGTAAAAGCTTATAAATTAAAAATAATGCAAGGCATCACACAGTTTGGATGGATTGGATTACTTTGACGCTCTGTCGTATCTAATTCTGTTCAAACTTTGTCACAATATAGAAAATTGAGCTAGCTTATTATGGCACTAGATTCATGTCATTCTGAGCTCTAACACAAAACTTACTGACAATTTAGTGCGGACATGCCCAGTTGATCGGCTAGTTAAAGTGATCATTCTAAACTGATCATTGGTGCTCAATGAGTAAAGGCTTATAAAAGAAGCATAAGGCATGGAATCTCACAGTTTGGGATAGATTAGATAACTTGGATGCTTTGTCGTATCTAGTTCAGTCTCAAATTTTTCACAATATAGAAAATTGAACTAGATTAATGTGCGCATTGGATTCGTGTCATTCCGAGCCATAAATCAAAAGTTATGGACGATTTCGTGAACACATGACAAGTTGTTCGGCTAGTTAAAGTGATCAGTCTAAAATGATCATTGGTGCTCATTTAATAAAAGCTTATTAATGTAAAATAATGCATGGTATCTCGAAGTTTGAGATGGATCGGATTAGTTGGACGCTTTGTCGTTTCTATTTTTGCCTCAAATTTTGTTACAATATAGAAAACTAGGCAAGCTTAACATGGGGATTGAATTCGTGTCATTCTGAGTTCAAAATCAAAATTAAGTAACCGACGATTTAGTGCGGACATGTAAGGTTGATCGGCCAGTTAAAGTGATCAGTCTAAACTGATCATTGGTCATTGAGTAAAGGCTTATAAATGAACCATAAGGCATGGCATCACACAGTTTGCGATAGATTGGAATATTTGGACGCTTTGTCTTATCTATTTCTGTCTCAAAATATAGAGAATTGAGCTAGCTTAACCTGGGCATTGGATTCGTGTCATTCTGAGCTTTAAATCAAAAGTTACAAACGATTTAATGCGGAAATGTCAAGTTGACTGGCCAGTTAAAGTGATCATTCTATACAGATAATTGGTGTCCATTAATTAGAGGCTTTAAATGAAGCATATTGCATGGCATCAAGCTGTTTGGAGAGATTGGATTGCTTGAATGGTTTGTCGTCTCTATTTATGTCTCAAATTTTGTCAAAATATAGAAAATTGATCTAGATTAACGTGGGGTTTGGATTCGTGTCATTCCGATCTCAAAACCTAAAATTGCGGACATGTCAAGTTGATCGGCCAGCTAATATGATTATTCTAAATTGATCATTGGTACTCATTGAGTAAAGTCTTATAAATGAAGAATAATATATGGCATCACAAATTTTTGGATAGATTGGATTACTTGGATGCTTTGTCATATCTAGTTCTGTCTCAAATTTTGTAGCAATATAGAAAATTGATCTAGCTTAACGTGGGCATCGGATTCGTGTCATTCTGAGCTCTAAATCAAAATTTACATACGATTTAGTGCATACACGTCAACTTGATCGCCAGTTAAAGTGATCATTCTGAGCTGATCATTGGTGCTCATTGAGTAATGGCTTATAAATGAAGCATAATGCATGGCATCACACAGTTTTGGATAGATTGGATTACTTGCATGCTTTAACATATCTATTTATGTCCAAATATAGAAAATTGAGCTAGCTTAACGTGGGCATTTGATTCATACGTTTCTGAGCTCTAAATCAACAGTTACGGACGATTTAGTGCGTACATATCAAGTTCATCGGCCAGTTAAAGTGGTAATTATAAACTGATAATTGGTGCTCATTAAGTAAAGGCATATAAATGAAGCATAAAGCATTGCATCAAGGAGTTTGGGATAGTTTGGATTAATTAGACGCTTTGTCGTGTCTATTTCTCCATCACATTTTGTCGAAATATAGAGAATTGAGCTAGCTTAACGTGGGCATTGGATTTGTGTCACTCTGAGCTCTAAATGAAAAGTTACAAACGATATAGTGCGGACATGTCAAATTGATCGGCCAGTTAAAGTGATCATTCTAAACTGATCATTGGTGCTCATTAAGAATAGGCTTATAAATGAAGCATAAAGCATGGCATCAAGCAATTTGGGATAGAGTGGATTACTTAGATGCTTTGTCGTCTCAATTTCTCTCTCAGATTTTGTCAAAATACAGAAAATTAAGTTATCTTAACATGGCATTAGATTCGTGTCATTCAGAGCTTAAAATCAAAAGTTACAGACGATTTAGTGCGGACATGTCAAGTTGATCAGCTAGTTAAAGTGATCATTCTAAACTGATCATTGGTGCCCATTGAGTAAAGGCATATAAATGAAGCATATTGCATGGCATCACATAGATTTGGATAGATTGGATTACTTGGATGCTTTCTCGTATCTATTTCTGTCTCAAATTAAGTGAAAATACAGAAACTTGAGCTAGCTCAATGTCGACATTGGATTTGTGTGTTTTGGTTCTCTAAATAAAAAGTTTCGGATGATTTAGTCCGCACATGTCAAGTTGATAGCCCAGTTAAAGTGATCATTCTAAACTGATTATTGGTGCTCATTGAGTAAAGGCTTATAAATAAAGAATAATGCATGGCACCACACATTTTGGATAGATTGGATTACTTGGACGCTTTGTCGTATTTATTTATGTCTCAAATATTGTTACAATATAGAAAATTGAGATAGCTTAACGTGGGCTCTGGATTCATGTGTTTCTGAGCTCTAAATCAAAAGTTATGGACGATTTAGTGTGGACATGTCAAGTTGATCGGACAGTTAAAGTGTTCATTCTAAACTAATAATTGGTTTTCATTAAGTGAATGCTTATAAATGAAGCAAAAAGCATGGCATCACACATTTGAGATCGATTGAATTACTTTGACGCTTTGTCGTCTCTATTTCTATCTCAAATTTTGTCAAATTATAGAAAATTGAGCTAGCTTAACGTGGGCATTGGATTCGTGTCATTCTGAGCTCTAAATCAAAAGTTACAGACGATTTAGACCGGACATGTCAAGTTGAGTGGCCAGTTTAAGTGATCATTCTAAACACATCATTCGTGCTTATTAATTAAAGGCTTATAAATGAACCATAAAGCATGACATCATGGAGTTTGGATTGATTGGATTAGTTGGACGCTTTGTCTTCTCTATTTTTGTCTCAAATTTGGTCAAAATATAGAAAATTAAGCTAGATTAAAGGGGGCATTGGATTCGGTCATACTGAGCTGTAAATCAAAAGTTATTGAGGATTTAATGTGGACATTTCAAGTTGATCGGCCAGTTAAAGTAATTATTCTAAACTTATCATTGGTGCTCATTGAGTAAAGGCTTATAAATGAAGCATAATGCATGACATAACACAGTTTTGGATGGATTGGATTACTTGGACGCTTTGTCGTATCTATGTCTGTCTCAAATTTTGTTATACTATAGCAAATTGAGCAAGCTTAACCTGGGTATTGGATTCGTGTGTTTTTGAGCTCTAAATAAAAGTTACGGACGATTTAGTTTGGATTTGTCAAGTTGATTGGTGAGTTAAAATGATCATTCTAAACTGATCATTGGTGCCCATTGAGTAAAGGCTTATAAATAATGCATAATGCGTGACATCACACATTTTTTGATAGATTGGATTACTTGGACGCAATATCATATCTAGTTGTGTTTCAATGTTTGTGCAAATATAGAAAATTGAACTAACTTACTGGGGCCATTGGATTTGTGTCATTCAAAGCTATAAATCAAAAGTTATGGATAATTTAGTGTAGAGATGTCAAGTTGATTGGCCGTTTAAAATGATTATTCTAAACTGATCATTGGTGCTCATTGAGTAAAGGCTTATAAATGAAGAATAATGCGTGACATCACGCAGTTTGGGATGGACTGGATTACTTGGACGGTTTTTCGTATCTATTAATGTCTCAATTTTTGTCATAATATAGAAAACTGAGCTAGATTAACGTGGACATCAGATTCGTGTCATTCTGAACTCTAATCAAAATTTACGGACGAATTAGTGCTGATAAGTCAAGTTGATCGGCCAGTTGAAGTGATCATACTAAACTCGTCATTGGTGCTCATTAAGTAAAGGCTTATAAGGGACGCATAATGCATGCCATCACGCAGTTTGGGATAGATTGGATTACTTGGACGCTTTGTCGTATCTAGTTCTGGCTCAAGTTTTGTCAGAATACAGAAAATTAAACTAGCTTAATGTGGGCAATGGATACGTGTCATTCATAGCAATAAATCCAAAATTATGGATGATTTAGTGCACACATGAAAAGTTGATCAGCTAGTTAAAATGATCATTTTAAATTGATCATTGGTGCTCACTGAGTAAAAGCTTATAATTGAAAAATATTGCATGGCATCATGCTGTTTGGGATGGATTAGATTACTTGGATGCTTTGTCGTATCCATTTCTATCTCAAATTCTTCACAATATAGAAAATTTTGAGATAGCGTAACGTGGGCATTGGATTCGTGTCATTTTGAGCTCTAAATCAAAAGGTACAGACAATTTAGTGCATACATGTCAAGTTTATCGACCAGTTAAAGTGTTCATTCTAAACTGATCATTGGTGCTCATTGAGTAAAGGCTTATAAATGAAAAATTGGATTACTGGATTACTTGGACGCTTTGTCATATCTATTTCTGTCTCAAATTTTGTCACAATATAGAAAATTGAGCTAGCTTAACGTGGGATTGGATTCATGTCATTCTGAGCTCCAAATCAAAAGTTACGAAGGATTTAGTGCACACATGTCAAGTTGAGTGGCCAGTTAAAGCGATCATTCAAAACAGATCACTGGTGCTCATTAATAAGAGGCTTAAAAATGAAGCATAAAGCATGACATCAAGGACTTTTTGATAGATTAGATTACTTGGACGCTTTTTGGTCTCTATTTTTGTCTCAAATTTTATCAAAATATAGAAAATTGGGCTAGCTTAACGTGGGCATTGGATTTGTTTCATTATGAGCTCTAAATTAAAAGTTACAGACGATTTTATGGGGACAAGTCAAGTTGATTGGCCAGTTAAAATGATCATTTTAAATTGATCATTGGTGCTCACTTAGTAAAGCTTATAAATGAAATATATTGCATGGCATCACGCAATTTGCGATGGATTGGATTACTTGGACGCTTTGTCGTATCTATTTCTATCTCAAATTTTGTCACAATATAAAAAATTGAGCTGGCGTAACGTGGGCATTGGATTCGTGTCCTTCTGAGCTCTAAAACAAAAGTTACAGACGATTTAGTGGGGACATGACAAGTTGATCGGCCTGTTAAAATGATCATTTTAAATTGATCAATGGTGCTAACTGAGTAAAAGCTTCTAAATGAAAAATAATGCAATGCATCACGCATTTTGGGATGGATTGGATTACTTGGGCGCTTTCTCGTATCAATTTTTGTCTCAAGTTTTTTCACAATATAGATAATTAAGCTAGTGTAACGTGGGCATTGGATTTTTGTCCTCCGGAGCTCTAAATCAAAAGTTACAGACGATTTAGTGGAGATATGTCAAGTTGATCGGCCAGTTAAAGTGATCATTTTAAACTGATCATTGGTGCTCATTGAGTAAAGGCTTATAAATGAAGAATAATGCATGTCAACACGCAGTTCGGGATAGAATGGATTATTTTGACGCTATGTTGTATCTATTTCCGTCTCAAACTTGGTCACAATATATAAATGGAACAAGCTTAATGTGGGCAATTGGTTCGTGTCATTCTGAACTATAAATCAAAAGTTTTGGATGATGTAGTGCAAACATGTCAAGTTGATCGGCCAGTTAAATATACCATTCTAAACTGATCGTTGGTGCTCATTCAGTAAAAGCTTATAAATGAAGAATAATGGGCATTATGCTTCATTTATGGATATACTGGATTAATACGCGTTGTCGTATCTATTTCTGTCTCGAATTTGTCACAAAAGAGAAAATTAAGCTAGCTTAAAGTGGGCATTGGATTCGTGTCAGGCGGAGCTCTAAATCAAAAGTCACGGACAATTAAGTGCGGCAGGTCAAGTTGATCGGCTAGTTAAAGTGATCATTCTAAAGTGATCATTAGTGCTCATTAAGTAAAGGCTCATAAATGAAGCATAAAGCATTCCATCACGCAGTTTGATATAGACTGGATTACTTGGACGCTTTGTCGTCTCTACTGTTTTCTCAAATTTTGTCAAAATATAGAAAATTTATCTAGCTTAATGTGGGCATTGGATTCGTGTGTTTCTAAGCTTTAAATCAAAGGTTGCGGACGATTTAGTGCGGACATGTCAAGTTGATCGACCATTTTATATGATTATTCTAAACTGATCATTGGTTCTCATTGAGTAAATGCTTATAAATGAAGCATAATGCATGGAATCACACAATTTTGGATAGATTGGATTACTTGGACACTTTGTCTTATCTATTTATGTCTCAAATTTTGGTACAATATAGAAAATTGAGCTACCTTAACGTGAGTATTGGATTCGTGTCATTCTAAGCTTTAAATCAAAAGTTATGGACGATTTAATGCACACATGTTAAGTTGATTGGCGAGTAAAAAATATCATTCTAAACTGATCAATGGTGCTCATTGAGTAAAGGCTTATAAATGAAGCATAGCGCCTGACATTAAACAGTTTTGGATTGATTGCATTACTTGTATGCTTTATCGTATCTAGTTCTGTTTCAAATTTTGTCACAATATAGAAAATTGAACTAGCTTGGCGTGAGCATTGGATTTCTGTCATTCTGAGCTCTAAATCAAAAGTTACGGATGATTTAGTGCGGATAAGACAAGTTGATCGGGTAATAAAAGTGATCTATCTAAACTGATCATTGTTCCTCATTGAGTAATGGTTTATAAATGAACTATAATGCATGGCATCACGCAGTTAGGGATAGATTGGATTACTTGTACGCTATGTAGTATCTTGTTCTGTCTCAAATATTGTCACAATATAGAAAATTGAACTAGCATAATGTGGGCAATTGATTCATGTCATTCTAAGCTATAAATCAAAAGTTATCGATGACATAGTGCAGACATGACAAATTTATCGGCCAGTTAAAATGATCATTCTAAACTGATCGTTTGTGCTTATTGAGTAATAGCTTAGAAATGAAGAATAATGCATGACATCACGCAGCTTTGGATGGACTGGATTACTTGGACACTTTATCGTATATATTTTTCTCTCAAATTTTATCACAATATAGAAAATTTGGCTAGTTTAAAGTGGGCATTGGATTCGTGTCATTCCGACCTCTAAATCAAAAGTTACGGACAATTTAGTGCAGACATGTCAACTTGATCGGCCAGTTAAAGTGATCATTCTAAACAGATCATTGGTGCTCATTGAGTAAAGGCTTATAAATGAAACATAATACATGGCATCATACAGTTTTGGATAGATTGGATTACTTGGATGTTTTGTCGTATATAGTTCAGTCTCAAACTTTGTCACAATTTAGAAAATTGAACTAGATTAATGTGGGCATTGGCTTCGTGTCATTCTGAGCTATAAAACAAAAGTTATGGATGATTTAGTGCATACATGTCAAGTTGATCGGCCAGTTAAAATGATGATTCGAAACTGATCAGGTGCTTATTTTGTAAAAGCTTTTAAATGAAAAATAATGCATGGCATCACGCAATTTGGGATGGATTGGATTACTTGGACACGTTGTCTTATCTATTTCTATCTCAAATTTTGTCATAACAAAGAAAAATGAGCTAGCGTAACGTGGGCATTAGATTTGTGTCATTCCGAGCTCTAAATCAAAAATTACAGACAATTTAGTGCGAACATGTCAAGTTGATCGGCCAGTTAAATTGATCATTCTAAACTGATCATTGGTGCTCATTGAGTAAAGGCTTATGAATAAAGCATAATGCATGGCACCACACAGTTTGGGATAGATTGGATTACTTGGATGCTTTGTTGAATCTAGTTCTGTTTCAAATTTTGTCACAATATAAAAAATGAACTCGCTTAATGTGGGCAATGGATTTGAGTCATTCTAAGCTATAAATCAAACATTATGGACGATTTAGTGCAGACATGTCAAATTGATCAGCCAGTTAAAATGATCATTCTAAACTGATCATTGGTGTTCATTGGGGAAAAGGCTTATAAATGAGGAAAAATGCATGGCATCACGGAGTTTTGGATAGATTGGATTACTTGGATGTTTTGTTATATTTAGTTCTTTCTCAAACTTTGTCACAATATAGAAAATTGAACTAGCTTAATGTGGGCATTGGATTCGTGTCGTTCTGAGCTATAAATCAAAAGTTATGGACGATTTAGTGCTGACATATCAAGTTGATTGGCAAATTAAAATTATCATTCTAACCTGATCATTGGTGCTCATTGAGTAAAGACTTATAAATGAAGAATAAAACATGGCATCACGCAGTTTTAGATGTGGCCAGTAGAGATGTTCCACAGGTACACTCAATGTCTTATCTCGGCCAAAATGTCCCATGAGTCCTCCTCCCTGAGCTTCTCCAATCAATAGTTCTCTCATTGATCCCTGAGGAATACAAAGACGCTTTTCCTTAAACAAAAATCCATCATGTTGATAAAACATACCAAATGCAGCCTTGTTCGTCTCCTTAAACATTTCTTGAAAATCTGGATCATTCTCTTACATAAATCCCATAATCTTAGCTTCCATCGTGCTGATGAGATCATGTCTCCTTAATAAAGCATCAGCCACAACGTTATCTCTACCTTTCTTATATTTGATCACATAGGGACAGTCTCCACAAACTCAAGCCACTTTACATGCCTCTCTTCTTAAGCTTAGTTTGTCCTCTTAAGTGTTTGAGCGTCTCATGAACTGAATGAATAACAAACTCCTTTGACAGTAGGTAATGTTGCCAAGTTTCAAGAGACCTTACCAATGCATAGAGCTCTTTAACGTATGTGGTATAGTTAAGTGAAGCTCCACTAAGTTTCTCACTGAAGTAAGCCACTGGTTTTCTTCCTTGCATTAGGACAGCTCCTATACCTGTTTCAGAAGCATCACATTCAATTTCAAAGGTTTTATCAAAGTTAGGAAGTACCAAAACAGGCACATGTGTGATGCTATCTTTCAGCTTGTTGAATGCCTTCTCTTGTGCTCGTCCCCATTTGAACTCCACATTCTTCTTAATTACTGAAGTGAGGGGTGCAGCAACAGTACTAAAGTTCTTGACGAATCTTCTATAGAAACTAGCCGATCCATGGAAACTCCTCACATGTCCGATTATTTTTGGGGTTGGCCAATCTGAAATTGCTTTGATCTTTTCTTCATCGACCTTTAAGTCCTGAGAACTTACAATAAATCCTAGGAATACAACTTGATAAGTGCAGAAAGTACATTTCTTAAGGTTAGCATAAAGGTTTTCAGCCTTAAGCGCTTTAAGTACCTGCTCAAGATGTCGTAAGTGATCTTCAAGATTAGAGCTATAGATTAGAATGTCATCAAAATAAACTACTACGAACTTACAGATAAATGCTCTTAGGACGTGGTTCATGAGTCTCATGAAAGTACTTGGAGCGTTTGTGAGTCCAAATGGCATGACTAGCCATTCATACAATCCTTGTTTGGCTTTAAACGCTGTCTTCCATTCATCACCTTCTTTCATTCTCACCTGATGATATCCACTTCTTAGATCAATTTTTGAGAAGATCGTTGCTCCATTGAGTTCATCTAGCATGTAATCAAGTCTTGGAATTGGATGTCGGTATTTGATAGTGATATTGTTAATTGCTCTACAATCAACACACATTCTCCAAGTTCCATCTTTCTTAGGCACTAGAAGAACAGGAACAGCACATGAGCTTAGACTTTCTCGGATATAGCCCTTAGACAGTAAGTCTTGTACTTGTCTTTCCAGCTCCTTTGCTTCTTCTGGATTCACTCTATAGGCAGATCGGTTTGGAAATGGTGCTCCAGGAACAAGATCAACCTGACGCTTGATTCCTCTTATAGGTGGCAATCCTGGTGGTATCTCTTCTGGAAAAACATCAGTGAATTTGTCAAGAAGCTCTAGAACAGCAGCAGAGCGTTCCTCCATTTCGTGTCTTGAAAACAACACTTCTTTAAAGATCATTAATAGCACCTGTTCTTTAGAATAAAGATATTTCAAAAAAGTGGTAGGTGTTACATAAAGGTTTGTTTTATTTAGCTTTTCTCCTTTAGACACAGTTCGTTGCATCTCATGAACTTCCTGTGGAGTTAAAGGTGCTAAGCTATGTTTCTTGTTATTGTGCATGAAGGTATAGTGATTGGTGCGTCCATTGTGTAATGCTTCTTTGTCAAATTGCCATGGACGACCTAGAAGTAGATGTCCAGCTTGCATAGGTACCACATCACACACAACTTGATCTGCATACTTGCCTATGCTGAATGGTATGGTGACTTGTTCTGCGATTTTTAGCTCAGTTTCATCGTTCAGCCATTTGAGCTTGTATGGTCGAGGATGCTTTGTCTTTTGTAACCCTAGCTTATCAACCAAATACTTGCTGGCTACGTTAGTACAAGAACCACCATCTATGATCAAGCTACATACCTTAGAGTATATTGTGCACCGAGAATGGAAAATATTTTCTCTTTGTATAGTTTCTGGTTCAAAAAGAGCACTGAGGGATCTCCTTGTAACTAAAAGCTCTCCAGTATCAGGATAGTCGAACTTCTTCCTCAGAGTTTTCTGGTTCATACTCCTCTTCATCTTGAGGCTCATATTCGCCATTTGATTTAAGGATCATAACTCTCTGGTTTGGGCATTCTCTTGCATAGTGGCATTTTACCTGACATTTAAAACAGGTTATGTCACAAGATCTTGAGTTGGAGTTTTACCTTGCTCTGGTTTATTGTTTTTAGACGTTTCAGCAATTGCTTTTTTGAATCTGGATTCTATGTCGATGGCCTTTCTTTTGTCCAGAGCCTTTTGAGGTTGTTGATTCCATGTACATTTGCTACGATTTGCTGAGATAGTCTTCCTTTTTATGTGGTGCTCGGCCTGAACCGAAAGATGCAGCAACTCGTCCAGATCATGATAGGTTTGTCTCTCCACTTTTCTAGCAATTCGATCTTGCAAACCATCTAGGAATTGAGCCATCAAAGTTTCTTTTGAATCTTCGGTCTCCAACCTGTTTCTAAGCATTTCAAACTCATCAAAGTATTCTTCAACAGATTTAGAACCTTGAGCTAGTTTTCTAAATTTCTTCTGCAACTCTCTGTAGTAGTATGCAGGGACAAATCTCCTCCTTAGTTGGAACCTCATGTCTTCTCAAGTAGTGATCTGACCATGTCTATGTCTTCTTCTTTCAGACACATCTCTGTCCCACCAAGCTAGAGCGCTTTCAGTGAGTTGAGCAGCCGCTAGAGATACTTTTCTCTGATCTGAGTAGTTTTTAAACTCAAATATGTATTACATACGCCTTTCCCAATCAAGGTAGGCATCTGGATTAACCTTTCCAGCAAAGGTTGGTGCCGTGAGCTTTACGTCTCTGTTTCCATGTCAAGATTCTTCTACTCTATCTCTGTCACGTTGATATTGTCTTCTAGGTCTATGATTATGATCAGGTTCTGGTGGAAAATCATCTTCTAAGTCAGCTATTTCCTCCTCCTCATGATTCACACATTGTGCATTCGCATTTCTCATAGAATTTCTGCGAATTGGTGGTGGTTGTTCTATTCTTGTCATGCGATCTCCTAGGTTCTGAAGTTGAATATGAATAGCAGCAAGCATCTGAGCAACATTCACATCTACTGGTTCTCCCATAGTCGCACAATCTGTCTCACACTAAACAAACAGATCAAGTGCAAAAGAAGTCGAATACACACAATCAAAAACAACTTAAAATGGACAGAAGTAGTTGAAGCAGTAAAGGAAGTCGAATAGACACAATTAAAACAACTGAAAATCGACAATCTAGCTGCACCAGCAAAGGAAGTCAAATCGACACAATCAAAAACAACTAAAAATGGACAGAACTAGTTGCAGCAACAAAGGAAGTTGAATAGGCACAATCAAAACAACTGAAAATCGACAAATCTAGTTGCAGCAACACAAGCTATCAACAACTAATGATGTTACTAGATTTTAACACACAAAACCAACAAATTGGGGTTCGATTTTTATGTGTTTTATGTAGAGATGCAGTTTGACAGCAAGTTAACAAGGAAATGACAGAGTAAAAACAAAACTGGGGTTAGATAAACCTGAATAGGAGCGATTAAGCTCTGATACCAGATGATGCAGGAAAAAGAGGGCTTGTTCGAGCAAGGGGAACTGCTGGAGAGGCTCTAGCTGGCTGTACAGCACTTTTTAGAGACTCAGGAGTGATGGGTTGATGGTGACCCTTCAGCTGGCTGTAGAGCACTTTCTTGAGGATCTAAGTGAGGATTGAGTAGTGAGGTGGATCGAGAGACACCACACAGATTATGGAAGGTCTGTGATAAGTCTAAAGCACTCAATCTTCAAGGATTTTCACACAAGAAGGCTGAAGGCGTCAGCTCCTTTCAAAGGAAGAAAAACTAGGTTTTTATTTCATAAAACTTGAGTGATTACATACTGAGAAGGGACTTTAAATACTAGTCCAGCAGCAAGTGCCTTCTAGAGCTGAAAATACATTATAATGGAAGGACTAAAACGAAAATAACAACAAGACATTAGGAACTAATGACAAATAAAATGCTCTTAAACTTAACAGTCACATTCCTGCAAAAAAAGCAAATAAACTTGTTCATTCAAACATAAGAATTTTAAATACGCACCTTGGTCTCTTGTAGCTCCTTATAATGCCTTCTTAAGTTTGTTTAGCAATGATGAACAAGGTTGTATATCTGAAGCCTTCTAAAACTGGAAGGAGTAAAATTGTTGTAGTCTTTAGTTGTTCATAGTCTCCTTCTTGTAATTCTTTAGTAAGTTCAGCTTCATTGAATCCTCCATCTTCTATTATTGTTATGAGACTCTTGACAGACTTGTTGAACATCTTACTAAGGTTTCTTGTGCCTGATCTTGTTCTTGGAACTTGTCTCATAATAGGTATATTAATGGGCCCTTCCTCAGCTTCTAGTGAGCTAGTATTGATGTCCTCATCACGTGGGCATTGGATTCGTGTCATTCGGACTCTAAATCAAAACTTACGGACGATTTAGTGTGGACATGTGAAGTTGAGTGGACAGTTAAAGTGATCATTCTAAACAGATCAGTGGTACTCATTAAGTAAAGCCTTATAAATGAAGCATAGAGCATGGCAGCAAGTAGAGTGGAAAGATTGGATTACTTGGATGCTTTGTCATCTCTATTTCTAACTCAAATTTTTCAAAATATAGAAATTTGAGCTAGCTTAACGTGGACAATGGATTCGCGTCATTGTGAGCTCTAAATAAAATATTACGGATGATTTAGTGCGGACATATCAAGTTGATTGGCCAGTTAAAGTAATCATTCTAAACTGATCATTGTAAACTGATCACTGGTGCTCATTGAGTAAAGGCTTATAAATGTAGCATAATGCATGGCATCACACAGTTTTGGTTAGATTGGATTACTTGGATGCTTTTTCGTGTCTATTTATGTCTCAAATTTTGTTACGCTATAGAAAATTGAGCTACCTTAACGTGAACATTGAATTCGTTTGTTTCTGAGCTCTAAATCAAAAGTTACGCACGATTTAGTGCGGATATTTCAAGTTGATTGGCCAGTTAAAGTGATCAGTCTAAAGTGATCATTGGTGCTCCCTAAGTAAAAGCTTAAAAATGAAGTATATATAATGGCATAAGGCGATTGGACGCTTTGTCATCTCTATATCTGTCTCAAATTTTGTCAAAATATAGACAATTGAGCTAGATTAACATAGGCATTGTATTTGTGTAATTCTGAGCACTAATTCAAAATTACGGACGATTTAGTGAGGACATGTCAAGTGGAACGGCCAGTTAATATGATTATTCAAAACTGATCATTGTTAGTCATTTAGTAAAGGCTTTTAAATGAAGGATAATGCATGGCATCACGCGATTTGGGATACGTTGGATTACTTGGACGCTTTGCCATATCTAGTTCTGTCTCAAATTTTTTCAAATTATAGATATTTGAGCTCGATTAAATTGGGCATTGGATTTGTGTCATTCTGAGCTCTAAATCAAGAGTTACGAACGATTTAGTGCGGACATGACAAGTTGATCGGTCTGTGAAAATGATCAATCTTAATTAATCATTGGTGCCCATAGAGTAAAGGCTTATAAATGAAGCATAATGCATGCAATCACGCAGTACGAGATAGACTGGATTAATTGGACGCTTTGTCGCATCTAATTTTGCCTCAAATTTTGTCACAATATAGAAAATTGAACTAGCTTAACGTGGGCATTGGATTCGTGTCATTCTGAGCTATAAAACAAAGTTACGAATATTTAGTGCAACCATGTCAAGTGGATCGGCCAGTTAAAATAATCATTCTAAACCGATTATTGGTGCTCATTAAATAAATGCTTACAAATGAAGAATAACGCATGGCATCATGCAGTTCAGGTTATATTGGATTACTTGGACACTTTATCGTATCTATTTCTTGCTCAAATTTAGTCACAATATTGAAAATTGAGCTAACTTAATGTGGGCATTGAGTAAAGGCTTATAAATGAAGGATAATGCATGGCATCACGCGGTTTGAGATAGGTTGGATTATTTGGACGCTTTGCCGTATCTAGTTCTGTCTCAAATTTTGTCAAAATATAGAAATTTGAGGTAGATTAACGTGGCCATTAGATTCGTGTCATTCTGAGCTCTAAATCAAAATTTATGGATGATTTTTTGCGGACATGTCAAGCGAATCGGCTAGGTAATACGATTATTCTAAACTGATCAATGGTACGCATTATGGAAAGGCTTATAAATGAAGCATAATGCATGGCATCATGCTGTTTGAGATAAATTGGATTACTTGAATGCTTTGTCATATCAAGTTGTTTCTTTAATTTTGTTCCAATATAGAAAATGATCTAGCTTAACGTGCACATTGGATTCGTGAGTTTCAAAGCTCTATATAAAAAGTAATGGACGATTTAGTGCGTATGTCAAGTTGATCAGCCAGTTAAAGTGATCACTTGTACTCATTGAATAAAGGTTTACAAATGAAGCATAAAGCATGGCATCACACAATTTGGGATAGATTGGATTACTTGGACGCCTTGTCGTCTCGATTTCTGTCTCAAAGTTTTTCAAAATATAGAAATTTGAGCTAGATTAAGGTGGGTATTGGATTCCTGTCATTGTGAACTCAAAATCAAAATTTACGGGCGATTAAGTACGGACATGTCAAATCGATCGGCCAGTTAAGTTATCATTCTAAACTGATCATAGGTGCTTATTAAGTAAAGGCTTATAAATGAAGGATAAAGCATTGTATCAAGCAGTTTGGATAGATTCGATAACTTGGATGCTATGCCGTCTCTATTTCTGTCTCAAATTTTGTCAAAAATTTAGCTATGTTAACATGGGCATTGGATTCGTGTCGTTCTGAGTTCTAAATCAAAATTTACAGAGGATTTAGTGTGGACATGTGAAGTGGATCGGCGAGTTAATATGATTATTCAAAAATGATCACTGGTACTCATTGAGTAAAGACTTATAAATGAAGCATAATGCATGGCATCACGCGGTTTCGGATAGATTGGATTACTTGGACGCTTGGTCGTATCTACTTCTGTCTCAAGTTTTGTCAAAATATAGAAATTTGAGCTAGCTTAACATGGGCATTGGATTCGTGTCATTCTGAGCTCTAAATCAAAATTTACGAACGATTTAGTGCAGAAATGTCAAGTGGATTGGCCAGTTACTATGATTATTCTAAACTAATCGCGGGTACTCATTGAGTAAAGGCTTATAAATGAACCATAATGCATGACATCAAGCGGTTTGAGATAGATTGGATTACTTGAACACTTTGTCATATCTAGTTCTGTCTCATATTTTGTTACAATATAGAAATAATAACTAACTTAATGTGGGCATTGGATTCATGTCATTCTGAGCTATAAATCAAAAGTTACAGATGATTTAGTGCAGCCATGTCAAGTTGATCAGTCAGTTAAAATGATAATTCCAAACTGGTCATTGGTGTTCATTGCGTAAAAGCTTATACATGAAGAATAATACAAGGCATCATGCTGTTTGGGATATATTGGATTACTTCGACGCTTTGTCGTATATATTTTTGTCTCAAATTTTGTCACAATATAGACTACTGACCTAGCTTAACGTGGGCATTGGATTAGTGTCATTCTGAGCTCTAAATCAAAAGTTATAGATGATTTAGTGCAAACATGTCATGTTGAACGGCCAATAAATATGTTCATTCTAAACTGATGCTCATTGAGTAAATTCTTATAAATGAAGCATAATGATGACATCGCGTATTTTTGGATAGCTTGGTTAACTTGGATGCTTTGTCGTATCTATATATGTCTCAAATTTTATCTCAATATAGATAATTGAACTAGCTTAATATAGACATTGGATTCGGGTCATTTTGAGCTATAATTCAAAAGTTACGGACAATTTAGTGCAGAAATGTCAAATTGGTGGGCCTGTTCAAATGATCATACATAACTGATCATTGGTGCTCATTGAGTAAAAGCTTATAAATGAAGCATAATGCATGGCATCACACAGTTTGGGATATATTGGATTACTTGGATGTTTTGTAATATCTATTTCTATCTCAGTTTTGTCTCAACATAGAAAATTGAGCTAGCATAACGTGGGCATTGGATTCGTTTCATTTTGAGCAAGAAATCAGAATGCATGGCATCACACAATTTTGGATAGATTGGATTACTTGGATGCTTTGTTGTATCAATTTCTGTCTCAAATTTTGTTACAATATAGAGAATTGAGCTAGCTTAAAATGGGAATTGGATTCGTGTCATTCTGAGCTCTAAATAAAAATTTATGGACGATTTAGTGCGGACATGTCAAGTGGATCGACAAGTTAATATGATTATTCGAACTGATCATTAGTACTCATTTAGTAAAGTCTAAAAAATGAAGCATAATCTATGGCATCACGCTGTTTGGGATAGATTAGATTATTTGAATGCTTTGTCGTATCTAGTTCGGTCTAAAATTTTATCACAATATAGAAAAATGAACTAGCTTAATGTTGGCATTGGATTCGTGTCATTTTGAGCTCTAAATCAAAATTTACAGGCGCATTAGTGTGGACATGTCAAGTTTATCGGCTAGTTAAAGTGATAATTCTAAACTGATCATTGGTGCTCATTGAGAAAAGGCTTAGAAATGAAGCATAATGCGTGGCATCACAGAGTTTGGTATAGATTGGATTATATGGACGGTTTTTCGTATCTAGTTCTGTCTCAAATTTTGTCATAATATAGAAAATTGAACTAGCTTAATATGGGCATTGGATTCGTGTCGTTCTAAGCTATAGATGAAAAGTTATGGACGATTTAATGCAGACATATCAAGTTGATAGGCCAGTTAAAGTGATCATTCTAAACTGATCGTTGGTGCTCATTGAGTAAAGGCTTATAAATGAAGCATAATGCATGGCATCACGCAGTTTGAGAAAGATTGGAATTCTTGTACGCCTTGTCGAATCTAATTTTTTCTCAAATTTTGTCATAAAATAGAAAATTGAAATAGTTTAACGTGGGTATTGGATTCGTGTCATTCTAAGCTATAACTCAAAAGTTACGGACGATTTAGTGCAGAAATGTTCAGTTGATCGGCTAGTTAAAATGATCACTCTAAACTAATCATTGGTGATCATTGTGTAAAGGTTTATAAATGAAAAATAATGCATGGCATCTCGTAGTTTTGGATAGATTGGATTACTTGGACGCTTTGTCATATCTAGTTCCGTCTCAAATTTTCTCAAAATATTGAAAATTGATCTAAAACATGGGCATTGGATTCGTGTCATTCTGAGTTCTAAATCAAAATTTACAAATGATTTAGTACGTACATGTCAAGTGTATCGACCCGCTAATATTACTATTCTAAGCTGATCATCGGTACTAATTTCGTAAATGCTTATAAATGAAGCATAATCTATCTGATCACGCGGTTAGGATAGATTGGATTACTTCGAGGCTTTTTTGTATCTAGTTCTATCTCAATTTTGTCACAATATAGAAAATTTATCTAGCTTAACATGGGCATTGTATTTGTGTCATTCTGAGCTATAAATCAAAACTTACGGACGATTTAGAGTAGCCATGTCAAGTTGATTGGCCAGTTAAAATGATCATTTTAAACTTATCATTGGTCCTCACTGAATAAAGGTTTATCAATGAAGCATAATGCATGGCATCACGCAATTTGCGATAGAATAGATTATTTGGACGCTTTGTCAAATCTATTTTTGTCTCAATTTGTCTCAATATAGAAATTGTGCTAGCTTAACGTGGGCATTGGATTTGTGTCATTTTGAGCTATAAATCAAAAGTTATGGACGATTTAGTGTGGACATGTCAAGTGGATCGGCCCGTTAATATGATTATTCTAAACTGATCATTGGTTCTCATTGAGTGAAGGCTTATAAATGAAGCATAATGCATGACATCATGCAGTTTGGGATAGATTGTAATACTTGGACACCTTGTCGTATCTAGTTTGTCTCAACTTTTGTCAAAATATAGAAAATTGAACTAGTTCAACATGTGGATTTGATTCGTGTCATTCTAAGCTATAAAAGGTATGGACAATTTAGTGTAAACATGTAAAGTTGATCGACCAATTAAAATTATCAGTCTAAACTGATCATATGCTCGTGAGTAAATGATTATAAATGAAGCATAATGCATGACATCACACTGTTTTGGATAGATTTGATTACTTAGAGGATTTTTCAAACCAAATTTAGTCTTAAATTTTGTCAAAATATAGAGAGCTAACTTAACGTGGGCATTGGATTCATGTGATTCCGAGCTCTAAATCAAAATTTACAGACAATTTAGTGCAGACACATCAAGTGGATCGACCAGTTAATATGATTATTCAAAACTGATCATTGGTACTCATTGAGTCAATGCTTATAAATGAAGAATAATCTATGGCATCACGCAGTTTGGAATAGATTGGATTACTTGGATGCCTTGTCGTATCTTGTTCTGTCTCAAATTTTGTCACAATATAGAAAATTAAATTAGATTAACATGGGCATTGGATTCGTTTCATTCTGAGCTCAAAGTCAAATGCTACAGATGATTTAGTGCGGACATGTCAAGTTGATCGGCCAGTTAAAGTGATCATTTTAAACTGATCATTGGTGCTCATTGAGTAAAGGCTTAGAAATGAAGCATAACGCATGGCATTACATATTTATGGATAGATTGGATTACTTGAACGCTTTGTCATATCTATTTCTGTATCAAATTTTGTTACACAATAGAAAAGCTAGCTACGTTAACGTGGGCATTGGATTCGTGTGTTTCGGAGCTCTAAATCATAAGTTGCGGACGATTTAGTGCAGCCATGTCAAGTTTATCGGCCAGTTAAAATGGTCATTCTAAACTTATCATTCGTTCTCATAGAGTAAAAGCTTATAAATGAATCATAATGCATGGCATCACACTGTTTTGGATATATTGGATTACTTGGACGCTTTGTCGTATCTATTTCTCTTTCCAATTTTATCTCAATATAGAAATTTGAAGTAGCTTAACGTGGACATTGGATATGTATCATTCTGAGCTCTAAATCAAAATTTTCGGATGATTTAGTGTGGACATGTCAAGTTGATCGACCAGTTGATATAATTACTCTAAACTGATCATTGGTGCTCATTGAGTAAAGGCTTATAAATGAAGCATAATTCATGACATCACGCAATTTTGGATAGCTTGGATAACATGGACGCTTTGTCGTACCTAGTTTTGTCTCAAATTTTACATCAATATAGAAAATTTAACTAGCTTAATGTGGGCATTGGATTTGTGTCAATCTAAGCTATAATTAAAAAGTTATGAACAATTTAGTGCATACATGTCAAGATGATCGTCTAGTTAAAATGATCATTCTAAACTGATCATTGGTGCTCATTGAGTAAAGGAATGTATGGCATCTTGCAGTTTGGGATAGATTGGATTATTTGGACGCTTTGTCGTATCTATTTCTATATTAAATTTTGTCACAATATAGAAAATTAAGCTAGTTTAACGTGGGCATTGGATTTGAGTAAAGGCTTATAAATGAAGCATAATCCATCACAAAACGCAGTTTTAGATAGATTGGATTACTTGGAAGCTTTGCCGTATCTTTTTCTGTCAAAAAAGTTGTCTCAATACAGAAATTTTAACTAGGTTAACGTGGGCATTGGATTCGTGTTATTTTGAGCTACAAATCAAAAGTTACGGACGATTTAGTGCAGACATGTCAAGTTGATCGGCCAGTTAAAATTATCATTCAAAACTCATCATTGGTCCTTATTGAGTAAAAGCTTATAAATGAAGCATAATGTGTGGCATCACGCAGTTTGGGATAGATTGGATTACTTGGACGCTTTGTCGTCTCCATTTCTGTCTCAAATTTTTTCAAAATTTAATAAACTAAGCTAGCTTAACGTAACATTGGATTCGTGTTATTCTGAGCTCTAAATTAGAAGTTACGGACAATTTAGTGTGGACATATCAATTTGATCAGCCGTTAACATGATCATTCTAACCTAATCATTGGTGCTCATTGAGTAAAAGATTATAAATGAAGCATATTTCACGACATCACGCAGTTTTGGATATATTGGATTACTTGGATGCTTTGTCGTATCTATTTTTGTCTCAATAAAGATAATTGAACTAGCTGAACGTGGGCATTGGATTCGTGTTATTATGAGCTATAAATGAAAAGTTACGGACTATTTAGTGTAGACTAGTCAAGTGGATCGGCCAGTTAAAATGATCATTCTAAACTGATCATTGGTGCTCATTGAGTCAAGGCCTATAAAGAAGCATAATGCATGACATCACGTAGTTTTGGAGAGATATGATTACTTAGAGGACTTTTTCAAGCAATTTTAGTCTTAAGTTTTATAACATTATAGAAACTTGAGCTAGTTTAACGTTGACATTGGCTTCGTGTCATTCTGAGCTCTAAGACAAAAGTTACTGACGATTTAGTGCGGACATGTAAAGTTGATTGGCTAGTTAAAATTATCATTCAAAACTAATCATTGGTGCTTATTGAGTAAAACATTATAAATGAAGCATAATGCATGGCATCAGGCAGTTTGGGATAGATTGGATTACTTGGACTCTTTGTCGTCTCCATTTTGTTCCCAAATTTTGTCACAATTTTGTCGTATCAAAATCTGTTTGAAATTTCGTCTCCATATAGAAATTTGAACTAGCTTAACGTGGGCAATGAATATGTGTCATTCTGAGCTCTAAATCAAAATTTACGGACGATTTAGTGCGTACATGACAAGTTGATTGGCCAGTTGGTATAATTATTCTAAACTGATCATTGGAGCTCATTGAGTAAATGCTTATAAATGAAGCATAATGCATGACATCACGCAGTTTTTGATAGCTTGGATAACATGGACGCTTTGTCGTACCTAGTTTTGTCTCAAATTTTACCCTAATATAGAAAATTTAACTAGCTTAACGTGGGCATTGGATTCGTGTCATTCTAAGCTATAATTCAAAAGTTATGGACAATGTAGTGCAGATATGTCAAGATGATCGTCTAGTTAAAATGATCACTCTAAACTGATCATTGGTGCTCATTGAGTAAAGGAATGCATGGTATCTCGCAATTTGGGATAAATTGTATTACCTGGATGCTTTGTCGTATCTATTTCTATCTTAAATTTTTTCACAATATAGAAAATTAAGCTAGGTTAACGTAAACATTAGATTTGAGTAAAGGCTTATAAATGAAGCATAATGCATCACATAATGCAGTTTTGGATAGATTGGATTATTTGGACGATTTGTTGTATCTATTTCTGTCTCAAAATTATTCTCAATATAGAAATTTGAACTAGGTTAACGTGCGCATTGGATTCGTGTTATTCTGAGCTAGAAATCCAAAGTTACAGACGATTTAGTGCATACATGTCAAGTTGATCGGCCAATTAAAATTACCATTCAAAACTTATCATTGGTACTTATTGAGCAAAAGCTTATAAATGAAGCATAATGTGTGGCATCATGCAGTTTAGGATAGATTGGATTACTTGGACGCTTTGTCGTCTCCATTTTAGTCTCAAATTTTGTCAAAATTTATTACATTGAGGTAGCTTAACGTAAGCATTGGATTCGTGTTATTCTGAGCTCTAAATTATAAGTTACGGACGATTTAGTGCGGAAATGTCAAGTTGATCAGCCGTTAACATGATCATTCTGAACTAATTATTGGTGCTTATTGAGTAAATGATTATAAATGAAGCATAATGCATGACATCACGCAGTTTTGGATAGATTGGATTACTTAGACACTTTGTCGTATCTATTTATGTCTCAATATAAAAATTGAACTAGCCTAATGTGGGCATTGGGTTCGTGTTATTATGAGCTATAAATGAAAAGTTACGGACGATTTAGTGCACACATGTCAAGTGGATCGGCCAGTTAAAATGATCATTCTAAACTGATCATTGGTGCTCTATGAGTCAAGGCTTATAAATGAAGCATAATGCATGACATCACGTAGTTTTGGAAAGATATGATTACTTGGAGGAGTTGTCGAAGCAATTTTAGTCTTAAGTTCTATCACAATATAGAAAATTGAGCTACTTTAACGTGGACATTGAATTCGTGTCATTCTGAGCTCTAAGTCAAAAGTTATAGACGATTTAGTGCAGATATGTAAAGTTGATAGGCCAGTTAAAATTATCATTCAAAACTGATCATTGGTGCTTATTGAGTAAAAGATTATAAATGAAGCAAAGTGCATGCCATTAGGCAGTTTTGGATAGATTGGATTTCTTGGACTCTTTTTCGTCTCCATTTTTGCCTAAACTTTTGTCACAATATAATAAACTGAGCTAGCATAACGTGAGCATTTGATTCGTGTTATTCTGAGCTCTAAATTAAAAGTTACAGACGATTTAGTGCAGATTTTCAAGTTCATCGGCCAGTTAATATGATCATTCTAAGCTAATCATTGGTGCTCATTGAGTAAAAGCTTATAAAGGAAGCATAATGCATGACATAAACGCAGTTTTTTATATATTGGATTACTTGGACGCTTTGTCGTATCTGTTTTTGTTTCAAATTTTGTCTCAATATAGAAACTTGAACTAGCTTAACGTGGGCATTGGATATGTGTCATACTGAGCTCTAAAGCAAACTTTAAGGAAAATTTAGTATGGACATGTCAAGTTGATAAGCCAGGTGATATAATTATTCTAAACTGATCATTGGTGCTCATTGAGTAAAGGCTTATAAACGAAGCATAATGAATGACATCACGCAATTTTGGATAGCTTCGATAACATGGATGCTTTTTCGTATCTAGTTTTGTCAAAAAATTTGCCTCAATATTGAAAATTTAACTAGCTTAACGTGCGAATTGGAATCGTGTTATTATGAGCTATGAATCAAAAGTTACGGACAATTTAGTGCAGATATGACAAGTTGATCGGGCAGTTAAAACTATCATTCAAAACTTATCATTGGTGCTTATTGAGTAAGAGCTTATAAATGAAGCATAATGCGTGGCATCACATAGTTTGGGATATATTGGATTTCTTGGACGCTTTGTATTCTCCATTTCTGTCTCAAATTTAGCCAAAATTTAATAAACTGGGCTAGCTTAATTAACGTAACATTGGATTCGTGTTATTCTGAGCTCTAAATTAGAAGTTACAGATGATTTAGTGCGGACATGTCAAGTTGATCAGCCGTTAACGTGATTATTCTAAACTAATCATTGGTGCTCATTGAGTAAAAGATTATAAATGAAGCATAATGCATGACATCACGCAGTTTTGGATAGATTGGATTACTTGGACGCTTTGTCGTATCTATTTCTATCTTAATATAGAAAATTGAAATAGGTTAACGTGGGTATTGGATTCGTGTTATTATGAGCTATAAATGAAAAGTTACGGACGATTTAGTGCAGACCAGTCAAGTGGATCGGCCAAGTAAAATGATCATTCTAAACTGATAATTGGTGCTCACTGAGTCAAGGCTTATAAATGAAGCATAATGCATGACATCACGTAGTTTTGGATAGATATGATTACTTGGAGGACTTGTCGAAGCAATTTTTTCATAAGTTTTATCACAATATAGAAAATTGATCTACTTTAATGTGAACATTTGATTCGTGTCATTCTGAGCTCTAAGTCAAAAGTTACTGACGATTTAGTGCGGACATGTAAAGTTGATTGGCCAGTTAAAATTATCATTCAAAACTGATCATTGGTGCTTATTGAGTAAAAGATTATAAATAAAGCATAATGCATGGCATCACGCAGTTTGGGATAGATTGGATTACTTGGACGCTTTGTCGTATCTAGTTCTATCTCAAATTTTGTAACAATATAGAAAATTAAACTAGCTTAACGTGGGCATTGGATTCGTGTAATCTCGAGTTATAAATCAATAGTTATGACAATTTATTGAAACATGTCAAGTAAATCGGCCAGTTAAAATGATCATTCTAAACTGATCATTTTTGTTGATTGAGTAAAAGCTTATAAATGAAGACAATGCATGACATCAAGCAGTTTAGGTAGAATGGATTACTTGGATGCTTTGTTGTCTCTATTTTTGTCTAAAATTTTGTCAAAATATAGAAAATTCAGCTAGCTTACTGTGGGCATTAGGTTCATGTCATTCGGAGTTATAAATAAAAAGTTACGGACAATTTAGTGCATGCATGTCAAGTTGATCGGCCTGCTCATATGATTATTTTAAACTGATCATTGGTGCTCATTGAGTAAAGGCTTATAAATGAAGCATAATGCATGGCATCACACAGCTGGGAATGATTGGATTACTTGGACGTTTTTTCGTATCTATTTCTTTTTCGAATTTTGTTACAATATAGAAAATTGAGCTGGCTTAACGTGGGCATTGGATTCGTGTCATTCTAAGCTCTAATTAAAAGTTACTAACGATTTAGTGCGGACATTTCAAGTTGATCGGCCAATTAAAGTGAACATTCTAGACTGATCATTGGTGCTCATTAAGTAAAGGCTTATAAATGAAGCATAAAGCATGGCATTACGCAGTTTGAAATTAACTCGATTACTTGGAAGATTTGTCGTCTCTATTTTGGTCTCAAAATTTTCCAGCATATAGAAAATTGAGCTAGCTTAACGTGGGCATTGGATTCGTGTTCTTCTAAGCACTAAATCATAAGTTACGGATGATTTATTGGGGACATGTCAAGTTGATCGGCCAGCTAATAAGATTATTCTAAATTGATCCTTGGTGCTCATTGCGTAAAGGCTTATAATGAAGCATAATGCATGGCATCATAAAATTTGGGATAGATTGGATTACTTGGACGCTTTGTCATATCTTTTTCTGGCTCAAATTTTTTCTCAATATGGAAAATTAAACTTGTTTAAAGTGGAAATTGGATACGTGTTATTCGGAGCTATAATCAAAAGTTGGAGACATCTCAAGTTGATCGGCCAGTTAAAATGATCATTCTAAACTGATCATTGGTGCTTATAGAGTAAAAGCTTATAAATGAAGCATAATGCATGACATCACGCAGTTTGGGATAGACTGGATTACTTCAACACTTTGTCGTTTCTAATTTTGTCTAAAATTTTGTCCCGATATAGAAAATTGAACTAGCTTGGCGTGGGCATTGGTTTCGTGTCTTTCTGAGCTGTAAATCAAAAGATACGAACGATTTATTGCAGAAATATCAAGTTGATCTTCAAGTTAAAATGATCATTTTAAACTGATCATTGGTGCTCATTGAGTAAAAGCTTATAAATAAAGAATAATGCATGGCATGAAGCATTTTGGATAGATTGGATTACTTGGACGCTTTGTTATCTCTATTTCTGTTTCAAATTTTGTCAAAATACAGAAAATTGAGCTAGATTAACCTTGACATTGGATTCGTGTCATTATGATCTCTAAATTGAATGTTACTGACAATTTAGTGCAGAAATGTCAAGTTGATCGGCCAGTCAATATGATTATTCTAAAATGATCGTTGGTGCTCATTGAGTAAAGGCTTATAAATGAAGCATAACGCATGGCATCACGCTGTTTGAGATAGATTGGGTTACTTGGACGCTTTTTCCTATCTAGTTTTGTCCCAAATTTTGTCACAATATAGAAAATTAAACTAGCGTAACGTGGGAATTGGATTCGTGTCATTCGCAGCTATAAATCAGAATTGATGGACAATTTAGTGCGGACATGTCAAGTTGATCGACCAGTTAAAATGATTATTCTAAACTCGTCATTGGTGCTCATTGAGTAAAAGATTATAATTGATGAATAATGCATGGAATCACATAGTTTGGGATAGATTGGATTAGTTGAACGCTTTGTCGTATCTATTTTTGGCTCAAATTTTGTCACATATAGAAAATTGAACTAGCTTAACATTGGTATTGGATTCATGTCATTTTGAGCTATAAATCACAATTTACGGACGATTTAGTGCAGACATATCAAGTTGATCGGCCAGTTAATATGATCGTTCTAAACTGATCATTGGTGTGCATTGAGTAAATGTTTATAAATGAAGCATATTGCATGGCATTTCGCAGTTTTTGATAGATTAGATTACTTGGACGCTTTGTCGTATCTATTTCTGTCTCAGATTTGTCTCAATATAGAAAATTGAACTAGCTTAACGTGGGCATTAGATTCGTGTCATTCTCACTATAAATCAAAAGTCATAAACGATTTAGTGCTGACATGTGAAGTTGATTGGGTAGTTAAAATGATCATTCTAAACTGATCACTGGTGCCCATTGAGTAAGGGCTTATAAATGAAGCATAATGTATGACAACACGCAGTTCGGGATAGGTTGGATTAGTTGGACGGTTTGTCGTATCTATTTCTGTCTCAAATTTTGCCTCAATGTAGAAGATTGAGAAAGCTTAACATGGGCATTGGATTCGGGTCATTCTGAGATAGAAATCAATAGTTACGGACGATTTAGTGTAGAAATGTCAAGTTGATCGGCCAGGTAAAATGATCATTCTAAACTTATCATTAGTGGTCATTAAGTAAAGGCTTATAAATGAAGCAAATGCATGGCATCTCGCAGTTTGGGAAAGATTGGGTTACTTGGAGGCTTTGTTGTATCAATTTTCTATTTTAAATTTTGTCACAATATAGAAAACTGAACTAGCTTAACGTCAGCATTGGATCCGTGTCATTCTGAGCTCTAAATCAAAACTTATTGACAATTTAGTGCGGACATGTCAAGTTGATCAGCAAGTTGAAATGATTATTCTAAAGTGATCATTAGTGCTTATTGAGTAAAGGCTTATAAATGAAGCATAATGCATGGCATCACATAGTTAGGGATAGATTGGATTACTTGGACGCTTTTTGTATCGATTTTTGTCGTAAATTTTGTTACAATATAGAAAATTGAGCTTGCTTATTGTGGACATTGGATTCGTGTCATTCAAAAGTTATGGACGATTTAGTGCGGACATGTCAAATTTATCGGCCAATTAAAGTGATCATTTTCCTGATCATTGGTGCTCATTGAGTAAACGCTTATAAGTGAAGCATAATACATGACATCACACAATTTGGATAGATTTGATTACTTGGAGGACTTCTCGAAGCAAATTTTGTCCTAAATTTTATCACAATATAGAAAATTGTGCTAGCTTAACGTGGGCATTGGATTGGTGTCATTCAAAACTCTAAATCAAAAGTTACAAACAATTTAGTGCGGATATGTTAAGTTGATCGACCAGTTAATATGATTATTCTAAAATAATCATTGGTGCGCATTGAGTAAATACTTATAAATGAAGCATATTGCATGGCATCACGCAGTTTTGGATAGATTGTATCTAATTCTGTCTTAGTTTTTGTCTCAATATAGAAAATTGAACTAGCTTAATGTGGGCATTGGATTCGTGTCAATCTGAGCTATAAATCAAAAGTCATAGACGACTTAGTGCTGACATGTGAAGTTGATCGACTAGCTAAAATAATCATTCTAAACCGATCATTGGTGCGCATTGAGTAAGAGCACATAACTAAAGCATAATGTATGACATCACACAGTTTGGGATAGATTGGATTACTTGGATGATTTATTTTGTCTATTTCTGTCTCAAATTTTGCCTCAATATAGAAAATTGAGCAAGCTTAACGTGGGCATTTGATTCGAGTCATTCTGAGCTAGAAATCAAAAGTTACGGACGATTTAGTGCTGGAATGTCTAGTTGATCGGCCAGGTAAAATGATCATTCTAAACTGATCACTAGTGCTCATTAAGTAAATGCTTATAAATGAACCTTAATGCATGGCATCTCACAGTTTAGGATAGATTGAATTATTTGGAGCCTTTGCTGTATCCATTTCTGTCTCAGATTTTGTCTCAATATAGAAAATTGAACTAGCTTAACGTGGAAATTGGATTCGTGTCATTCTAAGCTATGAATTAAAAGTCATAGACGATTTAGTGCAGACATGTAAAGTTGATCGGCCAGTTAAAATGATCATTCTAAACTGATCATTGGTGCTCATTGAGTAATGGCTTATAAATGAAGCATAATGTATGACATCATGCAGTTTGGGAGAGCTTGGATTAGTTGGACACTTTGTCGTATCTATTTATGTCTCAAATTTTGCCTCAATATAAAAAATGAGCAAGTTTAATGTGGGCATTGGGTTCGGGTCATTCTGAGCTAGAAATGAAATGTTACAAACGATTTAGTGCAAACATGTCAAGTTGATCAGCCAAGTAAAATGATCATTTTAAACTTATCATTAGTGCTCATTAAGTAAAAGCTTATAAATGATGCATAATGCATGACATTACGTAGTTTTGGATAGAATTTATTACTTGGAGGATTTGTCGAAGCAATTCTAGTCTTAAATTTTATAACAATATAAAAAATTGAGCTAGCTTAACGTGGATATCAGATTCGTGTAATTTTGAGCTATAAATAAAAAAGTTGCAGACGTTTTTGTATAGACATGTCAAGTTGATCGGCCAGTAAAAATGATTACTCTAAACTGATCATGGTGCTCATTGACTAAAAGCTTATAAATGAAGCATAATGCATGGCATCACCCAGTTTGAGATAGATTTTATTACTTGGATGCTTTGTCATATCTATTTTTGCCTCAAATTATGTCACAATATAGAAAATTGAGATAGCTTAACATGAGCATTGGATTCGTGTCATTCGGAGCTCTAAATTAAAAACTACAGACGATTTAGTGCGGACATGTCAAGTTGATTAGCTAGTTAAAATGATCATTATAAACTAATCATTGGTGCTAATTAAGTAAAGGCTAATAAAGGAAGTATAATGCATGGTATCATGCATTTTTGGATAGGTTGGATTACTTGGATGCTTTGTCGTATCTATTTCTATCTCAAATTTTGTCACAATATAGAAAATTGAACTAGCTTTTTGTGGGCAATTTATTCGTGTCAATCTGAGCTATAAATCAAAAGTTATGGACGATATAGTGTAGACATGTCAAGTTGATTGGCCAGTTAAAATGATCATTCAAAACTGATTGTTGGTGCTCATTGAGTAAAACCTTATAACTGAAGAACATAGCAAGGCATCATGCAGATTGGGATGGACTGGATTGCTTGGATGCTTTGTCGTATTTATTTCTGTCTCAAGTTTTGTCACAATATAGAAAATTGAGCTAGCTTAAAGTGGGCATTGGATTCCTGTAATTCTGAGCTCTAAATCAAAAGTAACGGACGATTTAGTGCGGACATGTCAAATTGATCGGGCAGTTAAAGTGATCATTATAAACTGATCATTGGTGCTCATTAAGTAAACACTTATAAATGAAGCATAAAGCATTACTACACGCAGTTTTGGATAGATGGGGATTACTTGGACGCTTTTTCGTATCTAATTCTTTCTCAAATTTTGTCACAATATAAAAAATTGAGCTAGATTAACGTGGGCATTGGATTCATGTCTAGTTGAGCTAGCTTAATCTCTAGTTGATCTAGCTTAATCTCTAATTCAAAAGTTACGGACAATTTAGTGCGCACATGTCTAGTTGATTGGCCAATTAAAGTGATTAATTAAAACTAATCATTGGATCTCATTTAATAAAGGGTTATAAATGAAGCAAAATCCATGGCATCACACAGTTTTAGATAGATGTAATTACTTGGATGCTTTTTCGTATCTATTTTTGTCTCAAATTTTTTTACAATATAAAAAATTGAGCTAGCTTAACGTGGGCATTGGATTCATGTCAATTTAAGCTGTAATTCAAAAGTTACAGACAATTTAGTGCGCGCATGTCTAGTTGATCGGGCAGTTAAAGTGATCAATTTAAACTGTTCATTGGATGTCATTTAGTAAAGGGTTATAAATGAAGCAAAATGCATGGCATCACACAGTTTTAGATAGATGGGATTACGTGGACGCTTTTTCGTATCTATTTTTGTCTCAAATTTTCTTACAATATAGAAAATTGAGCTAGCTTAACGTGGGCATTGGATTCGTGTCATTTTGAGCTCTAAATCAAAAGTTACAGACGATTTATTGTGGACATGTCAAGGTTATCGGCCAGTTAGAGTTATAGTTCTAAACTGATTATTGGTGCTCATTAAGTAAAGGCTTATAAATGAAGCATAAAGCATGGCATCACGTAGTTTGGGATAGTTTAATTACTTGGAGGCTTTTTCATCTCTATTCCTGCCTTAAATTTTGTCAAAATATAGAAAATTGAGCAAGGTTAAGGTGGGCATTGGATTCGTGTCATTCTGAGCTCTAAATCAAAAGTTACGCACGATTTGGTGCGGACATGTCAAGTTGATCGGCCAGTTTGATGTGAGCATGGCCCGCAAGGAATCACAACCTACGGAGCAGCTTGAACCAGAGGAGGAAGAAGCCATTAAAAATTCTAAGGAGCAGCTAGAACCCGCGGATATTGGAAATGAAAACCTACAAATCTTCAATGGCCCCATTACCCGATCCAAGCAAACCGAACTTAAGACAACACTACAGGACCTTTTCAATACCATTCAGGCCAGTTTAGTGTGTGCTAATCTAACCACATTGGTTATGGTTCAAGCCACCTAAACCTCACCAAGAGAGGTGCCTTGGATTGTACTCTTTTTCCCTATTCTTTGTTTCCCTATTGTTTTTGCGATTTGTTTTAAAATGTTGCTGGGTTTGTTTCTTGTTTAAACTTGATCTTATATCTTTGAAAAACCTGTAAATTAACTTTAAAATAGTTTAGAACAGATTTCTAAAGGACAAAACTTATGAAACACCCAATCGACACCATTGAGGTTCTAAAAATTGTTTTTGTTAATCCGAGCTTATCACCTTTTTTTTGAATATTTTAGGGATTAAAAGCTGAATGAAACTTGTTTTTAATACTTAGTAGAACCGGGAATACCAATTAAAAACGTTTTAAAACGAATCTAACGTTGTTATACTCGCCCATTTCAAAAACAGAGTTCAAAGGGTCTAGAACATGCCTTGCTAGGGTTTGTCTTTGTTCTTGTGTCTTTGTTTCAGCGAATTGTTGTGTCAGTTTTTGTGTTTTACTTTGAACCTTTTACTTGTTTAGTTTTCTGAATTTGGCAGGTACCATGGTAGAAACCAGCAATAATGGAGAAGAATCCTCACACTCCAACAAACAACTCCTTGATTGCTTTAACAAACAACAATCTATCACATAGTTTGGGATAGATTGGATTATTTGGATGCTTTGTCGTATCTATTTATGTCTCAAACTTTGTCACAGTATAGAAAATTGAACTAGCTTAATGTGGGCAATTTATTCGTGTCAATCTGATCTATAAATAAAAAATTATGGACAATATACTATATAAATGTCAAGTTGTTCACCCAGTTAAAATGATTATTCTAAACTGATTGTTGGTGCTCATTGAGTAAAAGCTTATAAATGAACAACATAGCATTGCATCTTGCAGATTGAGATGGACTGGATTGCTTGGACGCTTTGTCATATCTATTTATGTCTCAAATTTTGTTACAATATAGAAAATTGTGCTAGCTTAAAGTGGGCATTGGATTCCTATAATTCTGATCTCTAATTCAAAAGCAACAGACAATTTAGTGCAGACATGTCAAGTTGATCGGCCAGTTAAAGTGATCATTATAAACTGATCATTGGTGCTCATTAAGTAAACACTTATAAATGAAGCATAAAGCATTACTACACGCAGTTTTGGATAGATGGGGATTACTTGGACGCTTTTTCGTATCTAATTCTTTCTCAAATTTTGTCACAATATAAAAAATTGAGCTAGATTAACGTGGGCATTGGATTCATGTCTAGTTGAGCTAGCTTAATCTCTAGTTGATCTAGCTTAATCTCTAATTCAAAAGTTACGGACAATTTAGTGCGCACATGTCTAGTTGATTGGCCAATTAAAGTGATTAATTAAAACTAATCATTGGATCTCATTTAATAAAGGGTTATAAATGAAGCAAAATCCATGGCATCACACAGTTTTAGATAGATGTAATTACTTGGATGCTTTTTCGTATCTATTTTTGTCTCAAATTTTTTTACAATATAAAAAATTGAGCTAGCTTAACGTGGGCATTGGATTCATGTCATTTTGAGCTCTAAATCAAAAGTTACAGAAGATTTAGTGTGGACATGTCAAGGTTATCGGCCAATTAAAGTTATAGTTCTAAACTGATCATTGGTTGCTCATTAAGTAAAGGCTTATAAATAAAGCATAAATCATGGCATCACGTAATTTGGGATAGATTTCATTAGTTGGAGGCTTTTTCATCTCTATTCCTGCCTTAAATTTTGTCAAAATATAGAAAATTGAGATTGCTTAAAGTGGGCATTGGATTCGTGTCATTCTAAGATCTAAATCAAAGGTTACGCACGATTAGTGCTGACATGTCAAGTTGATCGGCCAGTGTGATGTGAGCATGGCCAAGAAGGAATCACAACCTATGGAGCATCTTGAACCAGAGGAGAAAGAAGCTACTAAAGATGCTAAGGAGCATGTAGAACCCGTGGATATTGGAGATGAAAGCCTTCAAATCTTCAATGGCCCCATTACCCGATCCAAGCAAGCCAAACTTAAGACAACACTACAGCACCTTTTCAATACCATTCAGGCCAGTTTAGTGTGTGCTAATCTAACCACATTGGTTATGGTTCAAGCCACCTAAACCTCACCAAGAGAGGTGCCTTGGATTGTACTCTTTTTCCCTATTCTTAGTTTTGTCCCAATGGGTTTTCTAAGATAGGTTTTTAATGAGGCAGGCCTAAGGTACTTTACCACAACCTCTTGGTGAATCAATGCCAGTTCTATCTTATCATCCACGAAATAAGAGAGGAAGAATCAAGTCAAAACATTATTTATTTCTTAGTCTTAGTCTTAGTTGTCTTTGTAATTCCCTAAGTATTTCTTTTAATGTTTTGGTAGAATTTTAGCAGTCATTATCAATTTCCTACACTACTATAAGTACTCTCTTGTATCCTTTTTTCTGAAGCATCAAACATTTTAACAGCAAATCTCCTTCTTAAACTCGTTGGATCATCCTCTTGAATAAGGAATTTTTGAACACTTTCTCATTCCTCTTAAGAGCCAAAAGTCTAAGGGATCTTCATCACCCTTGGAAGTTTCAATTCGATTCACCCCTTTCCCAACGTGCCTGGCCTTTTTCATTCACACAGAGCAAGCAGATATTCCAAGTATTTTCCACCATCCTTGAGAAGTATCATCCGTTTTCTCTTGTTCTCGGATCCATCCACTTAAGAGCTCACACATCCGCAAGTTACACCATCGTTTCACCCATTCCGCAACTTCAATCCATTCATCAACTCTTCCACAACCATTTTGAGTTTGTCAGGGGCTTGATCCTCATGAGGATCACATCAATTGGTATCAGAGCCCACTCGAAACCAGGTTGTATCTCTACAAACCTGTTTGCACCCTTTCATACTCTTGCAAAAACGTTTTGTAACCTTTCGCCTTCTTTTTGCGATTTCTTTTAAAATGTTTCTGGGTTTGTTTCTTGTTTAAACTTGATCTCAAATCTTTGAAAAAACTGTAAATTAACTTGAAAATAGTTTAGAACAGATTTCTAAAGGACAAAACTTGTGAAACACCCAATCGGCACCGTTGAGGTTCTAAAAACAGTTTTTGTTAGTCCGAGCTTATCACCTTTTGTTTGAATATTTTAGAGATTAAAACCTGAACTAAACTTGGTTTTAAGACCTAATAGAACCGGGAATACCAATTAAAAACGTTTTAAAACGAATCTTAAGTTGTTAGACTCACCAATTTCAAGAACGGAGTTCAAAGGGTCTAGAACATGCTTTGCTAGAGTTTGTCTTTGTTCTTGTGTCTTTGTTTCAGCGAATTGTTGTGTCAGTTTCTGTGTTTTACTTTGAACCTTTTACTTTTTTAGTTGTCTGAATTTGTCAGGTACCATGGTAGAAACCAGCAATAATGGAGAAGAATCCTCACACTCCAACAAACAATTCCTTGATTCCTTTAAAGCCATGATGGATGAAAGTATGGCAACCATGAGAGCTGAAATAGAAAGATCCATCAATGACCGAATTAGGATACACCAGCCACCTTCTGATACTGAGAAATACTACAGTCACTCATCTAGGTCACAACACCCTAGGAGAAGGCGGCCAAGAGATGACCAACCGCATAGGAATAACCAACCCAGTCCTTGCGACCCATTGGCTGGCCTTAAAATCAAGATTCCCTCTTTCAATGGAACAAATGACCCTGAGGAGTATCTAGAGAGGTAAAATAATATAGAAATAGTCTTTGATTGTAGGGAATACACTCAGGATAGTAAGATAGGGTAGCACCAACCGATTTTAAAGATTATGCCTTAAGTTGGTGGGATCAATTAGTTACTTCTAGGAGAAGGGCTGGGGATTTTTCTATATATTTGTGGAACCAGATGAAATTAATCATGAGGAAAAGGTTTATACCAAGCCACTGCCATAGGGGACTTCACTTTAAGCTTAGGAACCTATCTCAAGACTCTAGAACCGTAGAAGGAGTACTTTAAGGAGATGGAAACCTTATTGCTTAGGGCTCATGTTCAAGAGTATAGCGAAGCCACTATGGCTAGGTTTATGGGTGGCCTTAATAGGGAAATCATATATAGATTAGAGGTTCACCATTCTGTCGAAATAGAAGAACTTCTCCATAAGGCTAGCTTGTTCGAAAAACAACTTAAGAGGAAAAACCCTAAACCCAGATTTAGTTCTACTAGGTTTAGCCAATCTAAGGAGGATACGTCTAGCAGATATTACAAGCCTTTCACTAAAACTAAGGTAGAAGACTCGAAATATGGGTTCTAGCACCAAAACTAGGGAAAGTCAGTGTTTTAAGTGTAAGGGCTTTGGTCACTACTCTAGGGAATGTACCAATAAGAGAACCCTAGTTATTAGTGCTAATGGTGAGGTAGAATCAGAAGATGACCATTCGGATGCTGAGTCCTTGGAAGAAAATGTAGGCATGCCCCATGCTGGACAACTCTTAGTCACTAGGAGAACTCTAAACTTACAAACTAGGCCAGAAAAGAATGAGCAAAGAGAGAACCAATTCCACACTCGTTGTCTAGTTAAGAGTAATGTCTGTAGCTTAGTGATAGATGGAGGTAGCTGTACCAATGTAGCTAGTGAGATTATGGTAGAGAAGTTAGGACTTGGGATTATTAAGAGGTCTAAACCCTATAAGTTGCAATGGCTTAATGATGAGGGTGAGCTAGAAGTAGGGAACCAGGTCCTAGTTCCGTTGTACATAGGCAAATATGAAGATGAGGTTTTATGTAATGTTTTACCCATAGATGCTGGTCATCTCTCGTTAGGTAGACCTTGGCAATCGGATAGAAGGGTTATTCATGATGGGTTCACTAATAGGTACTCATTTGAGTTTAAGGGAAAGAAACATATTTTAGTACCTTTATCCCTACAAGGGGTTCATTTAGATCAGATAGCTTTAAAGAAAAACAAAACCCAATCCGAATACAAAAGCAAACCCCATGCCGACGGCACCGCCAAACTGCAAACCAAGCCACCAGCCAAACAACCGACTAATCTTATGATTATGTCCAACCCATGGAGTAATTTAATACACCTACTCTTTGTGCTTAAAGAATGCTTTCATACTAATCAATCTATGCAAGACATTCCTAGCAAAATTCAACTTCTTTTTCAGGAATTTAAAGATGTGTTTCCGGAGGAGCAACCGCAAGGCTTACCACCAATCCGAGGAATTGAGCACCAAATTGACTTTCTACCAGGAGCATCTCTTTCCAACAAGCTAGCCTACAGAACCAACCGCCTGGAGACCAAAGAGTTTCAACAGCAAGTCATTGAACTCATGGAGAAAGGACATATCCGTGAAAGTATGAGCCTGTGTGTTGTACCTGTTTTGCTTGTCCCAAAGAAGGATGGAATCTGCAGAATGTGTGTTGATTGCAAAGCCATCATCAATATCACTGTAAAGTATCGCCATCCTATGCCTATATTAGATGATGTTAGATGAATTGCATGGTTCTAACATCTTCTCTAAGGTAGATGTTAAGAGTGGTTATCACCAAATTAGGATGAAAGAATGTGATCAGTGGAAAACTGCATTTAAAATTAAACAAGGTTTATATGAGGGATTAGTAATGCCTTTTGGCTTGACAAATTCACCTACTACCTTAATGAGATTGATGAACCATTCCCTTAGGGAATTCATAGGTCTTTTTGTGGTAGTATAGTTTGATGACATTCTAGTTTTTAGCGAACCTTAGATGATCATGTAGAACACCTCCGAAAGGTTTTTGAAATGCTTAAAAGGGAAAACTTGTAAGCGAATCTTAAGAAATTGTCTTTTGGAACAGATAATCTTGTCTTCTTAGGTTTTGTTGTGAGTACGGATGGTATTAAGGTTGATGAGGAAAAGATAAAAGCGATTAAGGAGTGGCCCAGTCCAAAGAATGTTGGGGAAGTAAGGAGCTTCCATGGCCTAGCTGGATTTTACCGGAGGTTTGTCATGGACTTTAGCACTATAGCAGCTCCATTCACTAAGGTTATAAAAAGAATGTGGGATTTGAGTGAGAGCAGGCGCAAGAGGAGGCATTCCAAACCTCAAAAGACAAGTTCACACACTCCCCGATGCTATCTCTTCCTAACTTTGATAAAACTTTTGAAAATGAATGTGATGCCTCAGAAGTTGGTATTGGTGCTGTTCTTATGCAGGAAAGGAAGCTCATAGCCTACTTTAGTGAGAAACTTGGAGGGGCCACACTCAATTACCCAACCTATGACAAAGAACTATATGCGCTTGTGAGGGCCTTGAAAACATGGCAACATTATCTTTGGCCCAAGGAGTTTGTTATCCATACCGATCATGAGTCACTCAAACATCTCAAAGGGCAAAAAAGCTAGGTGGGTGGAATTCATTGAGACCTTCCCTTATGTGATCAAATACAAGAAAGGTCAAGAGAATGTAGTGGCTGATGCTCTTTCTCGGAGGTATGTGCTCTTGAACTCTTTAGAAGTTAAACTGCTAGGGTTTGAGTAAATCAAAGAGTTATATGCTACTGATGCTGATTTTAAGGATATTTATGCTTCTTGTGATAAGTTTGGTCCTGGAAAATACTTTAAGAGTGAAGGCTTCTTGTTTTATGATAATCGGTTATGTGTACCTAACTCCTCTTTACGACACTTGTTTGTTAAGGAAGCACTTTCAGGTGGTTTTAATGTCTTTGGCATGGCAAAGACAGTAAATGTATTGCAGGAAGACTTCTTTTGGCCACACATGAGGAGTGGTGTTGAGAAAGCTTGCCAAAGATGTGTAACTTGCAAGCAAGCCAAATCCACAATCCAAAAGCACAGTTTGTATACCCCTCTTCCTATACTTTTGCACCCTTGTCATGATATTTCTATGGATTTTGTTGTTGGATTGCATAGAACTAAGACTGGAAAGGATTATGTGTTTGTTGTAGTTGATGGATTTTCCAAAATGACTCACTTTATTCCTGCTCATAAGACGGATGATGATGTTAACATTTCCGGATTATTTTTTACGGCGATAGTTAGACTTCATGGCATGCCTAGGACCATAGTATCTGATAGAGACACTCTGTTCCTTAGTTACTTTTGGAAAACACTTTTGTCTAAGCTAGGAACTAAGCTTTGGTTCTCTACAACTTGTCACCCGCTATCGGATGGTCAAACTGAAGTAGTTAATAGAACCTTCTCTACTTTGTTAAGAGCTTTGATTAAAAAGAATCTTAGGAATTGGGAAAAATGCTTGCCTCATGTTGAATTCGCATATAATCATGCTAGGCATACTGCTTCTAAGTACTCACCATTCGAAATTGTTTATGGTTTCAATCCCATCTCACCCTTGGATCTAATGCGTTTACCTTTGAGTGAAAGGACAAGCATTGACGGAATGAAAAAAGGCTGAGATGGTTAAAAAATTCATGAGAAGGCTCGGCTCAATATTGGAAATAAGACTAAGATGTATGATCAACAAGCCAATAAAGGCCGAAAGGAGTTAGCATTTGAGGAAAGAGACTTGGTGTGGATCCATTTGCGCAAAGATAGATTTTCGAGTGAAAGGAAATCCAAGATAATGCCTAGGATTGATGGCCCATTCAAAGTCATCAAGAAGATCAATGACAATGCCTACCAGCTGGATCTTCAAGGTAATTACCAAGTGAGTTCAAGCTTCGATATTACTGATTTGGTTCCATATTTTGCAGATGAAATAGATTTGATGTCAAATCCTGCTCAACTAGGAGAGGATGATGTGAGCATGGCCAGCAAGGAACCACAACCTTGGAGCAGCTTGAACCAGAGGAGGAAGAAACCACTAAAGATGCTAAGGAGCGGCTAGAACCTGCGAATATTGGAGATGAAAGCCTACAAATCTTCAATGGCCCCATTACCCGATCCAAGCAACCCAAACTTAAGACAACACTGCAGAACCTTATCAACACCATTCAGGCCAGTTTAGTGTGTGCTAATCCAACCACATTAGTTGTGATTCAAGCCACCTAAACCTCACCAAGAGAGGTGCCTTGGATTGTACTCTTTTTCCCTATTCTTAGTTTTGTCATAATGGGTGTTCTAAGATAGGTTTTAAATGAGGAAAGCCCAAGGTACTTTACCTTGGATAGATTTTGGATAGATTTAATTACTTGCACTCTTTGTTGTATCTAGGTTTGTCTCAAAAAACTTTCAAAATATTGAAAACTCAACTACCTTGACGTGGGCATTGGATTCGTGTAATTCTGACCTATAAATCAAAAGTTATGGACGATTTAGTGAAGACATGTCAATTTGATCGGCCTTTAAAATGATCATTCTAAACTGATCACTGGTGCCGACTGAGTAAAAGCTTATATATGAAAAACAATGCATGGCATCACGCAGTTTAGGATAGACTGGATTACATGGACACTTTGTTATATCTATTTCTATCTCAAATTTTGTCACAATATAGAAAATCGAGCTAGCTTAATATAGAAAGTTGATCGGCCAGTTAATATGATCATTCGAAATTGATCATTAGTGCTCATTGAATAAATGCTTATAAATGAAGCATAATGCATGACATCACATAGTTTTTGATAGATTGGATTACTTGAATTCCTTGTCGTATCTATTTCTTTATGAAATTTTGTCTCTATATAGAAAATTGAACTAGTTTAACGTGGGCATTGGACTTGTGTCATTCTTAGCTATAAGTCCAAAGTTACGGACGATTTAGTGCTGACATGTCAAGTTGATCGGCCAGTTAAAATGATCATTCTAAACTGATCATTGGTGTTCATAAAGTAAAAGCTTATAAATGAAGCATAATGCATGGCATCAGGCAGATTGGGATAGACTGGATTACTTGGATGCTTTTTCATATCTATTTATGTCTCAAATTTTGTCACAATATAGAAACTTGAGTTAGTTTAACGTGGGCATTGGATTCGTGTGATTTGATTACTCGGATGCTTTGTGTTCTCTGTTTCTATCTCAAGTTTTGCCAAAATATAGAAAATTGAGCTAGCCGAACGTGGGCATTGGATTTGTACCATTCAAGGGTCTAAATCAAAAGTTACGGACGATTTATTGTGGACATCTCAAGTTGATCGGCCAGTTAATATGATTATTCTAACCTTATCATTGGTGCTCATTCAGTAAAGACTTATAAATGAAGCATAATACATGGCATCACGTAGTTTTGGATATATTCGATTACTTGGACGCTTTGTCGTATGTTTTTCTGTCTCAAATTTTGTCACCATAGATAAAATTGAGCTAGCTTAACGTGGGCATTGGATGCATGTTATTCTAATATCTAAATCAAAAGTTATGGACGATTTTGTGGAGACATGTAAGAGTATCGGCCAGTTAAAGTGATCATTCTAAACTGATCATTAGTGCTCATTAAGTAAAGGCTTATAAATGAAGAATAAAGCATGGCAACACACAGTTTTGGGTAGACTGGATTACTTGGACGCTTTGTCATATCTAATTCCGTCTCAAATTTTGTCACAATATAGAAAATTGAGCTACCTTAACGTGGGCATTGGATTCGTGTCATTCTGAGCTCTAAATCAAAAGTTATGGACAATTTACAGTGGAACTGTCAAGTTGATCGGCCAATTAATAAGATCACTCTAAAGTGATCATTGGTGCTCATTAACTAAACGATTATAAATGAAGCATAATGCATGACATCACACAGTTTTTGATAGATTTGGTTAGTTGGATGCTTTGTCGTATCTATTTCTATCTCAAATTTTGTCACAATTTAGAAAATTGAGCTAGCTTAACGTCGGCATTGGATTCGTGTCAGTCTGAGCTATAAAACAAAACTTACGGACGATTGAGTGTGGACATATCAAGTTGATCGGCTAGTAAATATGATCATTCTAAACTGTTCATTGGTGCCCATTGAGTAAATGCTTTATAAATGAAGCATAATGCCTTGCATCACAGAGTTTGGGATAGATTGGATTACTTGGGTGTTTTGGTGTCTCTATATTGTCTAAAAGTTTGTTAAAATATCAAAAATTGAGCTAGCTTAACATAGGCATTGGATTCGTTTCATTCGGAGCTCTAAATCAAAAGTTACGAACGATTTACTACGGACATGTAATCGGCCAAAAAACGTGATCATTCTAAATTGATCATTGGTTCTCATTAAGTAAAGGCTTATAAATGAAGCATAAAGCATTGCATCACGTAGTTTGGGATAGATTTGATTACTTGTACGCTTTGTCTTCTCTAGTTCTATCTCAAATTTTGTCAAAATATAGAAAATTGAGCTAGCATAACGTGGGCATTGGATTCACATCATTCTGGATTCATATCGTCCAGTTAATATGTTTTCTAAACTGATCATTGGTGCTCATTGAGTAAAGGCATATAAATGAAGCATAATTCATGGCATCACGCAGTTTTGGATATATTTGATTACTTGGATGCTTTGTTGTATCTACTTCTGTCTCATATTTTGTAAAAATATAGGAAATTGAACTAGATTAGCGTGGGCATTGGATTCGTATCATTCTGAGGTATAAAACAAAAGTTACGGACTATTTAGTGTAGAAATATCTAGTTAATCGGCCAGTTAAAATGATCATTCTAAATTGATCATTGGTGCTCATTGAGTAAAAGATAATAAATGAATAATAATGCATGGTATCATGCAGTTTAGGATATACTGGATTACTTGGATGCTTTGTCGTATATACTTTTGTCTCAAATTTTGTCACAATATAGTAAATTGAGCTAGCTTACAATGGGGATTGGATTCGTGTCATTCTGAGCACTAAATTAAAAGTTACGGACGATTTAGTGCAGATATGTCAAGTTGATCAGCCTGTTAATATGACTATTTTAAACTGATAATTGGTGCTCATTGAGTAAAGGCTTATAAATGAAGCATAATGCATCGCATAACGCAGTTTTGGATAGATTTGATTACTTGGACGCTTTGTCATCTCCATTTCTATCTCAAATTTTTTCAAAATATTGAAAATTAAGGTAGCTCAATGTGGGCATTGGGTTTGTATCATTATGAGCTCTAAATCGAAAGTTAAGGCCGATTTACTACGGACATGTCAAGCTGATCGGCCAATTATTATGATTATTCTAAACTGATAATTGGTGCTCATTAAGTAAAGGCTTAAAAATGAAATATAATGCCTAGGATCATGTAGTTTTTGATAGATTTGATTACTTGGACGCTTTTCCATATATAGTTCTATCTCAAATTTTGTCACAATATAAAAAATTGAAATACCTTAATGTGTGCATTGGATTCGTGTCATTTTGAGCTCTAAATCAAAAGTTACGTACCATTTCATGCAGGCATGTCAAATTGATCAGCTAGTTAAAGTGATCAGTGCAAACTGATAATGGTTCTCAATAAATTAAGGTTGCTTATAAATGAAGAATAAAGCATGGCAACATGCAGTTTTGGATGGATTGGAAAACTTGGACGCTTTATCGTATCAAGTTCTGTCCCAAATTTTGTCACAATATAGAAATTTGAGCTAGCTTAACTTGGGCATTGGATTTGCGTCATTTTGAGATATAAATCAAAAATTAAGGACGATTTAGTGCGGACATGTCTAGTTGATCGGCCTGTTAAAGTGATCATTTTAAACTGATCATTGGTGCTCATTATGTAAAGGCTTTATATATGAAGCATAATGCAACGCGGCACACAGTTTTAGAATGATTTGATTACTTGGACGCTTTGACTTCTCTATTTCTATTTCAACTTAACATGGCCATTGGATTTGTTTCAATCTGGGCTCCAAATAAAATGTTACGCACGATTTAGTGCGGACATGTCAAGTTGATCGGCCAGTTAATATGATTATTCTAAATTGATCAATGGTGCTCATTAGGTAAAGGCTTGTAAATTTAGTATAATGCATGGCATCACGGAGTTCTGGATAGATTTGATTACTTGGATGCTTTGTCGTATCTAGTTTTGCCTCAAAGTTTGTCACAATATAAAAAATTGAACTGGTTTAACGTGGGCATTGGACTCGTATCATTCTAAGCTCTAAATTAAAAGTTAAAGACCATTTCGTGCAGACATGTCAAGTTGATCGGCCAGTTAAAATGATCATTCTAAACTAATCATTGGTGCTCATTAAGTAAGAGCATTTAAATGAAGAATAATGCATGGTATCACGCAGTTTAGGATAGACTGGATTACTTGTACGCATTGTCGTATCTATTTCTGTCTCAAATGTTTTCATAATATTGAAAATTGATCTAGCTTAACGTGGGCATTAGATTCGTGTTATTATGAGTTCTAAATCAAAAGGTTTGGACGATTTAGTGCAGACATGTCAAGTTGATCGCCAATTAATGTGATCATTCAGAACTGATCATTAGTGCTCATTAAATAAAGGCTTATAAATGAAGCACAAAGAATGGCATCACGTAGTTTGGAATAGATATGATTACTTGGACGCTTTGTTGTCTCTATTTTTTCTCAAGTTTTGTCAAAATATAGAAAATTGAGCTAGCTTAACGTGGGCATTGGATTCGTGTCATCCAAAGTTCGAAATCAAAAGTTATGAATGATTTAGTGTGGACATGCCAAGCTGATCGGCCAATTAATATGGTTATTCTAAATTTATCGTTGGTGCTCATTGATTTAAGGCATATAAATGAATCATAATGCATTGCATCACATAGTTTTGGATAGATTTGATAACTTTGGACGCTTTGTCGTATCTAGTTATGTCTCATATTTAGTCAAAACATAGAAAATTGAAATAGTTTAACGTGGGCATTGGATTCGTGTGATTCAGAGCTATAAATAAAAAGTTACGGACTATTTCGTGCAGAAATGTTAAGTTGATCTGGCAATTAAAATGATCATTTTAAATTGATCATTGGTGCTCATTGAGTAAAAGATAATAAATGAAGAATAATGCATGGCATCACACAGTTTAGGATACTCTGGATTACTTGGACACTTTGTCATATATATTTCTGTCTCAAATTTTGTAACAATATAGAAAACTGAGCTAGCTTAACATGGGGATTGGATTCGTGTCATTCTGAGCTCTTAATCAAAAGTTACAGACGATTTAGTGCGGACATGTCAAGTTGATCGGCTAGGTAATATGATTATTCTAAAATGATCATTGGTGCTCATTAAGTAAAGGCTTATAAATGAAGCATAATGCATGGCAACATGCAATTTTGGATAAATTCGATTACGTGGACGCTTTGTCGTCTCTATTTCTATCTCAAATTTTGTCAAAATATAGAAAATTGAGGTACCTTAATGGGCATTGGAATTGTATCATTCAGAGCTCTAAATCGAAAGTTAAGGCAGATTTGGTGCGAGCATGTCAAGTTGATTGGCCAGTTAATATGATTATTCTAAACTGATCATTGGTGCTCACTGAGTAAAGGCCTATAAATGAAGCATAATGCATGGCATAACACAGTTTTGGATATATTTGATTACTTGGACATTTTGTCGTATCTAGTTTTGCCTCTAATTTTCTTAATATAAAAAATTGAAGTAGCTTAACGTGGGCATTGGATTCGTGTCATTCTGAGCTTTAAATCAAAAGTTACATACCATTTTGTGCAGGCATGTCAAACTGATCGGCCAGTTAAAGTGATCATTCTAAACTGATCATGGATGCTCATTAAGTAAATGCTTATAAATGAAGAATAAAGCATGGCAGTACGCAGTTTTGGATATATTGGATTATTTGGACACTTTGTCGTATCTAGTTATGTCCCATATTTTGACACAATATGGAAAATTGAGCTGGCTTAACGTGGGAATTGGATTCTTAACATTCATAGATCTAAATCAAAAGTCATTGATGATTAAGTGCGGAAATTTCTAGTTGATCGGCCAGTTAAAGTGATCATTCTAAACTAATCGTTGGTGCTCATTGTTTAAAGGTTTATAATAGAAGCATAATGCATGGCATCACACAGTTTTAGATAGATTGGATTACTTGGATGCTTTATGTATCTATTTTGGTCTGAAATTTTGTTACAATATTGAAAATTGAGCTAGATTAACGTGGGCACTTGATTCGTGTCATTCTGACCACTAAATCAATAGTTACGGACGATTTAGTGCGGACATGTCAAATTGATCGGTCTGTTAAAGTGATCATTTTAAACTGATCATTGGTGCTCATTAACTACAAGCTTATAAATGAAGCATAAAGCATGGCATCACGTAGTTTGGGATAGATTTGATTACTTGGACGCATTGTCTTCTCTAGTTTTATCATAAATTTTGTCAAAATATAGAAAATTGAGCTAGCTTAACGTGGGCATTGGCTTCATATCATTTTGGGCTCTAAATCAAAAGTTACACTCAATTTTGTGCGGACATGTCAAGTTGATCGGCCAGTTAATATGATTATTCTAAACTGATCATTGGTGCTCATTGAGTAAAGGCGTATAAATGAAGCATAATGCATGGTATCACGCAGTTTTTGATAGATCTGATTAGTTGGACTGTTTGTTGTATCTAGTTTGTCTCATATTTTGTCAAAATATAGAAAAATGAACTATCTTAACGTGGGCATTGGATTCGTATCATTTGGAGCTATAAATCAAAAATTACGGACCATTTAGTGCAGATATGTCAAGTTGATCGGCCTGTTAAAGTGATCATTCTAATTGGATCATTTTAAATTGATCATTTGTGCTCATTGAGTAAAAGATAATAAATGAAGAATAATGCATGACATCACGCAGTTTAAGATAGACTGGATTACTTAGACACTTTGTCCTATATATTTTTGTCTATAAATTTGTCACAATATTGAAAATTGAGCTAGTTTAACATGAGGATTGGATTCGTGTCATTCTGAGCTCTAAATCGAAAGTTATGGACGATTTAGTGTGGACATGTCAAGTTGATCGGCCAATTAATATTATTATTCTAAACTAATCATTGGTGCTCATTAGGTAAAGGCTTGTGAATGAAGCATAATGCATTGCATCACCCAGTTCTAGATAGATTTGATTACTTGGACGCTTCGTCGTATCTAGTTTTGTCTCAAATTTTGTCATAATATAAAAAATTGAACTAGCTTAACGTGGGCATTGGACTCGTATCATTCTAAGCCCTAAATCAAATGTTATAGACCATTTCGTGCAGATATGTCAAGTTGTTCGGCATGTTAAAAGGATCATTCTAAACTAATCATTGGTGCTCATTGAGTAAAAGCTTATAAATATAGAATAATGCATCACGCAGTTTAGGATAGACTGGATTACTTGGACGATTTGTCCTATCTATTTCTATCTCAAATTTTTCCATAATATTGAAAATTGATCTAGCTTAACGTGGGCATTGGATTCGTGTCATTATGAGCTCTAAATCAAAAGTTTCGGACAATTTAGTGCAAATATGTCGAGATGATCGCCAACTAAAGTGATCATTCTAAACTGATCAATAGTGCGCATTAAATAAAGGCTTATAAATGAAGCATAAAGCATGACATCACGTAGTTTGGGATAGATTTGATTACTTGGAATATTTTGCTTCTCTATTTTTATCTCAAATTTCGTCAAAATATATAACATTGAGGTAGCTTAACATGGGCATTGGATTCGTATCATTCAGAGCTATAAATCGAAAGTTACAGACGATTTAGTGCGGATATGTCAACTTGATCGACCAGTTAATATGATTATTCTAAAATGATCATTGGTGCTCATTAATTAAAGACTTATAAATGAACCATAATGCATGGCATCACACAGTTTTGGACATATTTGATTACTTTGACGCTTTGTCGTATCTAGTTCTGTCTCAAATTTTTTCAAAATATAAAAACATCTAACTTTGCCAACTACTATTTTCTATCGCAAGTGCAAACAAAAAATAGACGACCTTCACGACATGATGATGGGGGAGAAAAACCAAGCTATCCAATGTATGTGCCAGAAATATTTGCACAAATTGGACGTTTAAGTGGAAAAGGGAAGACGGGACGCCTATCTGAGGAGGAACACAATCACTTGCATTTGTATATTTTGATAAATTACGATAACGTTTTGGAATATGAAAGGTACATTCAATTTAATTTTGTTTTTAGTTATTATAATAATTTATTGTTAATTTTTTTCATAATTAACAGGATATACATGGAACAAATATGTGTTCATTATTCAGATTACAGCAAGAATGAGTTGGTCGAACTTAAAAAAAGCGAATTTGCAAGATGGTTGTATTTTTATGTTAGTGCTACCACAATTATGTAATTTTCAATAATAGTTTACTATATATATATGTATATATATATTTATAATTTACTACATTCTATTATTTTGTAGGTTACTACAAATCCTTCTAGGGGGATAACGTTTCCCACGTGGTTAGTTGAGTTGGTGAGTGATCCTACATTTACTGCAAAATCTTATCCAATGTACTGCACTTGTGGATATGATTTTAAGAGTCACCACGAAGGAAACTCACAAAAACTTGTAATTATGGTGTATCATCTCAATCAGGAGAAATTATATACAACGGTATTCTTCGTGAAATATTAGAAGTTCACTATCCAGGAATAATTGATTTGAGGTGTATTGTGTTCTATTGTGACTGGTATGACCCTGTCATGGGTCAACGTGAAGACAAATTTGGTGTTAAATCTTTCCACTCTCGTAAGCGACATCGAAAATATGATCCTTTTATACTTGCAATCACAAGCGGGCCAGGTTTGTTACATTTGATATCCTCGTGTGAGAAACAAGCAAGATCCTTGGATTACAGTGACCTCAATACGTCTTAGAGGAATGGTATGTGGTATTACCGAACAAGAGTCTATGCAACAAAGCACAATTGGTAACTTAGGTTCAATAGACACTTCTCTTGAAGTTAACCTTGTTGTTGATGATACCACGAACGAAGATTACAACGTGTTTCAAGATTTAGAAAACGAGATTGGCGAGTTTGACGACCAAAATTCAACTAATTCGGAATATTCATCAAATTCAGATTAAATTTGTGATAATAATGTTTTATTTTTTTTTCCATTATCTTTTTCTGATAAATAATGGATATCCGACAGAATGAAAATGATTTCTACTCATTTAGATTCTTTAGATTCTATTCTTTTAATACTAAAATTGACAAAGATTGACAGTCGGTAATAAAAGTAAGAAAACAACACTAGATGGGGCAGCCATGATTTTATACAATAAACGTATTTGTTTCCAAAAACATATATGGTTAACTCAACAAAAGTATTTTTTTTTCAGAAATGAAGCTAATAGTAATTTTAAAACTAAACAATTCCTACCAGTCTTTCTTGAAAATTCTCTCCATTTCGTTTTGAATATTATTTAGGAATCTTTCACATATTATATTAAAACATCTGTTATAAACACACTATATAGTTTCATTCTCTTCTTAGTACATTAAGTTTTTTTTCTTCGTGGTTCTATAAACAATTATGCAAAATTGAAAAATTAATAAATTTATTTAAAAAACTACTAAAATTCTAAAAAAGGATCTTTAATTTGAAATAACAATATTAAATAAGTAGTACAAAAATTTTGTTTAACAAGGTACATTGCTTTGGCTATTGCTAGGATTGGTGTAGTTTCGGACAACTTCCTTTGTTTGGTTTGAAAACTCGTCTCGTTAAAGTTGTGGGTTTTACTGTTGTTGTCCTATTTGAATAATAGATAACCTATGCATGTTATAAAAAAGTTAGAGTTATTTGATAAAATAAGTGAATTAGAAAATTATATAATATATTAATAATTATATGTTATTTTATTTAAAATTTATTTAATTTAAAAATTGATATACATATAATTATATGAAATTGGTTAAAAATATCCTTATAGTATAAGTTTGATCTAAAACATTAATATACATATAATGATATGAAATAAATTATTTAGTAAATACATCCTAAAAGTACAAATGTTTTTTTGGATTATTGACTCTACCACCCGACGGATTTCCGATGGACATTTTAATTCCGTCTGATATCCGTCAGAAACCCATCAAACGTATTTGCAATGTGGGCAGACCATGTGTCAATCATGCATGGTGTTATAAAAAATTCGACGGATTTTCGACGGATTTATGCGGTAAACGAATTTAAAAACGTGAGATTTCGCGAAAATTAATTGATGTACCGATGGATTTTCGATGGAATCTTCCGTCGGAAATATCGAATATAACCTACGAATTCTTCTTCTTCTCTCTCTCTCGCTGTTTCGCGTTACCCTCAAAAATACTGTCGATCGCCGATTCTCTTCGTCGCCATTTTTCCTCGCCGCCGTTTTTCTCCTCGTCGCCCCCGATTCTCGTCCTTGCCATTTCTCGTCCTGAACATGTAAGTTTTATCGGTTAGGTTAGATGTTAGTGGTTAGTCGGATAATTAGTCAGATAATCAAACAGAGATAGAAACGGGACTATTCGTTTCATATTTGTTTTCAAATTCGTTTTCAGATTAATTTTCAGATTAGTTTTTAGATTCGTTTCACTAGTAGATTTTCAGATTCGTTTCACTATTTGTTTCACTATTATAACGATTTTTACCCAAATTTTACATAAACTTGAGTTTCTCATTATACACTCATTCGCTTGTTGATCATACACAGCACTAAGAACCATTTCTAAGTTTGTGCAATCACAGCACATATCGTTTTCTTTTCACTACTCATCATTTCATAGAATCCCTTGATATTAGCCTTGGGACCTTATATTTTGTTAATTTCAATATATTTCTTGCCTTTTGATTTTCTTCTTATTTATATTATCAAAAGCAGTGATGTGTTGCTTTTTAAAACTGTGAAACCAAATATATGAGAGAATACGTGATGTGCATGTTTAATGCATATACTTTGTATATACACTACTTTAGTATAATCTCGGTAGATTCTATAAGGTGTTCATAATTAATAATATGTTATTTTTTCAAAAGTTTAATTAAAATATTTATTTTAACTTATACATCACGTTAAAAAATAAATTTTGTTTTCAGTTTTATGTTATTCGTTTTTGACATATATATGTTACATTTTTATAGATCATATTCGTTTGTCGGTCGCAAAAAATTGCGGTTGCGGCTGACAAACTTTACATAAACTTGAGTTGATTTGGATGGCATAGAAATATCTGAACCAGACTATAAATTAATACAAATTAATAAACTTTTATTTAAATATTATTAAAATTATTTTTTTACAAAAATATTATAAATATTAAAAATTATAGGTTTATTGTTCAAACTATTTAAAACAATTAAAAATTATAGGTTTATATTTAGTATATAAATTTTCTAATAATAGGTCGTATCAAGAGTATCAAAGACGTGGTGAGTCGTCGACTCCGACTTGTATACCAACTCAAGTTCCAGAATCTACAAATGATTCTTTCTGACCAATGACAATTGAAGAATTGGTTCAGCAGCCTGGTCGTGAACTTCTTACATTTCTCGATCCGAGACATCAACGAAACTCGATATGATAAATTAAATTTTCTATAATTATATTCAAAATAATTATTTTAATGCTAATCTATAATTATATTTAAAATAATTATTTAAACGCTATTGTAATAAAAATTCGTAGGTTTGGTATTTCAAACAACGGAATAAGCAAATCTATATTAAAGATGCTTCATTCTCTTTTGAACAAACCATATACCAAATTTCGAGATATTCTGTACGAAGAACGTCAGATTTGGTTCAGGACATTTGCGGTACGTTATTTAAATTTTAAATATAAAATTGTTTTAAATAGTTTTTAATAATATTTTTTAGTAATATATAAGTAAATTACGTCTCTTTCGGTTGCTTTCTAGCTTTACCGAATGCTCGTTTTACATGGGATCCCATGAACCCAAAATTGGTGGAAGAAGCTTTCGAAAAAGAGGTTGCAGTACAATTTTTCCGCCACATGAACGAGTGGAAACAATAATGGAAAAAGGGAAAAGATAAACCACGAGGGTTGAATGAGTCAGTTTGGAATGACTTTATTCATTATTGGGAATCTTCTAGCGCTGAGGTCATCTTGAGAACTAATTCAGGAAACTGGAAGAGCGACCGAGGAGGCAAAGGAATTTATATTCACAATGTCGGATCGACTAGTTTTTTGAGACGAGCCGATCAATTGGTAAATTAATTATTATATTAATTATATTTATTACTATTTAAAAATTTTAAAAGTATTAATTTAGAATTTTTTTACTTTTAGGCACAAGAAATTGGAGCGCCTCTAGATCACTTGCAAATTCTTGAGGCCGTTCACACGAACAAAAAGACCGGTCGTATCCAAGATTGTCTCGTTAGTGAGATCATCGAAAAAGTAAAAAAAAAAGTGATATTTTAACCCAACAGTCTCAAGTTGGTTCTTCATATTCGGTCGCCGAATTGCCTCGTTCGGAGATTAACCGTCTCGTTCTTGATGTAAGTTTCATTTTTTTCAATATATGATTAATATTATAATAAGTTTCATTAAATTTTGTAATAATTTTTTTATTTTTAAAGGAAGTACCATTTTCTAAGAGTCGCCATCCAGGACTCGGGAGAGTTGCAGATATCGGTGGCGCAATATCTGTAGCTAGAAACGAGGAGAATGAATAATCTCAGATGGCGGCTATGAAAATACAAATGAATAATCTCAAAAGGTTTGTAGAAATGATAAGAAATAAATTGTCTGATGACTTTTTTTCTCCTCCTTCTCCTCCTACCCCTCCCTTGTAATTTGTATTTTAAAACAATTGTTTAATATTATATTTATAATTAGAATATTATTTTATTAATTGTATGATTATTTTTTCAAAATATTTAAAAATATTAATTTAATTTAATAAAATAAAAACTTTATTTTTTAAATTTATTGCTTTAATATTTTTATTTTAAAAATATTGAATTAAATATTTTTAAAATATAAATATTAAAAAAAAATTTAATTTTTTCAATTAATTGGTTTTTCAAACGGATTTGGTCATCGGAAATTTCCGACGGACCATTCCGTCGGGAACCTGTCGCCTAACTTCCGACGGTTATAAATCGTTGGGAAATATCATCGGACCAAATTCCTGACGGCAACACTCATCGGAAAACATCCCTCGATAATTCGTCAGTAATTCACGATGGAGTTTTCATTGAAAATATGTCGGATATTTCCGATGACTGGGACCATCGAATATCCGTGGGTATTTTTCGATGGACATCTTCCATCGAACATCCATCGGAAATTACCCATAAGTTCCCGACAGAAATTTATTTCCGACGAAATAGTCCCGATGGACGATATTCATCGGAAATTAGATGGGAATCTGTATTACCGACGATTTTCCGACGAATATGGTCGTCGGTAATGTGCAGTTTTCTTGTAGTGCATGCATTATGCTTCATTTATAAGTTTTTACTCAATAAGCACCAATGATCAGTTAAGAATGATCATATTAACTGGCCGATCAACTTGACATCTCTGCACTAAATCGTCTGTAACTTTTGATTAGAGCTCAAAATGATACGAATCCGATGCACACGTTAAGCTAGCTGAATTTTCTATATTGTAACAAAATTTGACATAGAAATAGATACAAAAAAGCGTGGAACTAATCCAATTTATCCAAAACTGTGTAATTACATGCATTATTCTTCATTTATAAACTTTTACTCAATGAACAACAATGATCAATTTAGAATAATCATATTAACTGGCCGATCAACTTGACATGTCCGCACTAAATCATCCGTAACTTTTGATTTGAGCTCAGATTGACACAAATCCAATGCCCCCATTAAGCTAGATAAATTTTCTATATTTCAACAAAATTTGAAACAAAAATAGAGACGACAAAGTGTCCAAATAATCCAATCTATCCAAAATTGTCTAATGTCATGCATTATGATTCATTTATAAGCCTTTACTCAATGAGTACCAATGATCAATTTAGAATAATCATATTAACTGGCCAATGAACTTGACATGTCCACAGTAGATAATCAGTAACTTATGATTTTGATATTAGAATGACATGAATCCAAAGCTCACGTTAAACTAGATAAATTTTCTATACTTTAACAAAATTTGAGATAAAAATATAGATGACAAAGGGTCCAAGTAATCCAATCTATCCAAAACTGTGTGATGCCATGCATTATGCTTGATTTATAAGGCTTTACTCAATGAGCAACAATAAGCAGTTTAGAATAATCATATTATTGGCCGATCAACTTGATATGTGCGCACTAAATCGTCTGTAACTTTTGATTTTGAGCCCCCAATGACACAAATCCAATGCACACGTTGATAAATCCACACTAAATTTTCTATATTTTGCAAAATTTGCGACAGAAATAGAGACAACAAAGCGTCCAAGTAATCCAATCTGTCCCAAACTGCGTGATCCCATGCTTTAGGCTTCATTTATAAGTCTTTACCTAATGAGCACCAATGAGAGGTTTAGAATGATCACTTTAACAGGCCGATCAACTTGATATGTACGCACTAAATCATATGTAACTTTTGATTTAGAGCTCAAAATGACAGGAAACCAATGCCCATGCTAAGTTAGCTAAATTTTCTATATTTTGCAAAATTTGAGAAACAAATAGAGACAACAAAACGTCCATGTAATCCAATCTAACCCTAATTGTGTGATGCCATTCTTTATACTTTATTTATAAGTCTTTACTCAAACACTACCATTGATCAGTTTCGAATAATCATCTTAACTGGCCAATTAACTTGATATGTCAGCACCAAATCGTCCGTAACTTTTGATTTAGTGCTCAGAATGACATGAATCCAATGCCAACATTAAGCTAGCTCAATTTTCTATATTTTGACAAAATTGGAGACAGAAATAGAGATGACAAAGCATCTAAGTAATCCAGTCTATTCAAAAGTGTGTGATACCATGCTTTATGCTTCATTTATAAACCTTTACTTAATGAGCATCAATGATCACTTAAGAATGATTACTTTAACTGGCCTACCAACTTGACATGTATCACTAAATCGTTTGTAACTTTGTATTTAGATCTCAGAATGACACAATTCAAATGCACACGTTAAGCTAGCTTAATTTACTATATTGTAATAAAATTTGAGACATAAATAAATATACGACAATGCGTTCAAGTATTCCAATCTATCCAAAACTGTGTGATGCCTTGCATTATGCATAATTTATAAGCCTTTACTCAAAGAGCATCAATGATCAATTTAGAATAATCATATTAATAGGATGACGAAATTGACATGTCTGCACTATATCATCAATCACGTTTGATTTTCAACTCAGAATGACACATTTAAAGCCCACGTAAGCTAGAAAAGTTTTCTATATTTTAACAAAATTTGAGACAGAAATAGAGACGAGAAAGCGTCCAAGTAATCTAATCTATCCAAAACTATGTGATGCCATGTATTATGCTTGATTTATAAGCCTTTACTTAATGAGCACCAATGATCAGTTTAGAAAAATCTTATTGACATGACATGTCCGCACCAAATCGTCCGTGACTTTTGATTTTGAGTTCAGAATGAAACGAATCAAATGCCCACGTTAGCCTAGTTCAATTTTCTACATTGTGGCAAAATTTCAGACAAAACTAGATACGGCAAAGCATCCAAACAATCGAATCTATCCCAAACTGCGTGATGGAATGCATTATGCTTCGTTTATAAGCCTTTACTCAATGAGCACTAATGATTAATTTAGAATGATCATTAACTGGCCGATCAACTTGACATGTCCACACTAAATCGTCCGTAACTTTTGATTTTGAGTTCCGAATGACACGAATCCAATGCCCACATTAAGCTAGATAAATTTTCTATACTTTAACAAAATCTGAAACAAAAATAGAGAGGACAAAGCATCCAAATAATCCAATCAATCCCAAAATACGTGATGCCATGCATTATGCTTTATTTATAAGCATGTACTTAATGAGCACCAATGATCAGTTTAGAATGATCATATTAACTGGCCGATCAACTTAACATGTCTACACTAAATCATCCGTAACTTTTGATTAGAGCCCAAAAAGACACGAATCCGATGCACACATTAAGCTAGCTCAATTTTCTATATTGTAACAAAATTTGAAATAGAAATAGATACAAAAAAGCGTTCAAGTAATCTAATCTATGCAAAATTGTGTCATTACATGCATTATGCTTAATTTATAAGTCTTTACTGAATGAACAACAATGATCAGTTTAAAATAATCATATTAACTGGCCGAAAAACTTGACAAGTCCGCACTAAATCATCTGTAACCTCTGATTTGAACTCAAAATGATACGAATCCAATGCCCACATTAAACTAGATAAATTTTCTATATTTTAACAAAATTTGAAACAAAAATAGAGACGAAAAAGCGTCCAAGTATCCAATCTATCCAAAATTGTGTGATGTCATGCATTATTATTCATTTATAATCCATTACTCAATGAGCACTAGTGATCAATTTAGAATTATCATATTAACTGGCCGATCAAGTTGATATGTCCGCACTAAATCATCCGTAACTTTTGACTTGAGCTCAGAATGACACGAACTCAATGCCCACATTAAACTAGATAAATTTTCTATATTTTAACAAAATTTGAAACAAAAATATAGACGACAAAGCGTTCAAGTAATCCAATCTATCCAAAATTATGTGATGTCATGCATTATGATTTATTTATAAGCCTTTTCTCAATGAGCACCAATGATCAATTTAGAATAATCATATTAACTGGCTGATGAACTTGACATGTCCGCACTAGATCGTCAATAACTTTTAAACTTGAGGTCAGAATGACACAAATCCAATACCCACGTTAAGGTAGATAAATTTTCTAAATTTGAACAAAATTTGAGACAGAAATATAGACGACAAAGCGTCCAAGTAATGCAATCTATCCAAAAATGCGTGATGCCATGCATTATGCTTTATTTATAAACGTTTACTCAATTAGCACCAGTGATCAATTTAGAATAATCATATTACTGGTTGATCAACTTGATATGTACGCACTAAATCGTATGTAACTTTTGATTTAGAGCTCAGAATGACACGAATCCAATGCTCATGTTAAGCTAGCTAAATTTTCTATATTTTGCAAAATTTGAGACACAAATAGAAATAACAAAGCATTCAAGTAATCCATCTATCCTAAACTGTGTGATACCATGCTTTATGCTTCATTTAGAAGCCTTTACTTAATAACTACCATTTATCAATTTAGAATAATCATCTTAACATCCGATTAACTTGACATGTCAGCACCAAATCGTTTGTAACTTTTGATTTAGTGCTCAGAAGGACACGAATCTAATGTCCACGTTGAATTAGCTCAATTTTCTATATTGTGACAAAATTTGAGACAGAAATAGAGACGAAAAACGTCTAAGTAATCCAATCTATCAAACACTGTGTGATGCCATGCTTTCTGATTCATTTATAAGCCTTTACTTCGTGAGCACCAATGATCAGTTTAGAGTGATGACTTTAACTGGACGATCAACTTGACATGTCTGCACTAAATCGTCCGTAACTTTGTATTTAGATCTCAGAATGACAGAAATCTAATACCCACGTTAAGCTAGCTCAAGTTTCGATATTGTACCTAAATTTGAGACATAAATATATATACGACAATGCGTCCAAGTATTCCAATGTTTCCAAAACTGTGTGATGTCATGCATTATGCTTAATGTATAAGTGTTTACTTAATGAGCACGAATGATCAATTTGAATAATCATATTAACAGGCCGATGAAATTGACATGTTTGAACTATATCGCCAATAACTTTTGATTTTGAGCTCAGAATGTCCCGAATTCAATGCGCACAATAACCTAAATAATTTTTTTATATTTTAACAAAATTTGAGGTAAAAATAGATACGAAAAAGCGTCCAAGTAATCTAATCTGTCCAAAACTATGTGATGCCATGTATTATGCTTGATTTATAAGCCTTTACTCAATGAGCACCAATGATCAGTTTTGAAAAATCCTATTAATTTGCCGATCAACTTGACATGTCTGCACTAAATCGTCTGTAACTTTTGATTTTGAGTTTAGAATGAAACAAATCCAATACCCACGTTAACCTAGTTCAATTTTCTATATTGGGACAAAAATTCATACATAACTAGATCCGTCAAAGCATCCAAATAATTCAATCTGTCCTTATCTGCGTGATGGCATGCATTATTCATCAATTATAAGGCTTTACTCAATGAGCACTAGTGATCAGTTTCGAATGATCATATTAACTGGCCAATCAACTTGACATGTCTGCACTAAATCGTTCGTAATTTTTTATTTTGAGTTGTGAATGACTCGAATCCAATATCCACATTAAGCTAGATAAATTTTCTATATCTTAATAAAATTTGAAACAAAAATAGCGACGACAAAGCGTCCAAATAATCCAATCTATCCCAAACTGCGTGATGCCATGCATTATACTTCATTTATAAGACTTTACTCAATGAGCACCAGTGATCAGTTTAGAATGATCATATTAACTAGCTGATAAACTTGATATGTCCGCACTAAATCGTCTGTAACTTTTGATTAGAGCTCAAAATGACACGAATACGATGCACATGTTAAGATTGCTCAATTTTCTATATTGTAACAAAATTTGAGGCAGAAATAAATACAAAAAGCGTCTAAGTAATCCAATCTATCCAAAATTGTGTAATTACATGCATTATGCTTTATTTATAAGCCTTTACTAAATGAGCAACAATGATCAGTTTAAAACAATCATATTAACTGACCGATCAACTTGACATGTCCGCACTAAATCATCCGTAACTTTTGATTTGAGCTTAGAATGACGCGAATCCAATGCCCACATTAAGTTAGATAAATTTTCAATATTTTAACAAAATTGGAAACAAAAATAGAGACGACAAAGCGTCCAAGTAATCCAATCTATCCAAAATTGTGTGATGTCATGCATTATGATTCATTTATTATCCTTTACTTAATGAGAACCAAAGATCAATTTAAATAATCATATTAACTGGCCTTTGAACTTGACATATCCGCACTAGATCGTCACTAACCCTTGATTTTGAGGTCAGAATGACATGAATCCGATGCCCACGTTAAGCTAGATAAATTTTCTATATTTTAACAAAATTTGAGACAGAAATATGGACGACAAAGTGTCCAAATAATCCAATCTATCCAAAACTGCGTGATGCCATGTATTATGCTTGATTTATAAGCCTTACTCAATGAGCATCAATGACCAGTTTAGTATAATCATATCACTGGCCGATCAACTTGATATGTCCGCACTAAATCGTTGGTAACTTTTGATTTTGAGCTCAGAATGACACGAATTTAATGCCCACGTTGGCATGTCCGCACTAAATTTTCTATATTTTGCAAAATTTGAGAAATAAATAGAGACGACAAAGCATCAAAGCATCCAAATAAATAGAGACGACAAAGCATCCAAGTAATCCAATGTGATGGCATGCATAAGTCTCTACGCAATGAGCGACAATGATCAGTTTAGAATAACCATATTAACTAGCCGATTAATGTGACATGTACGCACTAAATCGTCCGTAACTTTTGATTTTGATCTAATGACACGGATCCAATGCCCACGTTAAGCTAGATAAATTTTCTATATCTTAACAAAATTTAGAACAAAAATAGAGACCACAAAGCATACAAATAATCCAATCTATCCAAAAATTTGTGATGCCATACATTATGTTTCATGTATAAGCCTTTACTCAATGAGCACCAATGATTACTTTAGAATAATCATATTAATTGTCAATCAACTTGACTTGGCCACACTAAATCGTTCGTAACTTTTGATTTTGAGCTCAGAATAACACGAATCCAATGCCCACCTTATGGTAGCTCAATTTTCTATATTGTGACAAAATTTGAGACAGAATTAGATAAGACAAAGCATCCAAGTAATCGAATCTATCCAAAACTGTGTGAAGCCATGCATTATGCTTTGTTTATAAGCCTTTAATCAATAAGCACCAATGATCAGTTTAGAATAATTATCTTAAGTGGCCGATTAACTTGACACGTTAGTACCAAATCGTCTGCAACTTCTTATTTGAGCTTAGAATGACAAGAATCCAATGCCCATATTAAGGTAGCTCAGTTTTCTATATTGTGATAAAATTTGAGACAGAAATAGAGATGACAAATCGTCTAAGTAATCCAATCTATACAAAAATTCGTGATGACATGCTTTATGCTTCATTTATAAGCCTTTACTTAATGAGGACCAATCACTACAAGAAAACATCAAATTCCCTACGGCCATTTTCTTCGCAAAAACGTCGGTAATACCGATTCCCATCTACTTTCTGACAAAAATGGTCCGTCGGGACTATTTCGTCGGAAATTATTTTCCATCGGGAAAGTATCGGGAATTTCGGACAGCTTGGCGATTAAACATGCCATCGGAAACTTCTGACGGATTTTTGATGGAAGCCGCCCATCGGAAAATTCCGACGGATATACGATGGTCTCTTGCCATCGGAAAACTCCGATGGATATTTAATGAACTGTCCATCGGAAATTCCCAAGGAATTTGCGATGGGGGGGGGTTGCCGATGACTTTTGCCGTCGGGAATTTGAACTGATGATATTTCCTGATGGTTTTTGCCCATCAGAAGATAGGCGATACGTTTCCGACGGAATATTCCGTCGGAAATTACCGACGACAGTATCCGTCGGAAATAACCAATTAATTGAAAAACATAAAAAATTTATATTTTTTAATTTTTCATTAAATATTTTAAAATACATAAAAATGTTTAATGAAATTTTTTTTTAAAAAAATAATTTTTTTACTTTTTCAATAAAATTAAATTCAATTTATATTAAATTAAATAATATTTTTAAATATTTTAGAAAATAATAATACAATTAATAAAAATAATATTCTAATTATAAATACAATAATTAAACAATTGTTTTAAAATATAAATTACAACGGAGGGACAGGAAGAGAAAGAGTAGAAAAAGTCATCTGACAACTTGTTTCTCATCATTTCTATAATATTTTTGAGATTATTCATCTCTATTTTCATAGCCGATATTTCTTCTTTTAGCTGTTCATTCTCCTCGTTTCTAGTTGTAGATGTTGTGCCACCAGTATCTGCAACTCTCCCGAGTTCTGGATGACGATCTTTAGAAAATGATTCTTCTTGTAAAAAGAAAAAATATTATTAGAAAATTATTCAAAAATTATTATAATATTAATTATATATTTAAAAAAAAATCAAACTTACATCAAGAACGAGACAGTTAATCTCAGAACGAGTAAATTCGGCAACCGAAGATAAAGAACCAACTTGAGACTGCTGGGTTAAAATACACTTTTTTTCTTTTTTACTTTTTCGATGATCTCACTAACGAGACCATCTTGGATACGACTAGTCTTTTTGTTCGTGTGGACGGCCTCAAGAAGTTGCAAGTGATCTGGAAGCGTTCCAATTTTTTGTGCCTAAAAGTAAAAAAATTCAAAATTAATAATTTTTAATTTTTTAAATAATAATTAATAAAATTAATATAATAATTAATTTACCAATTGATCGGCTCGTCTCAGAAAACTAATTGATCTGACATTGTGAATATAAATACCTTTGCCTCCTCGGTCGCTCTTCCGGTTTCCCGAATTAGTTCTCGAGATGACCTCAGCGCTGGAAGATTCCCAATAACGAATAAAATCGTTCTAAACCCACTCATCAACCTTCTTGGTTTATCTTTTCCCTTTTTCCATTTTTGTTTCCACTCGTTCATGTGGCGGGAAAATTGTACTGCACCCTCTTTTTCGAAAGCTTCTTCCACCAATTTTGTGTTCATGGGATCCCATGTAAATTCTTGCTGCGAAATTTACTTATATATTACTAAAAAATATTATTAAAATATTTAAAACAAGTATATATTTAAAATTTAAATAACGTACCGCAAACGTCTTGAACCAAATCTGACGTTCTTCGTATAAAATATCTCTAAATTTGATATATGGTTTGTTCAAAAGAGAATGAAGCATCTTTAATATAGATTTGCTTATTACGTTGTTTGAAATACCAAACCTACAAATTTTTATTAGATGCTATAATAATTATTTTAAATATAATTATAGAATATCATTAAAATAATTATTTAAATATAATTATAGAAAAATTAATTTACCATGTCAAATTTTTTTGATGGCTCGGATCGTGAAAAGTAACAAGTTCACGAACAGGCTGCTGAACCAATTCTTCAATTGTCATTAGTTGGAAAGAATCATTTGCAGATTCTGGAACTTGAGTTGGTATACAACTCGGAGTGGACGATTCAACACGTCTTTAGTACTCTTGATACGACTTATGATTAGGACATTTTATCAATCTACATTTACTATTTACCATTTTGTTTCGAAATATTAAATTATTTAAAATAATAATCAATTATTTTTGTTTTTATTCTTTTGACAAAATCAACGTATATTCTTTGGAAATTTTTCAAATAGACCAAAACCGAAACTAAGACCACACTAATATCACCAATAATTTTATATTTCTTAAATTCTAATTATTTTTTTCAAAAATTATTATAAAATTAAAATTAATTTAAAAAATAAAAAAATTAAACTTAAAACTTTATATACTAAATAATTACATTGATTCAGGTCACAAATTAGATTAATATTCGGTTTGATTTCGTTATTTGTAATCAAACGTGACCTGAACGTAGATAAATTTGATTATATATTAAACACTTTTTATTGAAAATTCTAACGTGGGATTTAGATTGACCTTTAATCAAAACTTCTTTTTATAGCTTTTCTCCAAAATTAAGATTGCACCATTTGTTATTTTTTTTGGAATGCTATGTGGAATATAGATGATCATCTAAGAAATTGTGTTGGCTTAACCATATATGTCATTGTTAAATTGCAGATAACTCTCAGAAAATCTTACTATTTTTATGAAAACATCATGGCCAACCAAAAGAAAAATTGATAACAATGTCACTGTGAACTTATGGACTATGAATCTTTTATATCGTAGCAGAAGTTCAAGCGATAAACTAAAATACATGTTAAAGAATATGTAGACTCTAATTCACAAGAATGTGAAATATTACTGTATTCCACCAATTTAGCATCATTTTAACTGTTAATAAATATTGTAATCTCATTCACTCGTCCACAGTATTGTAGGAAAAGAAGTACATGTTTATTTTCACACTTTTAATTCGTCCACAATATTACTGTATTCCACCAATTTAGCATCGTTTTTCTACAAGTTTATTTACGCCACTTTCAATGTATATTTTTTCTACATCTCATACTAAGATCATCTATAATCTCACTCATTTTCTATTTCAAGCTTTATTTTGCAGTAACATTTCTCGAATTTGAGAAAAAGGATTCAATCTCTCTCTAAAACTGAACATGAAACTTAAAAAAATTTGTGAGCAGATGAATCATGACAAATATGTTATAAAACTTACATTATTTACGACTACAGGTCGAATTCCGGTGACAACATCAACGTTTCGGGCGAGAATGCGGCGGCGAGGCAAAGAGATTTTGTTTGAGAGGAACGCGAGAGAGAAAAGAAGAGAAACGGCCGTAGGTTATATTAAAAATTTCTGACCGTAATTTCCGTCGAGAATCCGTTGGGAACCAAATAAATATTTTCGGGAAAGCCCGCATTGGGAATTACGTTTCCCGCGTATGGCCGTTGGGAATCCGTTGGGAATCCGTCGGATGGCTTAGATCACATGCATGATTGACAAATAATCTGCCCACGTTGCAATTACGTTTTGATGGGTTTCCGACGACTTTCCGATGGAATTACCAATACCGTCGAAAATCCATCGGTTATGTAAATTAATATTTCAAAAAAATATTAAATTAAAAAAGTTAAAAAAAATATAGATAAATTTATAAAAGAAACACTTTTAATTATAAAATTGTCGATGGATTTCCGACGGAATTACCGTCACCATCGGAGATCCGTCGGTGAGGATATTTCGAGAAAATCTATATTTCTTCAAATAAATTTTAAAATAAAATCATAAATATTTATTTTTAATATTTTTTGGCTTACTATAATTTATTATAATTATAATAATGTGAAATGAAATATTATCAGTAAAAAAAATAATTTATATATAATTAATGAATGGAAAAAGGTAAAACATTATTATGACAAATTTAATCTGAATCTGATGAACATTCCGAATTAACTGAATTTTGGTCGTCAAACTCACCAATCTCTTTTTTGGAATCTTGATACACGTTGTAATCTGCGTTCGTGGTGTCATCAACAACAAGCTTAACTTCAAGAGAAGTGTCTATTGAACCTAAGTTACCAATTGTTCTTTGTTGCATAGACTCTTGTTCGCTAATACCACATACCATTCCTTTAGGATGTATTGAGGTCACTGCAATCCAAGGATATTGCTTGTTCCTCACACGGGGATATCTAATGTATCAAACCTGGTCCGCTTGTGATGCAAGTATAAAATGATCATATTTTCGATGTCACTTACGAGAGTGGACAGATGTAACACCGAATTCGTCTTCACGTTGACCCATGATAGTGTAATACCAATCACAATAGAACACAATACACCACAAATCAATCATTTCTGGATAGTGAACTTCTAATATTTCACGAAGAACACCGTTGTATACAATTTCTCTCGATTGAGATGATACACCATAATTACAAGTTGTTTGTGAGTTTCCTTCGCGATGACTCTTAAAATCATATCCACGAGTGTAGTACATTGATTAAGATTTTGCAGTAAATATAGGACCACTCACCAACTCAACTAACCACGTGGGAAACGTTATCCCCCTAGAAGGACCTGTAGTAACCTACAAAATAATTGAATGTAGTCAATTATAAATATATATATAGATATATATATATATATATAGTAAACTATTATTGAAAATTATATAATTGTGGTAACACTAACATAAAAATGCAACCATCTTGCAAATTCGCTTTTTTTAAGTTCGACCAACTCATTCTCGCTGTAATCTAAATAATGAACACGTATTTGTTCCATGTATATCCTATTAATTATGAAAAAAATAAGTAACAATAAATGATAATAACAACTAAAAACAATATTTAATTGAATGTACCTTTCGTATTCCAAAACGTCATCGTAATTTGTCAAAATATACAAATGCAAGTGATTGTGTTCCTCCTCTGATAGGCGTTGCATCTTCCATTTTCCACTTAAACGTCCAATTTGTGCAAATATTTCTGGCACATACACTGGATAGCTTGGTTTTTCTCCTCCATCATCATGTCGTGCAGGTCGTCTATTTTTTTGTTTGCACTTGCGATGGAAAATAGTAGCTGGCAAAGTTAGATATTTCTTCATTAATACTTTGTGCGACGATTGAACCTTCAACCTTGGCAAGATTTTTAACTTTTTTCTTTAGGTGGAACATATATCTCTCAAAAGGATACATCCATCGGTACTGAACAGGTCCTACAAGCGTTGCTTCTCTAGGGAGGTGAATAGGAAGATGCTACATAACATCAAAAAATGCTGGTGGAAATATTTTCTCTAGGTTACAAAGGAGAACCGGTATTTTTCCTCTAAATTTCGGATATCGTCTGTAGTAAGTGATCTTGTACATAAATCTCGGAAAAAGCACCAATCCCTACATAAAAAATATGTTAATATCATATAATATATAAAATTATGATTATTTCTATATAAAATAATGTAAACGTCGTACATGCAATTGCTCCGTGGACGTTTTTAGGCAGCAGATCGCTAAAGGCAAATGGGAATAGTCTCTGCATGACAACATGACAATAATGACTTTTCATCCCTGAAAATTTACCTTCAATAGTATCGACACAATTACGAAGATTAAATGCGTATCCATCTGGAAATTTGACACTATGCTTAATCCAGACAAAGAATTCATCTTTTGCATACGCATCCAACCAGAATGCGGGAAACAATGATTTTCCATTTGACATTACATGTAGTTCCTTCCGGGAACAAATATCCGACAAATCCAATCTAGCTTCCAAATTATCTTTTGTTTTTCCTTGCACATTTAGAACAGTATTCATTATGTTGTCGAAAAAATTCTTCTCAATGTGCATAACATCTAGATTATGGCGCAACAAATTGTCCTTCCAATATGGTAAATCCCAAAAAATGCTCTTCTTGTGCCAATTATGGTATTCGCCACAACCATCAACAGGGTAATGTCTGTTACCTCCAAATGAAGCCATTCTCTCAGCACCAAAATCGCTACGTTAAGTCATCATATAATTCCCATCAAGAATAGGAGGTGGAGCATCGAATTTTTTTTTCTTTTTCCTAAACAATGTCGTGCTCCGCCGATATGGATGATCTTGTGGTAGAAATCGACGATGACAATCGAACCAACTAGTCTTTCGTCGGTGTTTAAGTTGGAACGAATCAGTATTATCTTGACAATATGGGCATGCTAATCTTCCATGCGTCGACAATCCTGATAACATACCATATGCTAGAAAATCACTTAGCGTCCACATAAGTACTGCTTGCATCAAGAAGTTCTGTTGGTTGGAAACATCAAATGCTTTGACACCATTTTCCCACAATATTTTTAACTCATGAATTAGTGGCTGCAAGAAAATATCAAGCGATCGCTTGGGATGCTCTGGGCCGGAGACAAGAATTGTTAGAAACAAAAACTCTCGTTTCATGCACAAAGAAGGAGGCAAATTATAAGGTGTAACGATAACTGGCCACAACGAGTATTGCCTCCCATGCTTCCCAAAAGGGTTGAATCCAACTGTAGATAACGTATACGTTTCTAGGCTCATATGCAAAAGTAGGATAAACCTGTTGAAAATGTTTCCATGCTTCTGCATCCGAGGGATGCACAAATTCTCCATTCGAATTATGTTCTGCATGCCATCTCATAGGTTTTGATGTGTGTTCACATTGATATAACTTCTTTAACCTCTCTGTTAATGACAAATACCACATCCGTTTATGCAGAATAGGTACTCTGCCGCTTGCCTTTTGAAATCGAGGTTTGTGACAAAGTCGACACTTCATGCGGTTTTTATCATTTCTCCAATAGATCATGCAGTTGCAATATATACATCGATCATCTGATATGGCAATCCAAGACCAGCTACAAGTTTTTGAACCTCGTAATATGAAGCAAGTGCAATATTATCTTCAGGTAATATATCTCTAACAAAATCATCTATCGCATTCACACAATCTTCAGCCAAGTTGAAATCCGTCTTTATCGTCATCAACCTGCTTGCAGCAGATAAAGGCGATAATCCATCTCTATATCCTTTATACAAAGGCTGCTTGGATGCATCTAAAATATCAAAAAATTCCCGGGCTTGCAAATTAGATTCCTCTATTATGCTGATATCTTCAATGTACAATGCTCTTTGTTCACGAAATGCATCATTCACCATCTGAACAGTACCTTCGTTTATATCAACTTGTGATGTTGGTTCCTCTAGCCTAACATTAGTACTATCTAATCTTTTTGAAGTACTACCATAATATTTCATATCGTTGCATCAGTTTCTCCATGTGAATACCAAATTTTGTAACCCGACATAAATCCAGTCCTATACAAATGATTACGTACTTCTCTAATAGAGATTAATCTATGATTTCGAAATTTAATACAGGGACAATACATTTTACCGTATTCCGATGTCATGATATTGTTTGATGCAAATGTTATGAACTCTTGAACACCTTGCGCAAATTCATCAGTCAATTCCCCCGTTGTTGAATCATTACGAGGTTTATCCATCCACGCTAGAAATAATCATAAGAACCCGAAGAACACATTTTCTTAAGATTTTCTCTTCTGAAGAAATTGTGAATGATCATAGCGTATTTATATTGAAAATTAGAGATTACCACAAATTTTTAAGAGATTATTACGAATTTGTAACAGATTATTATGAATTTTTGACATATATTCACAAATTTTAAACAGATTATTCTAAAGAATATTCTCATTTCTGACGGATTTTCGACGGTTTCCGACCACAACCGGATAATCACAAATTTTGAATAGATTTTTTCCCTTACCGATGGATTTCCGATGGTTTCCAACCACCGCCGGATTATCACAAATTTTTAATACATTATTCTTCAGTTTCCGACGGATTACCGATGGATTCCGACAACGGTTGGATTTTTCCGACGACTATCGACATCATCCCATCGTTATATTTCCGACGGATTACCGACGGATTACCGACGGATAGTAAAAACACAATCCATCAGGAAGTCATCAGAAAAACACTGTCGGTCCTGGTTTTTTCGGTAATTCACGACGGATTCAAGTGGCTATCCCGACGACCACGGGTTCATCAGAAAACTGACGGTTTACCATCAGGTTTTACCATCAATTAACTAGCCGATCAACTTGACATATCCACACTAAGCCATCTGTAACTATTGAATCCAATGCCCAAGTTAAGCTAGGTCATTTTTCTGTATTGTGAAAAACTTTGAGACATAATAAGATACAACAATTCATCCAAGTAATCCAATCTATCCCGAACTGATTGATTCCATGCATTATTCTTCATTTATAACCCAATGAGCACCAATGATCAGTTTAGAATGATCATATTACTTGGCCGATCAACATGACATATCGTCCATAACCTTGCTTTATAGCTCATAATGACATCAATCCAATGCCCACATTAAGCAAGTTCAGTATTCTATGTTGTGACAAAAATAGATACGAAAGAGCGTCTAAGTAATCCAATCTATACCTGAACTGCGTGATGCCATGCATTATGATTCAGTTATAAGCCTTTACTCAATGATCACCAATGATCACTTTAGAATAATCATATTAACTGGCCGATCAACTTCACATGTCCGCACTAAATCGTCCGTAACTTTTGATTTAAAGATCGGAATATCACGAATTCAGACTCCACGTTAAGCTAGCTCTATTTTTTATATTGTGACAATATTATAGACAGAAATTGAGACGACAAAGCATGCATGTAATCTAATCTATCCAAACTGCGTGAAATCATACATTATGGTTCATTTATAAGCCTTTACACAATGAGAACCAATTATCAGTTAAGAATGATGATTTTAACTGGTCGACCAACTTGACATGTCCGCACTAAATCGTCTGTAACTTTCAATTTAGAGCCGACAAAATCATGAATCCAATGCTCACATTAAGCCAGTTCAATTTTCTATATTTTGACAAAATTTAAGATAGAAATAGAGACTACAAAGTATTCAAGTAATCCAATCTATTCCAAACAGCGTGATGTCATGCGTTATGATTCATTTATAAGCATTTACTTAATGAGCACAATTGATTAGTTTAGAATGATCATTTGAATTGGCCGATCAACTTGACATGTACGCACTAAATTGTCCGAAACTTTTGATTTAGAGATTAAAATGACACGAATCGAATGACCACGTTAAACTAGCTCAATTTTCTATAATGAGACAAAATTTCAGAAAGAACTAGATACCACAAAGCATCCTAGTAATTCAATTGATCCCGCATTGCGTGATGTCATGCATTATGCTTCACTTATAAGCCTTTACTCAATGGGCACCAATGATCAATGACATGTCCGCACTAAATCGTCCATAACTTTTGATTTACCGCTCAAAGTGAAACAAATCCAATGCCCACATTAAGCTAACTCAATTTTCTATATTGTCACAAAATTTGAGACAGAAAATACGAAAAAGCGTTCAAGTAATCCAAGCTAGCCAAAACTGCGTGATGCCATACATTTTGCTTCATTTATAAGTCTTTACTCAATAACCACCAGTGATCAGTTTAGAATGATAACTATAACTGGCCGCTCAACTTGACATGAACGCACTAAATCGTCCGTAACTTATTGTTTATAGCTTGAATGACACGAATCCAATCTAAATTTTCTAAATTTTGACAAAATTTGAGACAAAAATAGATACGACAAAGCGTCCATGTAATCCAATCTATCCCGAACTGCGTGATACCATTCATTATGCTTCATTTAAATGCCTTTACTCAATGAGCACCAATGATCAGTTTAGAATAATCACTTTAACTGGCCGATCAACTTGACATGTTCACACTAAATTGTCGGTGACTTTTGATTTAGAGCTTAGCATGAAACAAATCCAATGCCCACGTTAAGCTAGCGCAATTTTCTAAATTTTGAAAAAATTTGAGGCAGAAATAGATACAACAAAGCGTCCAAGTAATCCAATATGTCCCGAACTGCGTGATTTCATGCATTATGCTTCATTTATAAGCATTTACTCAATGCGTACAAATGATCAGTTTAGAATAATCGTTTTAAGTAGGCGATCAATTTGACATGTCCGCAATAAATCGTTTGTAACTTTTGATTTAGAGCTGAATAATAACATGAATCCAATGCCCATGTTAAGCTAGCTCAATTTTCTATATTGTGACAAAATTTGAGGCAGAAATATATACGAAAAAGCGCCCAAGTAAGTTAATCTATCCCGAACTGCGTGGTGTCATGCATTATGATTCATTGATAAGCCGTTACTCAATGAGCACTAATTATCAGTTTAGAATGATCACTTTAACTGGCTGATCAACTTCACATGTCCGCACTAAATCGTCTGTAACTTCTGATTTAGAGCTCAAAATAACACGATTCCAACACTAATTTTCTATATTTGGACAAAGTTTGAGAGTGAAATAGATATAAAAAAGCGTTCAAGTAATCCAATCTAGCCAAACCTGCGTGATGCCATGCATTATGCTTCATTTATAAGCTTTTACTCAATCATCACCAATGGTTAGTTAAAAATGATAACTTTAATTGGCCGATGAATTTGACATGTCCGCACTAAATCATCCGTAACTTATGATTTAGAGCTCAGATTGACAAGAATCCAATGACCACGTTAATCTAGCTCAATTTTTTATATTGTGAGAAAATTTTAGACCGAAATATATACAAAAAGGGCTCAAGTATGCAAAACTGCATGATGCCATGCATTATGATTAATTTATAAGCCTTTACTCAATGAACACAAATGATCAATTTAGAATGATATCTTTAAGTATGCGATCAACTTGACATGTCTACAACTTTAAAATTGCTTCAACAAGTCCTCCAAGTAATCAAATCTTTCTAAAACTACGTGATGTCATGCATTATGCTTCATTTATAAGCATTTAATCAATGAGCACCAAAGATTAGTTTGAAAATGATCAAATTAATTGGGCGATCAAGTTGACATGTCCGCACTAAATCGTCCGTAACTTTTGACTTAGAACTCAGAATGACACGAACCAAACATCCACGTTAAGCTAGATCAATTTTCTACAATGTAAAAAAGATTTAGACATAAATAGATACGACAACACTTCAAAGTAATCCAATCTAACCTGAACTGTGTGATGTCATGCATTATTCTTCATTTATATGCCTTCACTCAAAAGCACCAATGATCAGTTTAGAATAATCACTTTAACAGGCCGATTAACTTGACATGCCCGCACTAATCGTCCGTAACTTTTGATTTAGAGCTCAGCATGACACAAATCCAATGCCCACGTTAAGCTTGCTTATTTTTCTATATTTTGACAAAATTTGAGATAGAAATTGATACGAAAAAGTGTTCAAGTAATCCAATCTAACCAAAACTACGTGATGCCATGCATTATGCTTCATTTATATGCCTTTACTCAATGAGCACCAATGATCAGTTTAGAATAATCACATTAACTGGCCGATCAACTTCACATGTCCGCACTAATTCGTCCGTAGCTTTTGATTAGAGCTTAGAATGACACAAATCCAATGCCCACGTTAAACAAGCTCAATATTCTATATTTTGACATAATTTGAGACAAAATAGGTATGACAAAGAGTCCAAGTAATCCAATCTGTCCCGAAATGCGTGATGTCATGCATTATGCTTCATTTACAAGCCTTTACTCAATGAGCACAAATGATCAGTTTAGAATGATCACTTTAAGTAGGCAATCATCTTGACATGTCCGCACTAAATCATCCGTAACTTCTGTTTTTGAGTTCAAACTGACACAAATCCAATCCCACGTTAAGCTACCTAAATATTTTTATATATTGATAAATTTTAAGACTAAAATTGCTTCAACCAATCCTCCAAGTAATCAAATCTTTCCAAAACTACGTGATGTCATGCATTATGCGTCATTTATAAGCCTTTAATGAATGAACACTAATGATCAGTATAGAATGATCAATTTAATTGGGCGATCAACTTGACATGTCCGTACTAAATCGTCCGTATCTTTTGATTTAAAGCTCAGAATAACACGAAACCAATACCCACGTTAAGCTAGCTTAATTTTCTATATTGTGACAATATTTGAGACAAAAATATATACGACAAAGCGTCCATGTAATCCAATCTAACCAAAACTGTGTGATGCTATGCATTGTGCTTCATTTCTAAGCCTTTACTTAATGAGCACCAATGATCAGTTTAGAATGATCATATTAACTGGCCGATCAACTTGAAATTTCTGCACTAAATTGTCCATAACTTTTGATTTAGAGCTCAGAATGACATGATTCCAGTGCCCACGTTAAGCTAGCTCAATTTTCTATAGTGTGACAAAATTTGAGACTGAAATAGATACAAAAAAGCATTCAAGTAATCCAATCTAGCAAAAACTGCGTGATGCCAAGCATTATGCTTCATTTATAAGCCTTTACTCAGTGAGAACCAATGATCAGTTAAGAATGATCACTTTAACTGGCCGATCAACTTAACATGTCCGCACTAAATCGGCCGTAACTTATGACTTAGAGCTTTGAATGACACGAATCCAGTGCCCATGTTAAGCTATCTCAATTTTCTATATTGAGACGAAATTTCAGAAAGAAATCGATACAAAAAAGCGTTCAAGTAATCCAATCTATGCAAAATTGCATGATGCCATGCATTATGCTTCATTTATAAGCCTTTACTCAATGAGCACAAATAATCAGTTTAGAATGATCACTTTAACTAGGCGCTCAACTTGACAGGTCCGCACTAAATTGTCCGTATCTTTTGATTTAGAGCTCCGAATAACACGAATCCAATACCCACGTTAAGCTAGCTCAATTTTCTATAATGTGACAAAATTTGAGACAAAAATAGATACGAAAAAGCATTCATGTAATCCAATAGAACCAAAACTGTGTGAGGCCATGCATTATGCTTCATTTCTAAGCCTTTATTCAATGAGCATCAATGATCAGTTTATAATGAATCATTTAAACAGGATGATCAACGTGACATGTCCACACTAAATCATCCCTAAATTTTGATTTAAAGCTCAGAATGACACGAATCCATTGCCTACGTTAAGCTAGCTCAATTTTCTATATTGTGACAAACTTTGAGACAAAAATAGATATAAAAAGCGTCCAAGAAATCCAATCTAACCAAAACTGGCTGATGCCATGCATTATGCTTCATTTATAAGCCTTTACTCAATGAGCACCAATGATCAATTTAGAATGATCACTAAATCGTTCCTAACTTTTGATTTAGAGCTTGAATCCGGTGCCCACGTTAAGATAGCTCAATTATCTATATTATGAAAAAATTTGAGACTGAAATAGATATAAAAAAGCGTTCAATTAATCCAATATATGCAAAATTACATGATGCCATGCATTATGCTTCATTTATAAGCCTTTACTCAATCAGCACAAATGATCAGTTTAGAATGATCACTTTAACTAGGCGATCAACTTAAAATATCCGCAATAAATTGTCCATAACTTTTGATTTAGAGCTCAGAATAACCCGAGTCCAATGCCTGCGTTAAGCTAGCTCCATTTTCTATATTGTGACAAAAATTGAGAGAAAAATAGATGTGAAAAATCGTTCAAGTAATCCAATATAACCAAAACATCGTGAGGCCATGCATTATTGTTCATTTCTAAGCCTTTACTCAATGAGCATCAATGATCAGTTTAGAATGATCACTTTAACAGGGCGATAAAGTGTAAATGTACGCACTAAATCATCCCTAACTTTTGATTTAAAGCTCATAATGAAGCAAATCCGATGCCTACGTTAAACTAGCTCAATTTTCTATATTGTGACAAAATTTGAGACACAAATAGATAAAAAAGCGTTCAAGTAATCCAATCTAACCAAAACTGCGTGATGTCATGCATTATGCTTCATATATAAGCCTTTACTCAATGAGCACCATGATTCGTTTAGAATGATCACTTTAACGGGCCGATCATCTTGATATATCCGCACTAAATCGTCCCTAACTTTTGATTTATAGCTCAAATACAATGCCCACGTTAAGCTAGCTCAATTTTCTATATTGTGACAAAATTTGAGACTGAAATAGATATAAATAGCGTTCAAGTAATCCAATATAGCCAAAACTGCGTGATGTCATGCATTATGCTTCATTGATAAGCCTTTACTCAACAAATACCAATGATCAGTTAAGAATGATCACTTTAATTGGCCGATCAACTTGACATGTCCTCACTAAATCGTCTGTAACTTATGATTTATAGCTTTGAATGACACAAATCAGTGCCTATGTTAAGCTAGCTCAATTTTCTTTATTGTGACAAAATTTGAGACTAAAATATATATAAAAAAGCGTTCAAATAATCCAATCTGGGCAAAACTGCATGATACCATGCATTATTCTTCATTTATAAGCCCTTACTCAATGAGCACAAATGATCAGTTTAGAATGATCACTTTAACTAAGCGATCAACTTGACATATCCACATTAAATTGTCCGTAACTTTTGATTTAGATCTCAGAATAACACGAATCCAATGCCTACGTTAAGCTAGCAAAATGTTCTATATTGTAACAAAATTTGAGACAAAAATAGATACAAAAAAGCGTTCAAATAATCCAATATAACCAAAACTACTTGATGCCATGCATAATGCTTCATTTATAAGCCTTTACTCAATGAGAATCAATGATCCGTTTATAATGATCACTTTAACTCGCCGATCAACTTGACAAGTCCGCTCCAAATCATCCCGAACTTTTGAATTAGAGCTCAGAATGACACGAATCCAATACCGACGTTAAACTAGCTCAATTTTCTGTATTATGACGAAATTTGAGAATGAAATAGATATAAAAAAGTGTTCAAGTAATCCAATCTAGCCAAAACTACATGATGCCATGACTTATGCTACATTTATAAGCCTTTAGTCAACCAGCACCAATGATAAGTTAATAATGATCACTTTAATTGCCCGATCAACTTGACATGTCCGCACTAAATCATCCGTAACTTTTGATTTAGAGCTTTGAATGACACGAATCCTATGTCCACGTTAAGCTAGCTCAATTTTCTATATTGAAACGAAATTTGACATAGAAATAGATACAAAAAAGCGTTCAAGTAATCCAATCTATGCAAAACTGCATGATGCCATGCATTATGCTTCATTTATAAGCCTTTACTCAATGAGCACAAATGATCAGTTTAGAATGATCACTTTAACTAGGCAACCAACTTGACCTGTCCGCACTAAATCATCATTAACTTTTGATTTAGAGCTTAGAATAACACGAATCCAATGCCCACGTTAAACTAGCTTAATTTTCTATATTGTGACAAAATTTTAGACAAAAATAGATAAGAAAAGCGTTCAAGTAATCCAATCTAGCCAAAACTGGGTGATGCCATGCATTATGCTTCATTTCTAAGCCTTTACTCAATGAGCACCAATGATCAGTTTAGAATGATAACTTTAACAGGACGGTCAACTTGATATGTCCGCACTAAATCATCCTTAACTTTTGATTTAAAGCTCAGAATGACACAAATCCAATGTCTACGTTAATCTAGCTCAATTTTTTATATTTTGACAAAATTTGGGACACAAATAGATAAAATAAGCGTTCAAGTAATCCAATCTAACCAAACTGCATGATGCCATGCATTATACTTCATTTATAAGCTTTTACTCAATGAGCACCAATGATCAGTTTAGAATGATCACTTTATCTGACCGATCAACTTGACATATCCGTACTAAATCGTCCCTAACTTTTGATTTAGAGCTCATAATGACACAAATCCCATGCCCACTTTATGATAGCTCAATTTTCTATATTGTGACAAAATTTGAGACAGAAATAGATATAAAAAATCATTCAAGGAATCCAATCTAGCAAAAGCTACGTGATGCCATGCATTAAGCGTCGTTTATATGGCTTTACTCAATGTGCACCAATGATCAGTTAAGAATGATCACTTTAACTAGCCGTTCAACTTGACGTGTCAGCACAATATCGTTCGTAACATATGATTAAGAGCTCAAAATGACACGAATCCAATGCCCACATTAAGCTAGCTAAAAGTTTCTATATTGCGACAAAATTTGAGACATAAATAGATACAAAAAAGCATTCAAGTAATCCTATCTAGCCAAAACTGCATGATGCCATGCATTATGCTTCATTTATAACCCTTTACTCAATGAGCACAAATGACCAAATTACAATGATAACTTTAACTAGGCGATCAACTTGTCATGTCTGCACTAAATTGTCCGTAAATTTTGATTTAGAGCTGAGAATAACACGAATCCAATGCCCACGTTAAGCTAGCTCAATTTTCTATATTGTTCCAAAATGTGAGACAAATATAGATATGAAAAAGCGTTCAAGTAATCTAATATAACCAAAACTGCGTGATGCCATGCATTATGCTTCATTTCTAAGCCTTTACTCAATGAGCACTAATGATCAGTTTAGAATGATCACATTAACTCCCCGATCAACTTGACATGTCCGCACTAAATCATCCCTAACTTTTGATTTAGAGCTCAGAATGACACGAATCCAATGCCTACGTTAACCTAACTCAATTTTCTATATTGTGAAAAAATTTGAGACAAAAATAAATATAAAAAGCGTTAAAATAATCCTATCTAACCAAAACTGTGTGATACCATGCATTATTCTTCATTTATAATCCTTTACTCAATGAGCACCAATGATCAGTTTAGAATGATCATTTTAACTGGTCGATCAACTTGACATGTCCGCACTAAAACATCCATAATTTTTTATTTAGATCTGAGAATGACATGAATCCAATGCCCATGTTAAGGTAGCTCAATTTTATATATTATGACAAAATTTGATATTAAATAGCATTCAAGTAATCCAATCTAGCCAAAAGTACATGATGCAATGCATTATGCTTCATTTAGAGGCCTTTACTTAATGAGCACCAATGATCAGTTAAGAATGATCACTTTAACTGGCCGATCAACTTGACATATCCACACTAAATCGTCACTAAATTATTATTCAGAGCTAAGAATGACACGAATCCAATGCCCAAGTTAAGCTACCTCAATTTTCTATATTGGGACAAAATTTGAGACAAAAATAGATACGACAAAGTGTCCATTTAATCCAATCTAGCCAAAACTTCATGATGCCATGCATTATGCTTCATTTATAAGCCTTTACTCAATGAGCACCAATGATATGTTTAGAATGATCACTTTAAATGGCCGATCAACTTGTCATGTCCACACTAAATCTTCCGTAACTTTTGACTTAGAGCTCAGAATGACACGAATCCAATGCCCAAGTTAAACTACCTCAATTTTCTATATTGTGACAAAATTTGAAACAGAAATAGATACAACAAGAGTCCATGTAATCCAATCTAGTCAAAACTGCACGATGGCATGCATTATGCTTCATTTATAAGCCTCAATGAGCACAAATGATCAGTTTAGAATGATCACTTTAACTAGGCGATCAACTTGACATGTCCCCACTAAATCGTCTGTAACTTTTGATTTAGAGCTCTGAATAACATGAATCCAATACCCACTTTAAGCTAGCTCTATTTTCTATATTGGGAAAATAATTGAGACAAAAATAAATACAAAAAAGTGTATAAGTAATCCAATCTAACAAGAAGTGCGTGATGCCATGCATTATAATTCATTTCTAAGCCTTTACTCAATGAGCACCAATGATCTATTTATAATGATCACTTTAACTGGCTGAACAACTTGACATGTCTGCACTAAATCGTCCGAAACTTATGATTTAGATCTTTGAATGACACGAATCCAATGCCCAAACTAAGCTAGGTCAATTTTCTATATTGTGACGAAATTTGAGACAGAAATAGATACAAAAACCGTTCCAGAAATCCAATCTATGCAAAATTGCATTATGTTTCATTTCTAAGCCTTTACTAAATGAGCACCAATGATCAGTTTAATATAAACACTTGAACATGCCAATAAAATTGACATTTCCACACTAAATCGTCCGTAACTTTTGATTTACATCTCAGAATGACACGAATCAAATGCCAACGTTAAGCTAGTTCAATTTTCTATATTGTGACAAAACTTGAGACAGAAGTAGATACGACAAAGCATCCAAATAATCCAATCTATCCCAAAGAGAGTGATACCATAGATTATGCTTCATTTATAAGCCTTTACTCAATGAGTACCAATGATCAGTTTTGAATAATCATATTAACTGGTCGTTCCACTTCACATGTCCGCACTAAATCGGCCGAAAATTTTGATTTAGAGCTCAGACTGACACGAATCCAATGACCACGTTAAGCTAGCTCAATTTTCTATGTTTTTACAAAATGTAAGACTAAATTTGCTTCGAAAAGTCCTCTAAGTAATCAATTCTATCCAATTTTGTGTGATGTCATGCATTATGCTTCATTTATAAGCCTTTACTCAATAAGTACCAACAATCAATTTTGAATAATCATATTAACTGGTCGATCCATTTGACATGTCCGCACTAAATTGTTCGTAAATTTTGATTTAGAGTTCAGAATGACACTAATCCTATGCCCAACGTTAAGCTAGCTCAATTTTCTATATTTTGACAAAAGTTAAGACTAAATTTGCTTCGAAAAGTCCTCTAAGTAATCAAATCTATCCAAAACTGTGTGATGTCATGCATTATCCTTCATTTATAAGCATTTACTCAATGAGCACCATTGAACAATTTAAAATGATCATTCTAACTAGTCGATCAACTTGACATATCTACACTAAATCGTCCGTAACTTTTGATTAATAGCTCATAATTACACAAATCCAATGCCCACGTTAAGCTAGCTCAGTTCTCTATATTGTGACCAAATTTTAGATAGACATAGATACGACAAAGCGTTCAAGTAACACAATCTAACCCAAACTGCGAGATGTCATGCATTCCTTTACTCAATAAGCACCAATGTTCAGTTTAGAGTGATCATTTTAACTGGCCAATCAACTTGTCATGTATGCACTAAATCGTCCGTAACTTTTGATTTATAGCTTAGAATGACATGAATCCAATGCACACGTTAAACTAGTTCAATTTTCTATATTGTGACAAAATTTTAGATAAAACTAGATACGACAAAGCGTCCAAGTATTACAATCTATCCCAAACTGCGTGATGTAATGCATTATGCTTCATTTATAAGCCTACACTCAATCAGCACCAATGATCAGTTTAGAATAATCATATTAACTGGCCGATCAACTTGAAATATTCGAGCTAAATCGTCCGTAACTTTTGATTTATAGCTCAAAATGACACGAATCCAATGCCCACGTTAAGCTAGCTCAATTTTCTATATTGTGTATAAATTGAGACCGAAATAGATTCGACAAAGCGTCCAACTATTCCAATCTATCTCCAATTGCGTGATGCCATGCATTATCCTTCTTTTATAATCCTTCATTCAATGAGCACCAATGATCAGTTTAGAATAATTATATTAACTGGTGGATCAACTTGACATATCCGCACTAAATCGTCCGTACATTTTGATTTATAGCTCAGAATGACACGAATTCAATGCCCACGTTAAGCTAGTTCAATTTTCTATATTAAGAAAATTTTGAGATAGAAATCGATACGACAAAGCGTCCAAGTAATCCAATCTATCCCAAACTGCGTGATGCCATGCATTATGCTTCATTGATAAAGCTTTACTCAATGAGCACCAAGGATCAGTTTAGAATGATCATTTTTAACTGGCCAATTAAATTGACATGTCTGCACTAAATTGTCTGGAACTTTTGATTTATAGCTCAGATTCACACGAATCCAATGCCCATGTTAAGCTAGTTCACTTTTCAATATTGCGACAAAATTTGAGACAGAACTAGATACGACAAAGCGTCCAAGTAATCCAATATATCCCAAACTGCGTGATGCCATGCATTATGCTTCATTTATATAAAAGCGTTCACTTAATGAGCACCCACGATCACTTTAGAATGATCACTTTAACTGGCCGATCAACTTGATATGTCTGCACTAAATTGTCCACGACTTTTGATTTATAGCTCAGAACGACACAAATCCAATGCCCATGTTAAGCTAGTTCAATTTTCTATATTGTGACAAAATTTAAGACAGAACTAGATACGACAATGCGTCTAAGTTATTCAATCTATCCCAAACTGAGTGATGCCATGCATTTTGCTTTATTTATAAGCCTTTACCCAATGAGCACCAATGATCAAATTAAAATGATCACTTTAACTGCCCGATCAACTTGACATGTCCGCACTAAAGGGTCCGTAACTTTTGATTTAGAGCACATTATGACACGAATCCAATGCTGACGTTAAGCTAGTTCAATTTTCTATATTGTGACAAAATGTGAGACAAAACAAGATACGACAAAGCATTCAAATAATCCAATCTATCCCAAACAGCATGATGCTATTGATTATGCTTCATTTATAAGCCTTTACTTAATGAGTACGAATGAATAGTTTTGAATAATCATATTAACTTGTCGATTCACTTGACATGTCCACACTAAATCGTTCGTAAATTTTGATTTAAGGCTCCAAATGACACGAATCCAATGCCCACGTTAAGCTAGCTCAATTTTCTATATTTTGATAAAATTTAAGACTAAATTTGCTTCGAAAAGTCCTCCAAGTAATCAAATCTATGTAAAACTTTGTGATGTTATGCATTATGTTTGATTTATAAGCCTTTACTCAATGAGTACCAATGATCGGTTTTGAATAATCATATTAATTGGTCGATCCACTTGACATGTCCGCACTAAATCATCCTTAAATTTTGATTTATAGCTCAGAATGACACGATTCCAATGCCCACGTTAAGCTAGCTCAATTTTCTATATTTTGACAAACTTTAAGACTAAATTTGCTTTGAAAAGTCCTCCTAGTAATCAAATCTATCCAAAATTGTGTGATGTTATTCAGTATGCTTCATTTATAAGCCTTTACTCTATGAGCACCAATGATCAGTTTAAAATGATCATTCTAACTTGCCGATCAACTTGACATATCTACACTAAATCGTCCGCAACTTTTGATTTATAGCTCATAATGACACAAATCGAATGCCCACGTTAAGCTAGCTCAATTTTCTATATTGTGACAAAATTTCAAACATAAGTAGATACCACAAAGCATCCAAGTAATCCAATCTATCCCGAACTGCGAAATGCCATGCATTCCTGTACTCAATAAGCACCAATGATCAGTTTACAATGATCACTTTAACTGACCGATCAACTTGACATTTCTCCACTAAATCGTCCGTAACTTTTGATTTATAGCTGAGAATGACACGAATCCAATGCTCACATTAAACTAGTTCCATTTTCTATATTGTGACAAAATTTGAGATAAATTTAGATACGACAAAGCGTACAAGTATTGCAATATATCCCAAACTGTGTGATGCCATGCATTATACTTCATTTATAAGCCTTCACTCAATGAGCACCAATGGTCAGTTTAGAATAATCATATTAACTAGTCGATCAACTTGACCTATCCACACTAAATCGTCTATAATTTATGATTTATAGCTCAAAATGACACGAATACAATGCCCACATTAAGCTAGCTCAGTTTTCTAAATTGAGAAAAAATTGAGATAGAAATAGATAAGACAAAGCGTCGAAATAATCCAATTTATCCCAAACTGCGTGATGCCATGCATTATGTTTCATTGATAAATCTTTTCTCAATGAGCACCAATGATCAGTTTAGAATGATCATTTTAACTGGCCGATCAAATTGACATGGTTACGCTAAATCGTCCGTAACTTTTGATTTATAGCTCAGAATGACACGAATTCCATGCCCATGTTAAACTAGTTCAATTTTCTATATGGTGACAAAATTTGGGACAGAATTAGATAAGAAAAAGCGTCCAAGTAATCCAATATATCCCAAACCGCGGGATGCCATAGATTATGCTTCATATATTAGCGTTTACTAAATGAGTACCAATGATCAGTTTAGAATAGTAATATTAACTGGTCGATCCACTTGACATGTACACACTAAATCATACGTAAATTTTAATTTAGATCTCATAATTACACAAATCCAACGCCCACGTTTTAGCTCAATTTTCAATACTTTGACAAAATTTGAGATAGAAGTAGATCTGACAAAGCGTCCAATTAATCCAATTTGTCCAAAACTCCGAGCTGCCATGCATTGTTTTTCATTTATAATCCTTTACACAATAAGCACCAACGATCAATTTAGAGTGATCATTTTAGCTGGTCGATCAACTTTGCATTTCTGCACTAAATCTTCCGTAACTTTTGATTTATAGCTTTAAATGTCACGAACCGTATGCCCACGTTGAATAATTTCAATTTTCAATCTTATGACAAAATTTGAGACAAAACTAGATACAACAAAGAGTCGAAATTTTCCAATATATCTCAAACTATGTGATGCCATGTATTATGTTTCATCTGTAAATTTTGATTTAGAGTTCAGAATGATACGAATCCAATGCCCATGTTAATCTAGCTCACATTTCAATATTTTGATAAAATTTGTGATGGAACTAGATACAACAAAGCGTCCAAGTATCCAACCTATCTCAAACCGCGTGATACTATGCATTGCCCTTCATTTATAAGCCTTTACGCAATCAGTACCAATGCTCCGTTTTGATTAATCATATTAACTGGCCGATCCACTTGACATGTCCGCATTAAATCATCGGTAAATTTTGATTTAGAGCTCAGAATGACACGAATCCAATGCCCACATTAATCTAGCACAATTTTCAATATTGTAACAAAATTTGAGGTAGAAATAGATACGACAAAGTTAGAACTCAGAATGACCTGAATCAAATGCCGACGTTAAGCTAGCTCAATTTTCTATACTGTGACAAAATTTGAGACATAAATAGATATGACAAAGCATCCAAGTAATCCAATCTAACCCAAACCGCGTGATGCCATTCATTATGCTTCATTTATCAGCCTTTACTCAATGAGTACAAATGATCAGTTTTGAATAATCATATTAACTCGCCGATCCACTTGGCATGTCGCATGAAATCGTCTATAACTTTGGATTTTGAACTGAGAATGATACAAATCCAATACCCACATTAAGCTAGCTCAAATTTCTATATTTTGACAAAATTTGAGACCAAAATAGAGACGCCAATGCATCCAAGTAATCCAATTTATCCCAAACTGCGTGATGCCATGCTCTATGCTTCATTTATAAGCCTTGACTTAATGAGCACAAGTGATCAGTTTAGATACTCACTTTAACTGGCCGATCAACTTGTCATTTATGCACTAAATCGTCCATAACCTTTGATGTAGAGATCAGAAACAACGAATCCAATGGTCACCTTAAGCTAGCTCAATTTTCTATATTGTCACAAAATTAAAGACACAATTTACGACAAAGCGTCCAAGTAATCCAATTTATCCCAAACTGCACGATGTCATGCATTATGCTTAATTTATAAGCCTTTCCACAATGCGTACAATTGATCAGTTTAGAATAATAATTGTAACTAGCCGATCCACTTGACATGTCCCCACTAAGTCATTTGTAAATTTTGATTTAGAGCTCAGAATGATACGAATCCAATGCCCACATTAATCTCGCTCAAATTTATATATTTTGACAAAATTTGAGATGGAACTAGATACGGCAAAGCGTCCAAGTAATCCAACCAATCTCAAACCGCGTTATGCCATGCATTATCCTTCATTTATAAGCATTTACTCAGTCAGTACCATTGATCCGTTTTGATTAATCATATTAACTGGCCGATCCACTTGACATGTCCGCACTAAATCGTTGGTAAGTTTTGTTTTAGAGCTCAGAATGACACGACTCCAATGCCCACATTAATCTAGCACAATTTTCAATACTGTAACAAAATTTGAGGCAGAAATAGATACGACAAAGCATCCATGTAATCCAATCTATCCTGAACCGCGTGATGCTATGCATTATGCTTCATTTATAAGGCTTTATTCAATGAGCACCAATGATAAGTTTCGAATGATCATTTTAACTGGCCGATCAACTTTACATGGTTGCACTAAGTCATCCGTAACTTTGTTTTATAGCTCAGAATGACACGAATCCAATACTCCCGTTAAGTTAGTTCAATTTTCTATATTGTGACAAAATTTGAGACAAAGTATGATACGACAAAGCGTCCAAGTAATCCATCTATCCCAATCCGCGTGATACCATGCATTATGCTTTATTTATAACCCTTTACACAATGAGTACCAATGATCAGTTTAGAATAATCATATTAGCTGGCCGATCCACTTGACATGTCTGCACTAAATCGTCGGTAAATTTTGATTTAGAGCTCAGAATGAGACGAATCCAATGACCATGTTAATCTAGCTCAAATATCTAAATTTTTGACAAAATTTGAGACAGAACTAGATACGATAAAGCGTCCAAGTAATCCAATCTATCCCAAACCGCATGATGCCGTACATTATGCTTCATTTATAAGCCTTTACTCAATGAGAACCAATGGTCAGTTTTGAATAATCATATTAACTCGCCGATCCGCTTGACATGTCCGCAATAAATCGTTCAAAAATTTTGATTTAGAGCTTATACTGACACGAATCCAATGTCCACGTTAACCTAGGTCAATTTTCTATGTTTTGAAAAAATTTGAGACAGAAATAGAGACGACAAAACGTCCAAGCAGTCGAATCTATCCAAACTGCTTGATACCATGGTTTATACTTCATTTATAAGCCTTTACTTAATGAGCGCCAATGATCAGTTTAGAATGATCACTTAACTGGCTGATCGACTTGACATGTCCCCACTAAATCGTCCGTAACTTTTTATTTAGAACTTAGAATGACCTGAATCAAATGCCGACGTTAAGCTAGCTCAATTTTCTATATTGTGACAAAATTTGAGACATAAATAGATACGACAAAGCATCCAAATAATCCAATCTATCCCAAACCGCGTGATGCCATTCATTATGCTTCATTTATCAGCCTTTACTCAATGAGTACCAATGATCAGTTTTGAATAATCATATTAACTCGCCGATCCACTTGACATGTCCGCAATAAATCATTCAAAAATTTTTATTTAGAGCTTGGAATGACACGAATCCAATGCCCACGTTAACCTAGCTCAATTTTCTACATTTTGAAAAAATTTTAGACAGAAATAGAGACGACAAAACGTCCAAGCAATCGAATCTATCCAAACTGCTTGATACCATGGTTTATACTTCATTTATAAGCCTTTACTTAATGAGCGCCAATGATCAGTTTAGAATGATCACTTAACTGGCTGATCGACTTGACATGTCCCCACTAAATCGTCCGTAACTTTTGATTTAAAACTTAGAATGACCTGAATCAAATGCCGACGTTAAGCTAGCTCAATTTTCTATATTGTGACAAAATTTGAGACATAAATAGATACAACAAAGTGTCCAAGTAATCCAATCTATCCCAAACTGCGTGATGCCATTCATTATGCTTCATTTATCAGCCTTTACTCAATGAGTACCAATGATCAGTTTTGAATAATCATATTAACTCGCCGATCCACTTGGCATGTCCGCACTAAATCGTCTATAACTTTGGATTTTGAACTGAGAATGATACAAATCCAATACCCACATTAAACTAGCTCAAATTTCTATATTTTGACAAAATTTGAGACCAAAATAGAGACGACAATGCATCCAAGTAATCTAATTTATCCCAAACTGCGTGATGCCATGCTCTATGCTTCATTTATAAGCCTTGAGTTAATGAGCACAAGTGATCAGTTTAGATGATCATTTTAACTGGCCGATCAACTTGTCATTTATGCACTAAATCGTCCATAAACTTTGATGTAGAGATCAGAAACAACGAATCCAATGGTCACCTTAAGCTAGCTCAATTTTCTATATTGTCACAAAATTAAAGACACAATTTACGACAAAGCGTCCAAGTAATCCAATTTATCCCAAACTGCACGATGCCATGCATTATGCTTAATTTATAAGCCTTTCCACAATGCGTACAATTGATCAGTTTAGAATAATAATTTTTAACTAGCCGATCCACTTGACATGTCCCCACTAAATCATTCGTAAATTTTGATTTAGAGCTCAGAATGATACGAATCCAATGCCCACATTAATCTAGTTCAAATTTCTATATTTTAACAAAATTTGAGATGCAACTAGATACGGCAAAGCGTCCAAGTAATCCAAGCTATCTCAAACCGCATTATGCCATGCATTATCCTTCATTTATAAGCCTTTACTCAGTCAGTACCATTGATCCGTTTTGATTAATCATATTAACTGGCCGATCCACTTGACATGTCCGCATTAAATCGTCGGTAAGTTTTGTTTTAGAGCTCAGAATGACACGAATCCAATGCCCACATTAATCTAGCACAATTTTCAATACTGTAACAAAATTTGAGGCAGAAATAGATATGACAAAGCGTCCAAGTAATCCAATCTATCCTGAACCGCGTGATGCTATGCATTATGCTTCATTTATAAGGCTTTATTCAATGAGCACCAATGATAAGTTTAGAATGATCATTTTAACTAGCCGATCCACTTGACATGGTTGCACTAAGTCATCCGTAACTTTGTTTTATAGCTCAGAATGACACGAATCCAATACTCCCGTTAAGTTAGTTCAATTTTCTATATTGTAACAAAATTTGAGACAAAGTAAGATACGACAAAGCGTCCAAGTAATCCATCTATCCCAATCCGCGTGATACCATGCATTATGCTTTATTTATAACCCTTTACACAATGAGTATCAACGATCAGTTTAGAATAATCATATTAACTGGCCGATCCACTTGACATGTCCGCACTAAATCGTCGTTAAATTTTGATTTAAAGCTCAGAATGACACGAATCCAATGGCCACGTTAATCAAGCTCAAATATCTAAATTTTTGAGAAAATTAGAGAGAGAACTAGATACCACAAAGCATCCAAGTAATCCAATCTACCCCAAACCGCGTGATACCATGTATTAACTTTCATTGATAAGCCTGTACTCAATGAGTAACAATGATCAGTTTTGAATAATCATATTAACAGGTCGTTCCACTTGACATGTTTCCAACAAATCGTCCGTAAATTTTGATTTAGAGCTCCGGATTACACAAATCCAATTCCCATGTTAAGCTAGCTCAATTTTCTATATTTTGAGGAAATTTGAGACAGAAATAGAGATGGCAAAGCATCCAATCGCTTGATACCATGCTTTATAGCACCAATGATCAGTTTAGAACAATCACTTTAAATGGCCAATCAACTTGACATGGCTGCACTAAATCATGCGTAACTTTTGATTTCGGGCTCCGAAACAAATGAATCCAATGTACACGTTAAGATAGCTCAATTTTAAGACATAAATAGATACGACAAAGCATCCAAGTAATCCAATCTAACCAAAACTGTGTGATGCCATGCATTATGCTACGTTTATAAGCCTTTACTCAATGAGGACCAATGATCAGTTTACAATGATCATTTTAACTAGCCGATCAACTTGTCATGTCTGCAGTTTACAATGATCATTTTAACTAGCCGATCAACTTGTCATGTCCGCATTAAATCATCTGTAACTTTTGATTTTGAGCTCAGAATGACACGAATCCAATGCCCACGTTAAGCTAGCTCAATTTTCTCTAATGTTACAAAATTTGAGACATAAATAGATACGACAAAGCGTCCAAATAATCCAATCCATCCCAAGTTGTATGATGTCGTGCATTATGCTTCATTTATAAGCCTTTACTCAATGAGCACCAATGATCAGTTTAGAATGAACATATTAACTGGCCGATCAACTTGACATGTCTGCACTAAATCGTCCGTAACTTTGATTTTGAGCTTAAAATTACACGAATCCAATGCCCACATTAAGCTTGCTAAATTTTCTTTATTTTGACAAAATTTGTTACAAAAATAAAGACAACAAAGCATCCAAGTAATCCAATCTATCACAAGTTGCGTGATGCCATGCTTTATGCTTCATTTAGAAGCCTTTCCTTAATGACCGCCAATGATCAATTTAGAATGATCACTTGAACTTTCCGATAACCTTGACATGTCCGCACTGAAGTGTGTGTAACTTTTGATTTAGAGCTCATAAACACACGAATCCAATGCCCACATTAAGCTAGCTCAATTTTCTATATTTTAACAAAATTTGAGATAGAAATAGAGATCATAAAGCGTCCAATTAATCCTCTCTATCCAAAACTATGTGATGCCATTCATTATGCTTCATTTATAAGAATTTACTAAATGAGCACCAATGATCAGTTTATAAAAACCATATAAACTGGTCGATCAACTTGACATGTCCGCACAAAATCGTCGATAACTTTTGATTTTGAGCTCAAAATGAGACGAATACAATGCCCACGTTAATCGAGCTCAAATTTCCTTTATTGCTACAAAATTTGATATATAACTAGATACGAGAATGAGTCCAAACAATCATATCTATCCCAAACTACGTGATGCCATGATTTATGCTTCATTTATAAGCCTTTACTTAATGAGCACCAATGATCAGTTTAGAATGATGACTTTACCTGGCCGATCAACTAGACATGTCCATAGTAAATTGTTTGTAACTTTTGATATAGAGCTCAAAAACACACAAATCCAATGCACACGTTAAGCTTAGCTTAATTTTCTATATTTTAACAAAATTTGAGATAGAAATAGAGATGACAAAGCGTACAAGAAATCCAATCTATCCAAAACTGTGTGATGTCATGCATTATGCTTCATTTATAATTCTTTACTCAATGCGCACCAATGATCATATTAGAAAAAACATATTAACTAGCCGATCAACTTGATATGTCCATACTGAATCGTCCGTAACTTTTGATTTTGAGCTCACAATGGCACGAATTCAATGCCCACGTTAATCTAGCTCAATTTTCTATATTGTAACAAATTTTGAGACAGAACCAGACACGACAAAGCGTCCAAATAATTCAATCTATCCCTAACTGCGTGATGTCATGCATTATGCTTTATTTATAAGCCTTTACTAAATGAGCACCAATGATCAGTTTAGAATGATCATATTAACTGGCCGATCAACTTGAAATTTCCGCACTAAATCGTCCGTAATTTTTTATTTTGAGCTAAAAATGACACAAATCCAATGCCCACGTTAAGCTTGCTAAATTTTCTTTATTTTGACATATTTTGTGACAGAAATAGAGACGACAAAGCATTCAAGTAAACCAATATACCCTTAGTTGTGTGATGCCATTCTTTATGTTTCATTGAGAAGCGTTTCCTTAATGAGTACCAATGATCAGTTTAGAATGATCACTTTAACTGGCCAATCAGCTTTACATATCCACACTAAATCGTCCGTCACTTTTGATTTAGAGCTCCGAAACATACGAATCCAATGCCCACGTTAAGCTAGCTCAATTTCCTATGTTTTAACAAATTTTGAGATAGAAATAGAGATGGCACAGCATCCAAGTAATCCAATCTATCCAAAACTGTATGATGCCAGACATTATACTTCATTTATAAGCCTTTACTCAATGAGAACCAATGATTAGTTTAGAAAAATCATATTAACTTCCCGATCAACTTGATTTATCCGCATTAAATCATCCGTAACTTTTGATTTTGAGCTCAGAATGACAAGAATCCAATGCACACATTAAGTTACCTCAATTTTCCATAGTTTTACAAAATTTGAGACATAATTAGATATGAAAAAGCGTCCAAATAATACAGTCTATCCCAAATTGCGTAATGCCATACATTATGCTTCATTTATAAGCCTTTAGTTAATGAGCCCCAATGATCAGTTTAGAATGATCATATTAACTGGCGGATCAACTTGATATGTTTGCACTAAATCGTCCGTAACTTCTTATTTAGAGCTCAGAAACACAAGAATCCAATGCCCACGCTAAACTAGCTCTATTTTCTATATTTTAACAAAATTTGAGATAAAAATAGAGACGACAAGGAGTCCAATTAATCCAACCTATCCAAAACTGTGTGATGCCATGTATTATGTTCATTTATAAGCCTTTACTCAATGAGTACCAATGATCAGTTTAGGATAATCATATTAATTGGCCGATCAACTTGACATTTCCATACTAAATTGTACGTAACTTTTTATTTTGAGCTCAAAATTACACGAATCCAATGCCCACTTTAGGCTAGCTCAATTTTCTCTATTATTACAAAATTTGAGACATAATTAGATACGACAAAGCGTCCAAATAATCCAATCTATCCCAAAATGTGTGATGCCATGCAATATGCTTCATTTATAAGCCTTTACTCAATGAGCACCAATGATCAGTTTAGAGTAATCATATTAACTGGCCTACCAACTTGACATGCACGCACTAAATCATCCGTAATTTTTTTTATTTTGAGCTAAAAATGACACGAATCCAATGCCCACGTTAACCTTGCTTAATTTTCTTTATTTTTACAAAATTTGTGACAAAAATAGAGACGATAAATCGTCCAAGTAATACAATATATCCCTAGTTGCGTGATGCCATTCTTTATGCTTCATTTAGCAGCCTTTCCTTAATGAGCACCAATGATCAGTTTAGAATAATCACTTTAACTGGCCGATCAACTTGACATGTCCGCACTAAATCGTATGTAACTTTTGATTTAGAACCCCGAAACACATGTATCCAATGCTCACGTTAAGGTAGCTATATTTCCTATATTTTAACAAATTTTGAGATAGAAATAGAGATGGCACATCGTACAAGTAATCCAATCTATCCAAAACTATATGATGTCAGACATTATACTTCATTTATAAGCCTTTACTCAATGAGAATCAATGATCTGTTTGGAAAAATCATATTAACTTCTTGATCAACTTGATATATTCGTACTAAATCGTTTGTAACTTTTTGATTTTGAGCTCAGAATGACACGAATCCAATGCACAGATTAAGCTAGCTCAATTTTCTATGGTGTTACAAAATTTGAGATATAACTAGATACAAAAAAGCCTCTACATAATCCAACCAAATTGCGTAATGCCATGCATTATGCTTCATTATAAGCCTTTAGTTAATGAGCCCTAGTGATCAGTTTAGAATGATCATATTAATTGGCTGATAAACTTGATATGTTTGCACTAAATCGTCTGTAACTTTTGAATTATAGCTCAGAAACACACGAATCCAATGGCCCCGTTAAACTAGCTCAATTTTCTATATTTTAACAAAATTTGAGATAGAAATAGAGACGACAAAGCATCCAAGTAATCCAGTCTATCAAAAACCGTGTGATGCTATGCATTATGCTTCATTTATAACCCTTTACTCAATGAGCACGAATGATCAGTTTAGGATAATCATATTAATTGGCCGATCAACTTGACATGTATGCACTAAAATTGTTTGTAACTTGTGAATTTGACCTCAAAATTACACGAATTCAATGCCCAGTTTAAGCTATCTCAATTTTCTATATTGTTACAAAATTTGAGACAGAACCAGATACGAAAAAGCATTCAAATAATCCCATCTATCGCTAACTGTGTGATGCCATGCATTATGCTTCATTTATAAGCCTTTACTCAATGAGCACCAATGATCAGTTTAGAATGCTCATATTAACTGGCTGATCAACTTGGCAGGTCCGCACTAAATCGTCCGTAACTTTTGATTTAGAGCTCATAATGACCCGAATCCAATGCCCCCGTTAAGCTAGCTCAATTTTCTATATTGTTACAGAGTTTGAGATAGAACCAGATACGTAAAGCATCCAAATAATCTAATCTATCTCAAATTGCATGATACCATGTATTATGCTCCATTTATAAGCCTTTACTCCATGAGCACTAATGATCTGTTTAGAATGATCATATTAACTCGCCGATCAAGTTAACATGTCCTCACAAAATCGTCCGTTACTTTTGAATAGAGCTCAAAATGACACGAATCCGATGCACATGACAAGCTAGCTCAATTTTCTATATTGTAACAAAATTTGAGAGAGAAAAATATACAAAAAGAGTCCAAGTAATCCAATCTATCCCAAATTTTGTAATTACATGCATTATGCTTCATTTATAAGCCTTTACTCAATGAGTAGCAATGATCAGTTTAAAATAATCATATTAACTGGTCGATCAATTTAATATGGCCGCACTAAATCATCTGTAACTTTTGATTTGAGCTCCGAATGACACGAATCCAATGCCCACATTAATCTAGATAAATTTTCTATATTTTAATAAAATTTGAAACAAAAATAGAGACGACAAAGCGTCCAAGTAATCCAATCTATCCAAAATTGTTTAATGTCATGCATTATGATTCATTTATAAGCCTTTACTCAATGAGCACCAATGATCAATTTAGAATAATCATATAAACTAGCCGATGAACATGACATGTCCACACTAGATTGTCAGTAACTTTTGATTTGGAGGTCAGAATAACACGAATCCAATGCCCACGTTAAGCTAGATAAATTTTCTATATTTTAACAAAATTTGAGACAGAAATATAGACGAAAAAGCCTCTAAGTAATCCAATCTATCCGAAATTACGTGATGCCATGCATTATGCTTGATTTATAAGCCTTTACTCAATGATCAATTTAGAATAATCATATTACTGCCGATCAACTTGATATGTCCACACTAAATCGTCTGTAACTTTTGATTTTGAGCTCAGAATGACACGAATCCAATGCCCATGTTGAGATGTCTGCATTAAATTTTCTATATTTTGCAAAATTTGAGGCACACATAGAGACGATAAAGCGTCCAAGTAATCATATTTATCCTAAACTGCGTGATGCCATGCTTTATGCTTCATTCATAAGCCTTTACTTAATGAGCACCAATGATCGGTTTAGAATGATCATTTTAACTAGCTCACCAACTTGATAGTCCGCACTAAATCGTATGTAACTTTTGATTTGAAGCTCTGAATGACACGAACCCAATGCCAATGTTAAGGTAGCTAAATTTTCTATATTTTGCAAAATTTGAGGCAGAAATAGATAAGACAAAACGTCCAAGTAATCCAATCTATCCTGAACTACGTGATGTCATGCATTATGCTTCATTTATAAGCCTTTACTCAATGAGCCCGAATGATCAATTTAGAATGATCAGTTTAACTGGCCGATCAACTTGACATGTCCACACTCAATCGTCCGTAACTTTTCATTTAGAGCTCCGAATGACAAGAACCAAATGCCTACGTTAAGCTAGACCAATTTTCTATATTGTGAAAAAATATTAGGCAGAAATAGATACGACAAAGCACCCATGTAATCCAATCTAACCGAACTGCGTGATGTCATACATTATCCTTCATTCATATGCCTTTATTCAATGAGCACCAATGATCAGTTTAGAAAAATCACTTTACCTAGCCGATCAACTTGAAATGCCCGCACTAAATAGTACGTAACTTTTGATTTAGAGCTCAGAGTGACCCGAATCCAATGCCCACGTAAAGCTAGCTCAATTTTCTATATTTTGAAAAAAAATTAGACAAAAATAGATACCAAAAAGTATTCAAGTAATCCAATATAGCGAAAACTGCGTGATTCCTTGCGTAATGCATCATTTATAAGCCTTTACACAATGAGCACCAATGATAAGTTTAGAATGATCACTTTAACTAGCCGATCACCTTGACATGTCCGCATTAAATCGTGTGTAACTTTTGATTTAGAGCTCACAATGACACGAATTCAACGCCCACATTAAGCTAGCTCAATTTTCTATATTGTGTCAAAATTTGAGACAGAAATAGATACGACAAAGCGTCCAAGTAATCCAATCTGTCCCCAATTGCGTGATGTCATGCATTATGCCTCATTTATAATCTTGTACTCAATGAGCACCAATGATCAGTTTATAATGATCACTTTAAGTAGGCGATCAACTTGACATGTCTGCACTAATTCGTCCGTAACTTTTGATTTAGAGCTCAGAATTACACGAATCAAATGCACATGTTAAGGTAGCTCAATTTTCTATATTGTGACAAAATTTGATGCAGAAATAGATACGACAAAGCATCCAAGTTATCCAATATACCCCAAACTGTATGATGTCACGCATTATGCTTCATTTATAAGCCTTTACTCAATGAGCACTAATGATTGTTTAGAATGATCACTTTAACTGGCCGATCAATTTGACACGAATCCAATGCCCACGTTAAGCTAGCTCAATTTTTTATATTGTGATAAAATTTAGGACTAAAATGGCTTCAACTGGTCCTCCAAGTAACTAAATCTATGAAAAACTACATGATGGCATGCATTATGCTTCATTTATAAGCCTTTACTCAATGAGCACCGATGATCAGTTTAGAATCATCAATTTAACTAGACGATCAACTTGACATATCTGCACTAAATCATCCATAACTTTTGATTTATAGCTCATAATCACAGAAATCCAATGACCACGTTAAGCTAGCTCAATTTTCTGTATTGTGACAAATTTTAAAAACAGAAATAGATACTAGAAAGGGTTCAAGTAATCCATTCTAGCCAAACTGAGTGTTGCCATGCATTATGTTTCATTTATAAGTGTTTAATCAATGATCACCAGTGATCAGTTTAAAATGATCACTTGAACTGGCCGATCAAGATTGTGACAGAATTTGAGACATAAGTAGATACGAAAAACCGTCCATGTAATCCAATGTATCTCGAACTGCATGATGCCATGCATTATGCTTCATTTATAAGCCTTTACTCAATGAGAAACAATGATCAAAAGAATTATCACTTTAACTGGCCGATCAACTTTACATGTCGCACTAAATCGTCCGTAACTTTTGATTAGATCTTAGAATGACACAAATCCAATGCCCACGTAAATCAAGCTCAATTATCTACAATGTGTCAAAATTTGACACAGAAATATATACGACAAAGCGTGCAAGTAATCCAATCTATCCCAAACTACATGATGCCATGCATTATTCTTCATTTATAAGCTTTAACTGAATGAGCACCAATAATCAGTTAGAATGATCATTTTAACTTGCCGATCAACTTGATTTGTCCACTATAAATCGTCCATAACTTACGATTTAGAGCTTAGAATGATACTAGTCCAATGCCCACGTTAAGCTAGCTCATTGTTTTATATATTGTGACAAAATTTGATACAGAACAAGATACGACAAAGCGTCCAAGTAATTCAATCTATCCGACACTGCGTGGTGCCATGCTTTATGCTTCATTTATAAGAGTTTACTTAATGAGCACCTATGATCAGTTTAGAATGATCACTAGAAATGGCCGATCAACTTGACATGTCCGCACTAAATCGTTTGTAACTTATGATTTAGAGCTCAGAATGACACAAATACAACGCCCCCGTTAACCTAGCTCAATTTTCTATATTGTGATAAAATTTGAGACAGAAATAGATACTACAAAGCGTCCAAGTAATACTATCTATCCCGTACTGTGTGATGCCATGCATTATGGTTCATGTATAAGCCTTTACTCAATGAGCACCAATGATCCAATAAGGATGATCATTTTAACTGGCCGATAAACTTGACCTTTCCACACTAAATCATTCGTAACTTTTGATTTACAGCTAAGAATGACATGAATCCAATGCCAACATTACTCTAGCTCAATTTTTTATATTGTGATAAAATTTTAGATCAAACTAGATTTTTACAAAGCGTCCAAGTAATCCAATCTATCCGAAACTGCGTGATGTCATGCTTTATGCTTCATTTATAAGCGTTTACTTAATGAGCACCAAAGATCAGTTTAGAATGATCACTTTAACCTACCGATCAACTTGACATGTCCGCACTAAATCGTCCGTAATTTTTGATTATATTGCTAATAATTACATGAATCCGATGCCCATGTTAAGATAGCTCAATATTCTATATTGTGAAAAAATTTAAAACATAAATAGATACGACAAAGTGTCCCTGTAATCCAATCTATCCCAGACTGCGTGATGCCATGTATTATGCTTCATTTATAAGTTTTTACTCAATGAGCACCAATTATCAGTTAAGAATGGTCATTTTAACTGGTCGAGAACTTGACATGTCCGCACTAAATTATCCGTAACTTTTGAATTAGAGCACTGAATGAAACGGATTCAATCCCCACGTTTTGCTAGCTCAATTTGTTTAAATTGTGATAAAAAATTTAAGACTAATATTGCTTTGACAAGTCTTCCAAGTAATAAAATCTATCCAAAACTACGTGATGTCATGGATTATGCTTCATTTATAAGCCTTTACTCTTTTAGCACCAATGATGAGTTTAGAATGATCAATTTAACTAGACGATCAACTTGACATGTGTTCACTAAATCGTCCATAACATTTGATTGTATAACTCATAATGACACGAATCCAATACCCACATTATGCTAGCTCAATTTTCAATATTGTGACAAAATTTGAGACAGAAATAGATATGACAAAGCGTCTATGCGGAAATGCATGATGTCATGCACTATGCTTCATTTATAAGCGTTTACTTAATCAGCACCATTGATCAAATTAGACTAATCACTTTAACTGGCCGATGAACATGTCCGCACCAAATCATATGAAACTTTTGATTTAGAGCTCCGAACGACACGAATGCAACACCCATGTTAAGCTAACTCAATTTTCTATATTGTGACAAAATTTGAGACAAAAATAGATAAAACAAAGCATCCAAGCAATCCAATCTATCCCGAACTGTGTGATGCCATGCATTATGCTTCATTTATAAGCCTTTACACAATGAGCACCAATAATCAGTTTTTAATGATCACTTTAACTGGCCGATCAACTTGACATGTCCACACTAAATCCTCCCTAACATTGATTTATATCACAGAATGGCACGAATCCAACGTCCACGTTAAGCAAGCTCAATTTTCTATATTGTGACACAATTTGAAACAGAAATATATACAAAACAGCGTTCAAGTAATCCAATCTAGCCAAAATTGCGTGATGCGATGCATTATGCTTAATTTATAAGCCTTTACTCAATGAGCACCAACGATCAGTTAAGAATGATCACATTAACTGGCCGGTAAACTTGACATATCCGCACTAAATTGTCCATAATTAATGATTTATAACTCAGAATGAGACGAATCCAATGCCCACATTAATCTAGCTCAATTCGATATTATATCAAAATTTGAGACAGATATATAGATAAGACGAAGCATCCAAGTAATCCAATCTATCCCGAACTGCGTGATATCAGGCATTATGCTTCATTTATTAGCCTTAACTCAATGAGCACCAATGATCAGTTTAGAATGATCAGTTTAACAAGCCGATCATCTTGACATGTCTGCACTAAATCATCCGTAACTTTTGATTTAGAGCTCAGAATAACACGAATCCAATATCCACGTTAATCTAGCTAAATTTTCTATATTGTGACGAAATTTGAGACAGAAATTGATACGAAAAAGCGTTCAAGTAATCCAATCTAGCCAAAACTGATTGATGCCATGCATTATGATTCATTTATAACCCTTTACTCAATGAGCACCAATGATCAGTTTAGAATGATCACTTTAACTGGCCGATCAACTTGACATGACCGCACTAAATCGTCTGTAACTTTTGATTTAGAGCTCAGAATGACACGAATCCAATGCCCACGTTAAGGTAGCTCAATTTTCTATATTGCAACACAATACGAGGTAGAAATTGATACGACAAAGTGTCCATGTAATCCAATCTGTCTGGAACTGATTGATGCCATGCATTATGATTCAGTTATAAGCCTTTACTCAATGAGCACCAATGATCAGTTTAGAATGATCACTTCAGCTGACCGATCAACTTGACATGTCCGCACTAAGTCGTGCCTTACTTTTGATGTAGCGCTCCGAGTTACACGAATCCAATGCCCGCGTTAAGCTAGCTCAATTTTCTATATGATGACCAAATTTGACACAAAATAGATACGAAAAAGTTTTCAAGTAATCCAATCTAGCCAAAACTACGTGATGTCATGCATTATGATTCATTTATAAGCTTTTACACCATGAACAGCACTGATGAGTTAAGAATGATCACTTTAACTGCCCGATCAACTTGACAGTTCCGCACTAAATCGTCACTAACTTATGATTTGTAGATCAGAATTACACGAATCCAAAACCTACGTTAAGCTAGCTCAATTTTCAATACTGTGAGAAAATTTGAGACAGGAATAGATTTAAAAAAGTGTTCAAGTAATCCAATCTAGCTAAAACTGCATGATGTCATGCATTTTGCTTCATTTATAAGCCTTTAGCACCAATGGTCAGTTTAAAATGATCACTTTAACTAGCCGATCAACTTGACATGTCCACACTAAATCGTCTCAAACTTTTGATTTAGAGCTTAGAATGACAAGAATCCAATGCCCACGTTAAGCTAGCTCAAATCTCTATGTTGTAACAAAATTTGAGACATAAATAGATACAAAAAAGCGTTCAAGTAATCTAATCTAGCCAAAACTGCATTATGCTTCATTTATAAGCCTTTACTCAATGAGCACAAATGATTAGTTTAGAATGATCAATTTAACGGGCCGATCAATTTGACATGTCCGCACAAAATTGTCGCTAACTTTTGATATAAAGCTCAGAATGACACGAATCTAATGCCCACGTTAAGCTAGCTCAATTTTCTATATTGTGACCAAATTTGAGGCAGAAATAGATATAAAATTGCTTTCATGTAACCAATCTAGCCAAAACTCTGTGATTCCATGCATTATGGCTTCATTTATAAGCCTTTACCCAATGAGCACCAATGATCAGTTAAGAATGATCACTTTAACTGGCCGATCAACTTGACATGATCGCACTAAATCGTTCGTAACTTTTGATTTAGAGCTCAGAATGACACGAATCCAATGCCCACATTAAGGTAGCTCAGTTTTCTATATTGCAACAAAATATGAGGTAGAAATTGATACGACAACGCATTCATGTAATCCAATCTATCTTGAACTGTGTGATGTCATGCATTATACATCGTTTATAAGCCTTCACTCAATGAGCACCAATGATCAGTTAAGAATGATAACTTTAACTGGCGGATCAATTTGACATGTCCGCACTAAGTCGTCTGTAACTTTTGATTTAGAGCACAAAATGACACAAATCCAATGCCCACATTAAGCTAGCTAAATTTCTATATTATGACAAAATTTGAGACAAAAATAGATATGACAAAGTGTCCATGTAATCCATTCTATCCCGATCTCCGTGATGCCATGGACTATGCTTCATTTATAAGCCTTACTCAATGAGCAGAAATGATCAGTTTAGAATGATAACTTTATCTAGTCCATAAACTTGACATGTCTGCATTAAATTGTCCGTACCATTTTATTTAGACCTCAGAATAACACGAATCCAATGCCCACGTTAAGCTAGTTTTATTTTCTGTATTGTTACAAAAGTTGACACAAAAGTAGATAAGGACAAGCGTTCAAGTAATCCAATCTAGCAAAAACTGTGTAATTCCATGCATTATACTCGATTTATAAGCCTTTACTCAATGAGCCACACAAATCAGTTTAGAATGATTACTTTAATAGACCGATCAACTTGACATGTCCGCACTAAATTGTGCCTAACTTTTGATTTAAAACTCATAGTGACACGAATCCAATGCCGAAGTTAAGCTAGCTCAATTTTCTATATCGTGACAGAATTTGTAGCAAAAATAGATATAAAAAAGCGTTCATGTATCCAATCTATCCAAAAGTCCATGATGACATGCACTATGCTTCATTTATAAGCCTTTACTAAATGAGCACCAATGATCATTTAGGAATGATCACTTTAACTGGCTGATCAACCTGACATGTCCGCACTAAATCGTCAGTAACTTATGATTTATAGCTCAGAATGGCACGAATCCAATGCCCACGTTAAGCTAGATAAATTTTCTATATTATGACAAATTTGATGGAGAATTAGATACGGAAAATCATACAACTAATTCAATGTATCCCGAACTGCATGATGTCATGCATTATGCATCATTTATAAGCCTTTATTCGATGAGCACCAATGATCAGTTTAGAATGATCACTTTAACTGGGCGATCAACTTGACATGATCGCACTAAATCATCCGTAAGTTTTGATTTAGAGCTCCGAATGACCGAATCCAATGCCCACAGTAATCAAGCTCAATTTTCTATATTGTCACAAAATTTGAGACAAAAATAGATACAATAAAGCGTCCAAGTAATCCAATCTATCCCTAACTGCGTGATGTCATCCATTATGCTCCATTTGTAAGCATTTACTCAATGAGTACCAACGATCTGTTTAGAATGATCACTTTAACTAAGTGATCAACTTGACATGTCCGCACTAAATTGTCGGTAACATTTAATTTAGAGCTCAGAATTATACGAATCCAATGCCCACGTTAAACTAGCTCAATTTTCTATATTGTGACAAAATTGGAGACCGAAATAGATACGACGAAACGTCTAAGTAATCCAATCTATCCCGAACTGCGTGATGTCATGCATTATGCTTCATTTATAAGCCTTTACTCAATGAGCACCAATGATAAGTTAAGAAGGATGACTTTAACTGGCCGATCAACTTGACATGTCCTCACTAAATTGTCTGCAACTTATGATTTAGAGCTCCAAGTGAAACGAATCCAATGCCCACGTTAAGCTAGCTCAATTTTCTATATTGCGATAGAATTTGAGGCAAAAATAGATATAAAAAAGTATTCATGTATACAATCTATCCAAAAGTACGTGATGCCATGCATTATGCTTCATTTATAAGCCTTTACTCAATGAGACCCAATGATCATTTATGAATGATCACTTTAACTGGCTGATCAACGTAACATTTCCGCACTAAAGCGTCAGTAACTTATGATTTATAGCTCAAAATGACACGAATCCAATGCCCATGTTAAGCTAGCTAATTTTCTATATTATGACAATATTTGATGGAGAACTAGATACGACAAATCATACAAGTAATTCAATATATTCCGAACCGCGTGATATCATGCATTATGCATAATTTATAAGCCTTTACTCAATGAGCATCAATGATCAGTTTAGAATGCTCATTTTAAGTGGGCGATCAACATGACATGATCGTACTAAATCGTCCGTAACTTTGGATTTATAGCTCAAAATGACACGAATCCAATGCCCACGTTAAGCTAGCTAAGTTTTCTATATTATGACAAAATTTGATATAGAATTAGATTTGACAAAGCATCAAAGTAATTCAATGTATCCCGAACTGCGTGATGTCATGCATTATGCATCATTTATAAGCATTTACTCAATGAGCATCAATGATAAGTTCAGAATGATCACTTTAATGGGGCGATCAACTTGACATGATCACACTAAATCTTCCGTAACTTTTGATTTAGAGCCCCGAATGACACGAATCCAATGCCCACATTAACCTAGCTCAATTTTTTATATTGTGACAAAATGGAGACTGAAATAGATACAATAAAGAGTGCAAGTAATCCAATCTATCCCTAACTGCGTGATGTCATGCATTATGCTTCATTTGTAAGCCTTTACTCAATGAGCACCAATGATATGTTTAGAATGATCACTTCAACTAAGCGATCAACTTGACATGTCCTCACTAAATAAATACAAAAAAGGCGTTCAAGTAATCCAATCTAGCCAAAACTGCATGATCCCATGCATTATGCTTCATTTATAAGCCTTTACTAAATGAGCACCAATGATCAGTTTAAAATGATAACTTTAACAGGCAATCAACTTGACATGTCCGCACTAAATCGTCCCTAACTTTTGATTTAGAGCTCATAATGATACAAATCAAATGCCCACGTTAAGCTAGCTCAATTTTCTATATTGTGAAAAATTTGAGACAGGAATAGATACGACAAAGCCTCCAAGTAGTCCAATATATCCCTAACTGACTGATGTCATGTATTATGATTCATTTGTAAGCCTTTTCTCAATGAGCACCAATGATCAGTTTAAAATGATCACTTTAACTGGGCGATCAACTTGACATGTCCGCAATAAATTGTCCATAACTTTTGATTTAGAGATAAGAATGACATGAATCCAATGCCCACGCTAAGCTAGCTCAATTTTATATATTGTGACAAAGTTCGAGACAGAAATAGATTCAAAAAAGCGTTCAAGTAATCCAATTTAGCCAAAACTGCATGAGCCCATGCATTATTCTTCATTTATAAGCCTTTACTCAATGTGCACAAATGATCAGTTCAAAATGATCACTTTAACTGACCGATCAACTTGACATGTCCGCACTAAATCGTTCCTAACTTTTCATTTAGAGCTTAGAATGACACGAATCCAATGCCCACATTAAGCTAGCTCAATTCTCTACGTTGTAAGAAAATTTGAGACAGAAATAGATATAAAAGGCATTCAAGTAATCCAATCTAGCCAAAACTGCATGATCCCATGCATTATACTTCATTTATAAGCCTTTACGCAATGAGCACAAATGATCAGTTTAGAATGATCACTTTAACTAGCCGATCAACTTAACATGTCCGCACAAAATCGTACCTAACTTTTGATTTATAGCTTAGAATGACACGAATCCAATGCCCACATTAAGCTAGCCAAATTTTCTATATTATGGCAAAATTTGATGCAGAACTAGATACGATAATGTATCAAAGTAATTCAATGTATCATGAACTGCGTAATGTCATGCATTATGCATCATTTATATCCTTTACTCAATGAGCACCCGTGATCAGTTTAGAATGATCACTTTAACTGGCCGATCACCTTGGCATGTCTGCACAAATTCCTCCGAATCTTTTGATTTAGAGCTCAGAATGACACGAATCCAATGCCGACATTAAGCTAGCTCAATTTTCTATGTTGTGACAAAATTTGAAGCAGAAATAGATACAATAAAGCATCCAAGTAATCCAATCTATCCCTAACTACGTGATGTCATGCATTATGCTTCATTTGTAAGCCTTTACTCAACGAGCACCAATCATCTGTTTGGAATGATCACTTTGACTAAGCGATCAGCTTGACATGTCCGCACTAAATCATCCATAACTTTTGATTTAGAGCTCCGAATGACACGAATCCAATGCCCACATTAAGCTAGCTCAATTTTCTATATTGTGACAAAATTGAGACTGAAATAGATACAATAAAGCGTCCAAGTAATCCAATCTATCCCTAACTGCGTGATGTCATGCATTATGCTTCATTTGTAAGCCTTTGCTCAATGAGCACCAATTATATGTTTAGAATGATCATTTTAACTAAGCGATCAACTTGACATGTCCTCACTAAAGCGTCCGTAACTTTTGATTTATAGTTCAGAATGACACGAATCCAATGCCCACGTTAATCTAGCTCAATTTTCTATATTCTAACAAAATGTCATACATAAATAGATTAAAAAAAGCGTTCAAGTAATCCAATCTAGACAAAAATATGCTTCATTTATAAGCCTTTGCTAATTGTGCACTAATGATAAGTTTAAAATGATCTCTTTTTAACTGGCCGATCATGTTGACATGTCCACACGAAATCGTCCCTTACTTTTGATTTAGAACTTAGAATGACACGAATCCAACGCCCACGTTAATCTAGCTCAATTCTCTATTTTGTAACAAAATTTGAGAAAAAATAAATACAAAAAAGGCGTTCAAGTAATCCAATCTAGCCAAAACTGCATGATCCCATGCATTATGCTTCATTTATAAGCCTTTACTAAATGAGCACCAATGATCAGTTTAAAATGATAACTTTAACAGGCCGATCAACTTGACATGTCTGCACTAAATCGTCCCTAACTTTTGATTTAGAGCTCATAATGATATGCCCACGTTAAGCTAGCTCAATTTTCTATATTGTGAAAATTTTGAGACAGGAATAGATATGACAAAGCGTCCAAGTAATCAAATATATCCCTAACTGACTGATGTCATGTATTATGATTCATTTGTAAGCCTTTACTCAATAAGCACCAATGATCAGTTTAAAATGATCACTTTAACTGGGCGATCAACTTGACATGTCCGCAATAAATTGTCCATAACTTTTGATTTAGAGATCAGAATGACATGAATCCAATGCCCACGCTAAGCTAGCTCAATTTTATATATTATGACAAAGTTCGAGACAGAAATAGATTCAAAAAAGAGTTCAAGTAATCCAATTTAGCCAAAACTGCATGAGCCCATGCATTATTCTTCATTTATAAGCCTTTACTCAATGTGCACAAATGATCAGTTTAAAATGATCACTTTAACTGACCGATCAACTTGACATGTCCGCACTAAATCGTTCCTAACTTTTGATTTAGAGCTTAGAATGACACGAATCCAATGCCCACATTAAGCTTGCTCAATTCTCTATGTTGTAAGAAAATTTGAGACAGAAATAGATATAAAAAGTATTCAAGTAATCCAATCTAGCCAAAACTGCATGATCCCACGCATTATGCTTCATTTATAAGCCTTTACGCAATGAGCACAAATGATCAGTTTAGAATGATCACTTTAACTAGCCGATCAACTTGACATGTCCGCACAAAATCGTACCTAACTTTTGATTTATAGCTTAGAATGACACGAATGCAATGCCCACGTTAAGCTAGCTAAATTTTCTATATTATGACAAAATTTGATGCAGAACAAGATACGATAATGTATCAAAGTAATTCAATGTATCATGAACTGCGTGATGTCATGCATTATGCATCATTTATATCCTTTACTCAATGAGCACCAGTGATCAATTTAGAATGATCACTTTAACTGGCCGATCACCTTGGCATGTCTGCACAAATTCCTCCGTATCTTTTGATTTAGAGCTCAGAATGACATGAATCCAATGCCGACATTAAGCTAGCTCAATTTTCTATATTGTGACAAAATTTGAGGCAGAAATAGATACAATAAAGCATCCAAGTAATCCAATCTATCCTTAACTACGTGATGTCATGCATTATGCTTCATTTGTAAGCCTTTATTCAACGAGCACCAATCATCTGTTTAGAATGATCACATTGACTAAGCGATCATTTGACATGTCCGCACTAAATCATCTGTAACTTTGATTTAGAGCTCCGAATGACATGAATCCAATGCCCACATTAAGCTAGCTCAATTTTCTATATTGTGACAAAATTGAGACTGAAATAGATACAATAAAGCGTCCAAGTAATCCAATCTATCCCTAACTGTGTGATGTCATGCATTATGCTTCATTTGTAAGCCTTTACTCAATGAGCGCCAATGATATGTTTAGAATGATCATTTTAACTAAGCGATCAACTTGACATGTCCTCACTAAATCGTCCGTAACTTTTGATTTATAGTTCAGAATGACACGAATCCAATGCCCACGTTAATCTAGCTCAATTTTCTATATTCTAACAAAATGTCATACATAAATAGATTAAAAAAGCATTCAAGTAGTCCAATCTAGACAAAAATATGCTTCATTTATAAGCCTTTGCTAAATGAGCACTAATGATAAGTTTAAAATGATCTCTTTTTAACTGGCCGATCATGTCAACATGTCCGCACGAAATCGTCTCTTACTTTTGATTTTGAACTTAGAATGACACGAATTAACAACGCCCACGTTAATCTAGCTCAATTCTCTATTTTGTAACAAAATTTGAGAAAAAATAAATACAAAAAAGGCGTTCAAGTAATCCAATCTAGCCAAAACTGCATGATCCCATGCATTATGCTTCATTTATAAGCCTTTACTAAATGAGCACCAATGATCAGTTTAAAATGATAACTTTAACAGGCGAATCAACTTGACATGTCCGCACTAAATCGTCCCTAACTTTTGATTTAGAGCTCATAATGATACGAATCAAATGCCCACGTTAAGCTAGCTCAATTTTCTATATTGTGAAAAATTTGAGACAGGAATAGATACGACAAAGCCTCCAAGTAGTCCAATATATCCCTAACTGATTGATGTCATGTATTATGATTCATTTGTAAGCCTTTTCTCAATGAGCACCATTGATCAGTTTAAAATGATCACTTTAACTGGGCGATCAACTTGACATGTCCTCAATAAATTGTCCATAACTTTTGATTTAGAGATAAGAATGACATGAATCCAATGCCCACGCTAAGCTAGCTCAATTTTATATATTGTGACAAAGTTCGAGACAGAAATAGATTCAAAAAAGCTTTCAAGTAATCCAATTTAGCCAAAACTGCATGAGCCCATGCATTATTCTTCATTTATAAGCCTTTACTCAATGTGCACAAATGATCAGTTCAAAATGATCACTTTAACTGACCGATCAACTTGACATGTCCGCACTAAATCGTTCCTAACATTTGATTTAGAGCTTAGAATGACACGAATCCAATGCCCACATTAAGCTAGCTCAATTCTCTACGTTGTAAGAAAATTTGAGACAGAAATAGATATAAAAGGCATTCAAGTAATCCGATCTAGCCAAAACTGCATGATCCCATGCATTATACTTCATTTATAAGCCTTTACGCAATGAGCACAAATGATCAGTTTAGAATGATCACTTTAACTAACCGATCAACTTAACATGTCCGCACAAAATCGTACCTAACTTTTGATTTATAGCTTAGAATGACACGAATCCAATGCCCACATTAAGCTAGCCAAATTTTCTATATTATGGCAAAATTTGATGCAGAACTAGATACGATAATGTATCAAAGTAATTCAATGTATCATGAACTGCGTAATGTCATGCATTATGCATCATTTATATCCTTTACTCAATGAGCACCCGTGATCAGTTTAGAATGATCACTTTAACTGGCCGATCACCTTGGCATGTCTGCACAAATTCCTCCGAATCTTTTGATTTAGAGCTCAGAATGACACAAATCCAATGCCGACATTAAGCTAGCTCAATTTTCTATGTTGTGACAAAATTTGAAGCAGAAATAGATACAATAAAGCATCCAAGTAATCCAATCTATCCCTAACTACGTGATGTCATGCATTATGCTTCATTTGTAAGCCTTTACTCAACGAGCACCAATCATCTGTTTAGAATGATCACTTTGACTAAGCGATCAGCTTGACATGTCCGCACTAAATCCTCCATAACTTTTGATTTAGAGCTCCGAATGACACGAATCCAATGCCCACATTAAGCTAGCTCAATTTTCTATATTGTGACAAAATTGAGACTGAAATAGATACAATAAAGCGTCCAAGTAATCCAATCTATCCCTAACTGCGTGATGTCATGCATTATGCTTCATTTGTAAGCCTTTGCTCAATGAACACCAATTATATGTTTAGAATGATCATTTTAACTAAGCGATCAACTTGACATGTCCTCACTAAAGCGTCCGTAACTTTTGATTTATAGTTCAGAATGACACGAATCCAATGCCCACGTTAATCTAGCTCAATTTTCTATATTCTAACAAAATGTCATACATAAATAGATTAAAAAAAGCGTTGAAGTAATCCAATCTAGACAAAAATATGCTTCATTTATAAGCCTTTGCTAATTGTGCACTAATGATAAGTTTAAAATGATCTCTTTTTAACTGGCCGATCATGTTGACATGTCCGCACGAAATCCTCCCTTACTTTTGATTTAGAACTTAGAATGACACGAATCCAACGCCCACGTTAATCTAGCTCAATTCTCTATTTTGTAACAAAATTTGAGAAAAAATAAATACAAAAAAGGCGTTCAAGTAATCCAATCTAGCCAAAACTGCACGATCCCATGCATTATGCTTCATTTATAAGCCTTTACTAAATGAGCAACAATGATCAGTTTAAAATGATAACTTTAACACGCCGATCAACTTGACATGTCTGCACTAAATCGTCCCTAACTTTTGATTTAGAGCTCATAATGATATGCCCACGTTAAGCTAGCTCAATTTTCTATATTGTGAAAAATTTGAGACAGGAATAGATACGACAAAGCGTCCAAGTAATCCAATATATCCCTAACTGACTGATGTCATGTATTATGATTCATTTGTAAGCCTTTACTCAATGAGCACCAATGATCAGTTTAAAATGATCACTTTAACTGGGCGATAAACTTGACATGTCCGCAATCAATTGTCCATAACTTTTGATTTAGAGATCAGAATGACATGAATCCAATGCCCATGCTAAGCTAGCTCAATTTTATATATTGTGACAAAGTTCGAGACAGAAATAGATTCAAAAAAGAGTTCAAGTAATCCAATTTAGCCAAAACTGCATGAGCCCATGCATTATGGTTCATTATAAGCCTTTACTCAACGTGCACAAATGATCAGTTTAAAATGATCACTTTAACTGACCGATCAACTTGACATGTCCGCACTAAATCGTTCCTAACTTTTGATTTAGAGCTTAGAATGACACGAATCCAATGCCCACATTAAGCTAGCTCAATTCTCTATGTTGTAAGAAAATTTGAGACAGAAATAGATATAAAAGGCATTCAAGTAATCCAATCTAGCCAAAACTGCATGATCCCACGCATTATGCTTCATTTATAAGCCTTTACGCAATGAGCACAAATGATCAGTTTAGAATGATCACTTTAACTAGCCGATCAACTTGACATGTCCGCACAAAATCGTACCTAACTCTTGATTTATAGCTTAGAATGACACGAATCCAATGCCCACGTTAAGCTAGCTAAATTTTCTATATTATGACAAAATTTGATGCAGAACTAGATACGATAATGTATCAAAGTAATTCAATGTATCATGAACTGCGTGATGTCATGCATTATGCATCATTTATATCCTTTACTCAATGAGCACCAATGATCAGTTTAGAATGATCACTTTAACTGGTCGATCACCTTGGCATGTCTGCACAAATTCCTCCATATCTTTTGATTTAGAGCTCAGAATGACATGAATCCAATGCCGACATTAAACTAGCTCAATTTTCTATATTGTGACAAAATTTGAGGCAGAAATAGATACAATAAAGCATCCAAGCAATCCAATCTATCCCTAACTACGTGATGTCATGCATTATGCTTCATTTGTAAGCCTTTACTCAACGAGCACCAATCATCTGTTTAGAATGATCACTTTGACTAAGCGATCAGCTTGACATGTCCGCACTAAATCATCCGTAACTTTTGATTTAGAGCTCCGAATGACACAAATCCAATGCCCACATTAAGCTAGCTCAATTTTCTATATTGTGACAAAATTGAGACTGAAATAGATACAATAAAGCGTCCAAGTAATCCAATCTATCCCTAACTGCGTGATGTCATGCATTATGCTTCATTTGTAAGCCTTTACTCAATGAGCACCAATGATATGTTTAGAATGATCATTTTAACTAAGCGATCAACTTGACATGTCCTCACTAAATCTTCCGTAACTTTTGATTTATAGTTCAGAATGACACGAATCCAATGCCCACGTTAATCTAGCTCAATTTTCTATATTCTAACAAAATGTCATACATAAATAGATTAAAAAAACCGTTCAAGTAATCCAATCTAGACAAAAATATGCTTCATTTATAAGCCTTTGCTAATTGTGCACTAATGATAAGGTTAAAATGATCTCTTTTTAACTGGCCGATCATGTTGACATGTCCGCACGAAATAAACCTTTACTTTTGATTTAGAACTTAGAATGACACGAATCCAACGCCCAGGTTAATCTAGCTCAATTCTCTATTTTGTAACAAAATTTGAGAAAAAATAAATACAAAAAAGGCATTCAAATAATCCAATCTAGCCAAAACTGCATGATCCCATGCATTATACTTCATTTATAAGCCTTTACTAAATGAGCACCAATGATCAGTTTAAAATGATAACTTTAACAGGCCGATCAACTTGACATGTCCGCACTAAATCGTCCCTAACTTTTGATTTAGAGCTCATAATGATACGAATCAAATGCCCACGTTAAGCTAGCTCAATTTTCTATATTGTAAAAAATTTGAGACAGAAATAGATACGACAAAGCGTCCAAGTAATCCAATCCATCCCTAACTGACTGATGTCATGTATTATGATCCATTTGTAAGCCTTTACTCAATGAGCACCAATGATCAGTTAAGAATGATCACTTTAACTGGCTGATACACTTGACATGTCCGCATTAAATCGTCCGTAATTTATGATTTATGGCTCAGAATGACACGAATCCAATGCTCACGTTAATCTAACTCAATTTTCTATATTGTGATAAAATTTGAGACAGAAATAGATTCAAAAATGCGTTCAAATAATCTAATTTAGACAAAACTGCATGATGTCATGCATTATGTTTCATTTATAAGCCTTTACTAAATGAGCACCAATGATCAGCTTATAATGATCATTTTAACTAGCCGATCAACTTGACATGTCCGCACGAAATCGTCCCTAACTTTTGATTTAGAGCTTAGAATGACACGAATCCAATGTCCACGTTAATCTAGCTCAATTCTCTATGTTCTAACAAAATTTAAGACATAAATAGATACGAAAAAGCGTTCAAGTAATAGAATCTAGCCAAAACTTCATGATCCCATGCATTATGATTCATTTATAAGCCTTTACTAAATGAGCAGAAATGATCAGTTTAGAATGATCACTTTAACTGGCCGATCAACTTGATATGTCTGCACTAAGCCGTCCCAAACTTTTGATTTATAGCTCAGAATGACACGAATCCAATGCCCATGTTAAGCTAGCTATATTTTCTATATTAAGACAAAATTTGATGCACGGCTAGATACGACAAAGCATCAAAGTAATTCAATGTATCCTAAACTGCGTGATGTCATGCATTATGCATCATTTATAAGCCTTTACTCAATGAGCACCAATGATCAGTTTAGAATGATCACTTTAACTGTGCGATAAACTTGACATGATCGCACAAAATAGTCCGTAACTTTTGATTTAGAACTTCGAATGACACAAATCCAATGCCCACATTTAGCTAGCTCAATTTTCTATATTGTGACATAATTTGAGACAGAAACAGATATAATAAAGTGTCCAAGTAATCCAATCTATATATCCCTAACTGCGTGATGTCATTCATTATGCTTCATTTGTAAGCATTTACTCAATGAACACCAATGATCTGTTTATAACGATCACTTTAACTAAGAGATAAACTTGACATGTCCACACTAAATCGTTTGTAGGTTTTGATTTATAGCTCAGAATGACACGAATCCAATGCCCACGTTAAGCTAGATCAATTTTCTATATTCTAACAAAATTTTAGTGAGAAATAGATTCAAAAAAGTGTTCAAAAAATCTAATCTAGACAAAAATGCATGATGCCATGCATTATGCTTCGTTTATAAGCCTTTACTAAATGAGCACCAATGATAAGTTTAAAATGATCACTTTTTAACTGGCCGATCAACTTATGCTTCATTTGTAAGCATTTACTCAATGAACACCAATGATCTGTTTACAATGATCACTTTAACTAAGAGATAAACTTGACATGTCCACACTAAATCGTCTGTAGGTTTTGATTTATAGCTCAGAATGACACGAATCCAATGCCCACGTTAAGCTAGATCAATTTTCTATATTCTGACAAAATTTTAGTGAGAAATAGATTCAAAAAGTGTTCAAAAAATCTAATCTAGACAAAAATGCATGATGCCATGCATTATGCTTCGTTTATAAGCCTTTACTAAATGAGCACCAATGATAAGTTTAAAATGATCACTTTTTAACTGGCCGATCAAATTGACATGTCTGCACGAAATCGTCCCTAACTTTGATTTAGAGCTTAGAATGACACAAATCCAATGCCTACGTTAATCTAGCTCAATTCTCTATGTTGTAACAAAATTTGAGACAGAAATATATACAAAAAAGCATTCAAGTAATCCAATCTAGCCAAAGTTTCATGATCCCACGCATTATAATTCATTTATAAGCCTTTACTCAATTACCACAAATGATGAGTTGAGAATGATCACTTTAACTGGCCGATAACCTTGACATGTCCGCACTAAATCGTCCCTAACTTTTGATTTAGAGCTCAGAATGACACGAATCAAATGCCCACGTTAATCTAACTCAATTTTCTATATTTTGACCAAATTTGAGACAGGAATAGATACGACAAAGCGTCCAAGTAATCCAATATATCCCTAACCGTGTGATGTCATGCATTATGATTCATTTATAAGCCTTTACTCAATGAGCAGAAATGATCAGTTTAGAATGATCACTTTAACTGGCCGATCAACTTGACATGTCCGCACTAAACCGTCCCAACCTTTTGATTTATAGCTCAGAATGACACAAATCCAATGCCCACGTTAAGCTAACTATATTTTCTATATTATGAAAAAATTTGATGCACAACTAGATATGACAAAGCATCAAAGTACTTCAATGTATCCCAAATTGCGTGATGTCATGCATTATGCATCATTTATAAGACTTTACTCAATGAGCACCAATGATCAGTTTAGAATGATCACTTTAACTGTGCGATAAACTTGACATGATCGTACTAAATCGTCCGCAACTTTTGATTTAGAGCTCCGGATGACACGAATACAATGCCCACATTTGGCTAGCTCAAATTTCTACATTGTGACAAAATTTGAGACAGAAATAGATATAATAAAGCGTCCAAGGTAATCCAATCTATATATCCCTAACTGCGTGATGTCATGCATTATGCTTCATTTGTAAGCATTTACTCAATGAACACCAATAATCTGTTTATAATGATCACTTTAACTAAGAGATCAACTTGACATGTCCACACTAAATCGTCCGTAGGTTTTGATTTATAGCTCAGAATGACACGAATCCAATGCCCACGTTAAGCTTGATCAATTTTATATATTCTAACAAAATTTTAGTGAGAAACAGATTCAAAAAAGCGTTCAGAAAATCTAATCTATACAAAAATGCATGATGCCATGCATTATGGTTCATTATAGGCCTTTACTAAATGAGCACCAACGATAAGTTTAAATGTTCACTTTTTAACTGGCCGATCAACTTGACATGTCCGCACGAAATCGTCCCTAACTTTGATTGAGAGCTTAAAATAACACAAATCCAATGCCCACGTTAATCTAGCTCAAATCTCTATGTTGTAACAAAATTTGAGACAGAAATATATACAAAAAAGCGTTCAAGTAATCCAATCTAGCTAAAGTTTCATGATCCCATGCATTATAATTCATTTATAAGCCTTTACCCAATTATCACAAATGATGAGTTGAGAATGAGCACTTTAACTGGCCGATCAACTTGACATGTCCGCACTAAATCGTCCCTAACTTTTGATTTAGAGCTCATAATGACACAAATCAAATTCCCACGTTAATCTAACTCAATTTTCTATATTTTGACCAAATTTGAGACATGAATAAATACGACAAAGCGTCCAAGTAATCCAATATATCCCTAACCGTGTGATGTCTTGCATTATGCTTCATTTGTAAGCCTTTAGTCAATGAGCACCAATGATCAGTTTAAAATGATCACTTTAACTGCCCGATCAACTTGACATGTCCGCAATAAATTGTCCATAACTTTTGATTTAGAGATCAGAATGACATGAATCCAATGCCCACGTTAAGCTAGCTCAATTTTATATATTGTGATAAAGTTCGAGACAGAAATAGTTTCAAAAAAGCGTTCAAGTAATCCAATTTAGCCAAAACTGCATGAGCCCATGCATTATTCTTCATTTATAAGCCTTTACTCAATGTGCACAAATGATCAGTTTAAGATGATCACTTTAACTGACCGATCAACTTGACATGTCCGCACTAAATCGTTCCTAACTTTTGATTTAGAGTTTAGAATGACACGAATCAAATGCCTACGTTAAGCTAGCTCAATTCTCTACGTTGTAAGAGAATTTGAGACAGAAAAAGATACAAAAAGCATTCAAGTAATCCAATCTCGCCAAAACTGCATGATCCCATGCATTATGCTTCATTTATAAGCCTTTACGCAATGAGCACAAATGATCAGTTTAGAATGATCACTTTAACTGACCGATCAACTTGACATGTCCGCACTAAATCGTTCCTAACTTTTGATTTAGAGTTTAGAATGACACGAATCAAATGCCCACGTTAAGCTAGCTCAATTCTCTATGTTGTAGCAAAATTTAAGACAGAAATAGATACGAAAAAGCGTTCAAGTAATAGAATCTAGCCAAAACTACTTGATCCCATGCATTATGATTCATTTATAAGCCTTTACTCAATGAGCAGAAATGATCAGTTCGAATGATCACTTTAACTGGCCGATCAACTTGACATGTCCGCACTAAACCGTCCCAAACTTTTGATTTATAGCTCAGAATGACAAGAATCCAATGCCTACGTTAAGCTAGCTATATTTTCTATATTATGACAAAATTTGATGCACGACTAGATACGACAAAGCATCAAAGTAATTCAATGTATCCCAAATTGCATGATGTCATGCATTATGCATCATTTATAAGCCTTTACTCAATGAGCACCAATGATCAGTTTAGAATGATCACTTTAACTGTGCGATAAACTTGACATGATCGCACTAAATCGTCCGTAACTTTTGATTTAGAGCTTCGAATGACACAAATCCAATGCCCATAGTTGGCCAGCTCTATTTTCTATATTGTGACATAATTTGAGACATAAATAGATATAATAAAGTGTCCAATTAATCCAATCTATATATCCCTAACTGCATGATGTCATTCATTATGCTTCATTTGTAAGCATTTACTCAATGAACACCAATGATCTGTTTATAATGATCACTTTAACTAAGAGATAAACTTGACATGTCCACACTAAATCGTCCGTAGGTTTTGATTTATAGCTCAGAATGACACGAATCCAATGCCCACGTTAAGCTAGATCAATTTTCTATATTCTGCCAATATTTTAGTGAGAAATAGATTCAAAAAAGTGTTCAAAAAATCTAATCTAGACAAAAATGCATGATGCCATGCAGTATGCTTCATTTATAAGCCTTTACTAATTGAGCACCAATGATAAGTTTAAAATGATCACTTTTTAACTGGCCGATCAACTTGACATGTCTGCACGAAATCGTCCCTAACTTTGATTTAGAGCTTAGAATGACACAAATCCAATGCCCACATTAATCTAGCTCAATTCTCTATGTTGTAACAAAATTTGAGACAGAAATATGTACAAAAAAGCATTCAAGTAATCCAATATAGCCAAAGTTTCATGATCCCACGCATTATAATTCATTTATAAGCCTTTACTCAATTACAACAAATGATGAGTTGAGAATGATCACTTTAACTGGCCGATAACCTTGACATGCCAGCACTAAATCTTCTCTAACTTTTGATTTAGAGCTTAGAATGACACGAATCAAATGCCCATGTTAATCTAACTCAATTTTCTATATTTTGACCAAATTTGAGACAGGAATAGATATGACAAAGCATCCAAGTAATCCAATATATCCCTAACCGTGTGATGTCATGCATTATACTTCAATTGTAAGCCTTTAGTCAATGAGCATCAATGATCAGTTTAAAATGATCACTTTAACTGGGCGATCAACTTGACATGTCCGCATTAAATCATCCGTAATTTATGATTTATAGCTCAGAATGACACGACTCCAATGCTCACGTTAATCTAACTCAATTTTCTATATTGTGATAAAATTTGAGACAGAAATAGATTCAAAATGCGTTCAAATAATCCAATTTAGACAAAACTGCATGATGCCATGCATTATGTTTCATTTCTAAGCCTTTACTAAATGAGCACCAATGATCAGCTTAAAATGATCATTTTAACTAGCCGATCAACTTGACATGTCCACACGAAGTCGTCACTAACTTTTGATTTAGAGCTTAGAATGACACGAATCCAATGTCCACGTTAATCTAGCTCAATTCTCTTTGTTGTAACAAAATTTAAGACAGAAATAGATACGAAAAAGCGTTCAAGTAATAGAATCTAGCCAAAACTACATGATCCCATGCATTATGATTCATTTATAAGCCTTTACTCAACGAGCAGAAATGATCAGTTTTGAATGATCACTTTAACTGGCCGATCAACTTGACATGTCCGCACTAAACCGTCCCAAACTTTTGATTTATAGCTCAGAATGACACGAATCCAATGCCCACGTTAAGCTAGCTATATTTTCTATATTATGACAAAATTTGATGCACAACTACATACGACAAAGCATCAAAGTAATTCAATGTATCCCAAATTGCGTGATTTCATGCATTATGCATCATTTATAAGCCTTTACTCAATGAGCACCAATGATCAGTTTAGAATGATCACTTTAACTGTGCGATAAACTTGACATCATCGCACTAAATCGTTCGTAAGTTTTGATTTAGAGCTCCGGATGACACGAATACAATGCCCACATTTGGCTAGCTCAAATTTCTATATTGTGACAGAATTTGAGATAGAAATAGATATAATAAAGTGTCCAAGTAATCCAATCTATATATCCCTAACTGCGTGATGTCATTCATTATGCTTCATTTGTAAGCATTTACTCAATGAACACCAATGATATGTTTATAATGATCACTTTAACTAAGAGATCAACTTGACATGTCCACACTAAATCGTTTGTAGGTTTTGATTTATAGCTCAGAATGACACGAATCCAATGCCCACGTTAAGCTAGATCAATTTTCTATATTCTGACAAAATTTTAGTGAGAAATAGATTCAAAAAAGCGTTAAAAAAATCAAATCTAGACAAAAATGCATGATGCCATGCATTATGTTTCGTTTATAAGCCTTTACAAAATGAGCACCAATGATAAGTTTAAAATGATCACTTTTTAACTGGCCAATCAACTTGACATGTCCGCACGAAATCGTCCCTAACTTTGATTTAGAGCTTAGAATGACACAAATCCAATGCCCACGTTAATCTAGCTCAATTCTCTATGTTGTAACAAAATTTGTGACCAAAATATATACAAAAAGCGTTCAAGTAATCCAATCTAGCCAAAGTTTCATGATCCCATGCATTATAATTCATTTATAAGCCTTTGCTCAATTATCACAAATGATGAGTTTAGAATGAGCACTTTAACGGGCCGATCAACTTGACATGTCCGCACTAAATCGTCCCTAACTTTAGATTTAGAGCTCATAATGACACGAATCAAATGCCCACGTTATTCTAACTTAATTTTCTATATTTTGACCAAATTTGGGACAGGAATAGATACGACAAAGCGTCCAAGTAATCCAATATATCACTAATCGTGTGATATCATGCATTATGCTTCATTTGTAAGCCTTTAGTCAATGAGCACCAATGATCAGTTTAAAATGATCACTTTAACTGGGCGATCAACTTGACATGTCCGCAATAAATTGTCCATAACTTTTGATTTAGAGATCAGAATGACATGAATCCAATGCCCATGCTAAGCTAGCTCAATTTTATATATTGTGACAAAGTTCGAGACAGAAATAGATTCAAAAAAGCGTTCAAGTAATCCAATTTAGCCAAAACTGCATGAGCCCATGCATTATTCTTCATTTATAAGCCTCTACTCAATGTGCACAAATGATCACTTTAACTGACCGATCAACTTGACATGTCCGCACTAAATCGTTCCTAACTTTTGATCTAAAGCTTAGAATGACACGAATCCAATGCTCACATTAAGCTAGCTCAATTCTCTACGTTGTAAGAAAATTTGAGACAAAAATAGATATAAAAAGCATTCAAGTAATCCAATCTAGCCAAAACTGCATGATCCCATGCATTATGCTTCATTTATAAGCCTTTACGCAATGAGCACAAATAATCAGTTTAGAATGATCACTTTAACTGGCCGATCAACTTGACATGTCCGCACAAAATCGTACCTAACTTTTGATTTATAGCTTAGAATGACACGAATCCAATGCCCACGTTAAGCTAGCTAAATTTTCTATACTATGACAAAATTTGATGCAGAACTAGATACGATAATGTATCAAAGTAATTCAATGTATCATGAACTGCGTGATGTCATGCATTATGCATCATGCATTATGCATTTAACTGGCCGATCACCTTTGCATGTCTGCACAAATTCCTCCGTATCTTTTGATTTAGAATTCAGAATGACACGAATCCAATGCCGACATTAAGCTAGCTCAATTTTCTATATTGTGACAAAATTTGAGACAGAAATAGATACAATAAAGCGTCCAAGTAATCCAATCTATCCCTAACTACGTGATGTCATGCATTATGCTTCATTTGTAAGCCTTTACTCAATGAGCACCAATGATCTGTTTAGAATGATCACTTTGACTAAGCGATCAGCTTGACATATCCACACTAAATCGTCCTTAACTTTTGATTTATAGCTCAGAATGACACGAATCCAGTGCCCACGTTAAGCTAGCTCAATTTTCTATATTCTGACAAAATTTCAGACAAAAATAGATATGACATTTGGCATCCAAGAAATCCAATCTATCCCAAACTGCGTGATGTCATGCATTATGCTTCATTTATAAGCCTTTACTCAATGAGCACCAATGATCAGTTAAGAATGATCACTTTAACTGGCCGGTCAACTTGACATGTCCGCACTAAATCGTCCGTAACTTATGATTTCGAGCTCTGAAGGACACGAATCCAATGCCCACGTTAAGCTAGCTCAATTTTCTATATTGTGAGAAAATTTGAGACTGAAATAGATAGACAAATCGTCCAAGTAATCCAATCTATCCCGAACTGCGTGATGTCATGCATTGTTCATCATTTATAAGCCTTTACTCAGTGAGCACCATTGATCAGTTTAGAATGATCACTTTAACTGGCCGATCAACTTGACATGTCCGCACTAAATCGTCCTTAAATTTTGATTTAGAGCTCAAAATAACAAAAATCCAATGCCCTCTTTAAGCTAGCTCAATTTTCTATATTGTGAAAAAATTTGAGACCGAAATAATACGACAAAGTGTCCATGTACTCCAATCTATCCCGAACTACGTGATGCAATGCATTATGTTTCATTTATAAGCCTTTATTCAATGAGCACAAATGATCAGTTTAGAATGATAACTTTAACTAGGCGATCAAGTTGACATGTCCGCATTAAATGGTCCATAAGTTTTGATATAAATCTCAGAATAACACGAATCCAATGCCCACATTAGGCTAGCTCTATTTTCTATATTATGACCAAATTTGACACAAAATAGATACGAAAAAGCGTTCAAGTAATCCAATCTAGCCAAAACTGCGTGATGCCATGCATGATGTTTCATTTATAAGCCTTTACTCAATGGGCACCAATGATCAGTTAAAAATAATCACATTAGCTGGCCGATCAACTTGACATGTCCGCACTAAATCGTCTGTAAGTTATGATTTATAGCTCAGAATGACACGAATCCAATGCCCACATTAATCTAACTCAATTTTCTATATTGTGACAATATTTGAGACAGAAATAGATTAAAAAAGCGTTCAAGTAATCCAATCTAGACATAACTGCGTGATGCCTTGCATTATGCTTCATTTATAAGCCTTTACTAAATGAACACCAATGATCAGTTTAAAATGATCACTTTAACTGGCCGATCAACTTGACATGTTCGCACTAAATCGTCCCTAATTTTTTATTTAGAGCATAGAATGACACGAATCCAATGCCCATGTTAATCTAGCTCAATTCTCTATGTTGTAACAAAATTTGAGACAGAAATAGATACAAAAAGCATTCAAGTAATCCAATCTAACCAAAACTGCATGATCCCATGCATTATGATTCATTTATATGCCATTACTCAATGAGCACGAATGATCAGTTTAGAAGGCTCACTTTAACTGGCCGATCAACTTGACATGTCCGCACTAAATCATCCCTAACATCTGGTTTAGAGGTCCGAATGACAAGAATCCAATGCCCACGTTAACCGATCTCAATTTTCTCTATTTCTCTATTTGAGGTAGAAATAGATATGAAAAAGCATTCAAGTAATCCAATCTAGCAAAAACTCCGTGATGCCATGCATTATGCTTCATTTATAAGCATTTACTCAATGAGCACCAATGATCAGTTCAAAATGATCACTTTAACTGGCCGATCAACTTGATATGTCCGCACTAAATCGTCCGTAACTTATAATTTAGAGCTTAGAATGACACAAATCCAATGCTCTATGTTGTAACAAAATTTGAGATAGAAATAGATATGACAAAGTGTCCATGTAACCCAATCTATCCGGAAATGCGTGATGCCATGCATTATGCTTCATTTATAAGCCTTTACTCAATGAGCACAAATGATCAGTTTAGAATGATAACTTTCACTAGGAGATCAACTTGACATGTCCAGACTAAATCGTCCATAACTTTTCATTTAGAGCTCAGAATAGCAAGAATCCAATGCTCACGTTAAGCAAGCTCAATTTTCTATATTGTGACAAATTTGCACAAAAATAGATACGAAAATGCGTTCAAGTAATCCAATCTAGCCAAAACTGTGTGATGCCATCCGTTATGATTCATTTATAAGCCTTCACTCAATGAGCACCAATGATGAGTTCAGAATCATCCCTTTAACTGGCAGATCAACTTGACATATCTGCACTAAATCGTCACCAACTTTGATTTAGAGCTCAGAATGACACGAATTCAATGCCCATTTTCAGCTAGCTCAATTCTCTATGTTGTGACAAATTTTGAGGCGAAAATAGATAAGATAAAGTTTTCATGTAATCCAATATATCCCAAACTTCGTGATGCCATGCATTATGCTTCATTTATAAGCGTTTACTCAATGAGCACCAATGATCAGTTAAGAATGATCACTTTAACTGGCCGGTCAACTTGACATTTCCGCACTAAATCGTCCGTAACTTTTGATTTATAGCTCTGAATAATACGAATCCAATGTCCACGTTAAGCTAGCTTAAGTTTCTATATTCTTACAAAATTTAACACAAAAATAGATACGAAATAGCGATCAAGTAATCCAATCTATCTAGCCAAAACTGCGTGATGTCATATATGCATTATGCTTCATTTATAAGCCTTTATTCGATGAGCACCAATGATCAATTTAGAATGATCACTTTAACTGGCCGATCAACTTGACATGTCCGCACTAAATCTTCCCTAAATTTTGATTGAGAGCTCAGAATGACACAAATCCAATAGCCACGTTAAGCTAACTCAATTCTCTATTTTTGAGGAAAATGTGAGACAGAAATAGGGACAAAAAAGCGTCCAAGTATTCCAATCTATCCCGGACTGCGTGATGCCATGCATTATGCTTCATTTCTAAGCCTTTACTCAATGAGCACAAATGGTCAGTTTATAATGATAATTTTAACTACGCAATCAACTTCAAATGTCCGCACTAAATCGTCCGTAACTTTGATTTAGAGTTCTGAATAACATGAATCAGATGCCCACGTTAAGATAGCCCAATTTTCAGTATTATGACAAACATTTGACACAAAAATAGATACGAATAAGCGTTCAAGTAATCCAATCTAGCCAAAACTGCGTGATGCATGCATTATGCTTCATTTAAAAGCCTTTACTCAATGAGCACCAATGATCAGTTTAGAATGATCACTTTAACTGGCCGATCAACTTGACATTTCCGCACCAAATCGTCCCTAGCTTTTGATTTTGAGCTCAGAATGACACGAATCCTATGCACACGCTAAACTAGCTCAATTCTCTATGTTGTAACAAAATTTGAGACAGAAATAGATACAAAAAAGCGTTCAAGTAATCCAATCTAGCCAAAACTCCATGATGCCATGCATTATTCTTTATTTATAAGCTTTTACTCAATGAGCACAAATGATCAGTTTAACTGGCCGATTAACTTGACATGTACTCACTAAATCTTCCCTAACTTTTGATTTAGAGCTCAGAATGACACGAATCCAAAGCCCATTCTAAGCTAGCTCAATTCTCTATGTTGTGAAAAACTTTGAGATAGAAATAGATACAAAAAAGCGTTCAAGTAATCCAATCAATCCCGAACTGTGTGATGCGATGCATTATACTTCTTTTATAAGTATTTACTCAATGAGCAGAAATGATCAGTTTAGAAAGATACCTTAACTAGGCCATCAAATTGACATGTCTGCATTAAATGGTTTGTAACTTTTGATTTAGAGCTCAGAATAACACGGATCCAATGCCCACGTTAAGCTAGCTCAATTTTCTATATTTTGACCAAATTTGACACAAAAATAGATACGAGAAACTGTTCAAGTAATCCAATCTAGCCAAAACTGCATGATTCCATGCATTATGCTTCATTTATAAGCCTTTACTCAATGATCACCAATGATCAGTTTAAAATGATCACTTTAACTGGCCGATCAACTTGACATGTCCGCACTAAATCGTCCGTAACTTTTGGTTTAGAGCTTAGAATGACACGAATCCAATGCCCACGTTAAGCTAGCTCAATTCTCTATGTTGTAACAAAATTTGAGATAGAAATAGATACGACCAAGTGTCCATGTAATCCAATCTATCCCAAACTGTGTGATGCCATGCATTATGCTTCGTTTATAAGCCTTTACTCAATGAGCACAAATGATCAGTTTAGAATTATAACTTTAACTAGGAGATCAACTTGACACGTCCGGACTAAATCGTCCGTAACTTTTAATTTAGAGCTTAGAATAACAAAAATCCAATGCACATGTTAAGCTAGCTCAATTTTTTCTATATTGTGACAAAAATTGACACAAAAATAGATACGAAAATGTGTTCAAGTAATCCAATCTAGCCAAAACTGCGTGATGCCATCCATTATGATTCATTTATAAGCCCTCACTCAATGAGCACCAATGATCAGTTTAGAATGATCACTTTAACTGGCCGATCAACTTGACATTTCCGCACTAAATTGTCCCTAACTTTTAATTTTGAGCTCAGAATGACACGAATCCAATGCACACTTTAAACTAGCTCAATTCTCTATGTTGTAACAAAACTTGAGACAGAAATAGATACAAAAAAGCGTTAAAGTAATCCAATCTAGCCAAAACTGCATGATGTGATGCATTATTCTTTATTTATAAGCTTCTACTCAATGAGCACAAATGATCAGTTTAGAATGATTAGTTTAACTGGCCGATTAACTTGACATGTACTCACTAAATCTTCCCTAACTTCTGATTTAGAGCTCAGAATGACACGAATCCAAAGCCCATGTTAAGCTAGCTCAATTCTCTATGTTGTGAAAAAATTTGAGATAGAAATAGATACAAAAAAGCGTTTAAGTAATTCAATCAATCCCAAACTGTGTGATGCGATGCATTATACTTCTTTTATAAGCATTTACTCAATGAGTATAAATGATCAGTTTAGAATGATACCTTAACTAGGCCATCAACTTGACATGTCCGCATTAAATGGTTTGTAACTTTTGATTTAGAGCTCAGAATAACACGGATCCAATGCCCACGTTAAGCTAGCTCAAGTTTCTATATTTTGACCAAATTTGACACAAAAATATATATGAGAAACTGTTCAAGTAATCCAATCTAGCCAAAATTGCATGATTCCATGCATTATGCTTCATTTATAAGCCTTTAGTCAATGATCACCAATGATCAGTTTAAAATGATCACTTTAACTGGCCGATCAACTTGACATGTCCGCACTAAATCGTCCGTAACTTTTGGTTTAGAGCTTAGAATGATACGAATCCAATGCCCACGTTAAGCTAGCTCAATTCTCTATGTTGTAACAAAATTTGAGATAGAAATAGATACGACAAAGTGTCCATGTAATCCAATCTATCCCAAACTGTGTGATGCCATGCATTATGCTTCATTTATAAGCCTTTACTCAATGAGCACAAATGATCAGTTTAGAATGATAACTTTAACTAGGAGATCAACTTGACATGTCTAGACTAAATCGTCCGTAACTTTTAATTTAGAGCTTAGAATAACAAAAATCCAATGCACATGTTAAGCTAGCTCAATTTTCTATATTGTTACAAATATTGACATAAAAATAGATACGAAAATGTGTTCAAGTAATCCAATCTAGCCAAAACTGCGTGATGCCATCCGTTATGATTCATATATAAGCCTTCACTCAATGAGCACCAATGATGAGTTTAGAATAATCACTTTAACTGGCAGATCAACTTGACATATCCGCACTAAATAGTCATGAAGTTTTGATTTAGAGCTCAGTATGACACGAATTCAATGCTTACGTTAAGATAGCTCAATTCTCTATGTTGTGACAAAATTTTAGACGAAAATAGATAAGATAAAGTGTTCGTGTAATCCAATCTATCCCAAACTTCGTGATGCCATGCATTATGCTTCATTTATAAGCATTTACTCAATGAGCACCAATGATCAGTCAAGAATTATCACTTTAACTAGCCGGTCAACTTGACATTTCCGCACTAAATTGTTTGTAACTTTTGATTTATAGCTCAGAACAATACGAATCCAATGTCCACGTTAAGTTAGCTTAAGTTTCTATATTCTTACAAAATTTAACACAAAAATAGATACAACACAGCAATCAAGTAATCCAATCTAGCCAAAACTGCGTGATGCCATGCATTATGCTTCATTTATAAGCTTTTACTCAATGAGCACCCATGATCAGTTTAGAATGATCACTTTAACTGGCCGATCAACTTACTTGTCCACACTAAATTTTCCCTAAATTTTGATTTAGAGCTCAGGAAGACACGAATCCAGTGCCCATGTTAAGCTAAGTCAATTCTCTATTTTTGGACAAAATGTGAGACTGAAATAGGGACGAAAAGCGTCCAAATATTTCAATCTATCCCGAACTACGTGATGCCATGCATTATGCTTCATTTGTAAGCCTTTACTCAAAAAGCACAAATGATCAGTTTATAATGATAACTTTAACTACGCGATCAACTTGACATGTCCGCACTAAATCGTCCGTAACTTTTATTTAGAGCTCGGAATAATATGAATCCGATGCCCACGTTAAGATAGCTCAATTTTCGGTATTGTGACAAAATTTGACACAAACATAGATACGAATAAGCGTTCAAGTAATCCAGTCTAGCCAAAACTGCGTGATGCCATGTATTATGTTTCATTTATAAGCCTTTACTCAATGAGCACCAATGATCAGTTTAGAATGATCACTTTAACTGGCCGATCAACTTGACATTGCCGCACTAAATCGTCCATAACTTTTTGATTTTTAGCTTAAAATGACACGAAATTCAATGCACATGTTATACTAGCTCAATTCTCTATGTTGTAACAAAATTTGAAATAGAAATAGATACAAAAAAGCATTCAAGTAATCCAATCTAGCCAAAATTGCATGATGCTATGCAATAGTTTTTATTTATAAGCCTTTACTCAATGAGCACAAATGATCAGTTTAGAATGATCACTTTAACTAGCCGATCAACTTGACATTTTCGCACTAAATCATCCCTAACTTTTTATTTAGAGCTCAGAATGAGACAAATCCAATGCCCACGTTAAGCTAGCTCAATTCTCTATGTTGTGATAAAATTTGAGATAGAAATAGATTCAAAAATGCGTTCAAGTAATCCAATCAATCCCGAACTGCGTGATGTCATGCATTATGCATCATTTATAAGCATTTACTCAGTGAGTACCAATGATCAGTTAAGAATTATCACTTTAATTGGCTGATCAACTTGACATGTTTGCACTAAATCGTCCGTAACTTTTTATTTAGAGCTCAGAATGACAGGAATCCAATCCCCACGTTAACATACCTCAATTTTCTATATTATGACAAAATTTGTGAGAGAAATAGATACAATAAATTGTATAAATAATCCAATCTATTCTGAACTACATGATATCGTGCATTATTCTTCATTTATTAGCCTTTACTCAATGAGCACCAATTATCTGTTTTGAATGATCACTTTAACTGGGCGATCAACTCGACATATCAGGACTAAATCATCCCTAACTTTTCATTTTGAGCTCAGAACGACACGAATCCAATGCCACGTTAAACAAGCTCAATTTTATATGTTGTAACAAAATTTGAGATAGAAACAGATACAAAAAGGCGATCAAGTAATCCAATCAATCCCGAAATGCATGATGTCATGCATTATGCATCATTTATAAGCCTTTACTCAATGAGCACCAATGATTTGATAAGAATGATCACTTTAACTGGGCGATCAACTTGACATGTCTGCACTAAATCGTCCGTAACTTTTGATTTAGAGCTCAAAATGACACGAATCCAGTGGTCACGTTAAACTAGCTCAATTATCTATATTGTGACAAAATTTGGGAGAGAAATAGATACGATAAATTTTCCAAAAAATCCAGTCTATTATGAACTACATGATATCGTGCATTATGATTATTTATAAGCCTTTACTCAATGAGCACCAATGATCAGTTTAGAATGATCACTTTAACTTGCCGATCAACTTGATATATCTGCACCAAATCATCTGTAACTTTTGATTTACTGCTCAGAATGACACGAATTCAATGCACACGTTAAGCTAGCTCAATTTTCTATATTGTGACAAAATCTGATACAGAAATAGATACGACAAAGTTTCCATGTAATCGAATCTATCCCGAGCTGGGTGATGCCATGTATTACGCTTCATTTATAAGCCAATGAGAACAAATGATCAGTTTAGAATGATCACTTTAAGTAGGGTATCAACTTGACATGTCCGCACTAAATCGTCTGTAACTTTTGATATATAGCTCAGAATAACACGAATCCAATGTCCACGTTAAGCTAGCTCGATTTTCTATATTGTGACAAAATTTTCGACAAAACTAGATAGGACAAAGCATCCAACTAATCCAATCTATACCAAACTGCGTGATACCAATGCCTATACTTCATTTATAAGCCTTTACTCAATGAGCACCAATGATAAGTTTAGAATGATCACTTTAACTGGCCGATCAACTTGATGTCCGCACTAAATCGTCCCTTACTAGCTCAATTCTCTATGTTGTGACATAATTTGAGACAGAAATAGGTACAAAAATGCGTTCAAGTAATCCAATCTAACCAAAACTACATGATGCCATGCATTATGCTTCATTTATCAGGATTTACTCAATGAGAACAAATGATCAGTTTAGAATGATAACTTTAACAGGCCGATCAACTTTACATGTCCGCACTAAATCGTCACTAACTTTTGATTTAGAGCTCAGAATGACATGAATCCAATGCCCACGTTTAGCTAGCTCAATTCTCTATGTTGTGAAAAAAATTTGAGATAGAAATAGATACAAAATGCATTCAAGTAATCCAATCTAGCCAAAATTGCATGATGCCATGCATTATCCTTCATTTATCAGCTTTTACTCAATGAGAGCAAATGATCAGTTTAGAATGATCACTTTAACTGGCCGATCAACTTGACATGTCCGCACTAAGTCGTCCGTAACTTTTGATTTAGAGCTCAAAATGACACGAATCCAATGCCCACGTTAAGCTAGCTCGATTTTCTATATTTTGACCAAATTTGAGGTAGATATAAATACGAAAACGCGTCCAAGTAATCCAATGTATCCCAAGCTGTGTGATGTCATGCATTATGCATCATTTATAAGCCTTTAATCAATGAGCACCAATGATCAGTTTAGAATGATCACTTTAACTGGCCCATCAACTTGACATGTCTACACTAAATCGTCCGTAACTTTTGATTTAGAGCTCACAATGACACGAATACAATGCCCACGTACGGTAGCTCAATTTTCTATATTGTGACAAAATTTGAGATAGAAATAGATACCACAAAGCGTTCAAATAATCCAATCTATCCTGAACTAGTGATGTCATGCATTATGCTTCATTTATAAGCTTTTACTCAATGGGTACCAGTGATCAGTTTAGAATGATCAATTTATCTGGCAGATCAACTTTACATGTATGCACTAAATCGTCTGTATCTTTTGATTTATAGCTCAAAATGACACGAATCCAATGCCCACGTTAAGCTAGCTCAATTTTCTATATCGTGAAAAAATTTGAGATAGAAATAGATACAACAAAGAGTCCAAGCAATCCAATCTATTCCAAACTGCGTGATGTCATGCATTATGCTTCATTTGTAAGCCTTTTACTCAATAAGCACCAATGATCAGTTTAGAATGATCACTTTAGCTGGCCGATCAATTTGACATGTCCGCACTAAATCGTCCGTAACTTTTGATTTAGAGCTCAGAATAACACGAATCCTATGCCCACATTAAGCTAGCTCAATTTTCTATATTGTGACAAAAATTGATACAAAAACAGATATGAAATGCGTTCAAGTAATCCAAACTATCGAAAACTGCGTGATGCCATGCATTATAAATTATTTATAAGCCTTTACTAAATGAGCACCAATGATGAGTTTAGAATGATCACTTTAACTGGCCGATCAACTTGGCATAGCCGTACTAAATGGACCCTAACCTTTGATTTAGAGCTTTGAATGTCACGAATCCAATGCCCACGTTAAGCTAGCTAAATTCTCTATGTTGTGACAAAATTTGAGCTAGAAAATGATACAAAAAAGCGTTCAAGTAATCCAATCTAGCCAAAACCGCATGATGCCATGCGTTATGGTTCATTCATAAGCCTTTACTAAATGAGCACAATTGATCAGCTTAGAATGATCACTTTAAGTAGGCGATCAACTTGACATGTCCGCACTAAATCGTCCATAACTTTTGATATATAGCTCCGAATAACACGAATCTAATGTCCACGTTAAGCTAGCTCAGTTTTCTATATTGTGACAAAATTTGACACAAAATAGATACAAAAAAGCTTTCAAATAATCCAATATAGCCAAAACTGCGTGATACCATGCATTATGCTTCATTCATAAGCCTTTTCTCTATGAGCACCAATGCTCAGTTTAGAATGATCACTTTAACTGGCCGATCAACTTGAGATGTCTGCACTAAATTGTCCCTTACTTTTGATTTAAAGGTCAGAATGACACGAATCCAATGCCCACGTTAAGCTAGCTCAATTTTATATATTATGACAAAATTTCAGACAAAAATTGATACGACAAAACGTCTAAGCACTCCAATCTATCCCGAACTGCGTGATATCATGCATTATGCTTCATTTATAAGCTTTTACTCAATGAACACCAATGATCAGTTTAGAATGATCACTTTAACTGGCCGATCAAGTTGACATGTGCGCACTAAATCGTCCGTAACTTTTGACTTAGTGCTTAGAATGACACGAATCCAATGCCCACGTTAAGCTAACTCAATTTTCTATATTGTGTCTAAATTTTAGACAGAAATAGATACGACAAAGTGTCCATGTAATCCAATTTATCCCAAACTGTGTGATACCATGCATTATGCTTCATTTATATACTTTTACTCAATGAGCACCAATGATCAGTTTGGAATGATCCCTTTAACTGCCAGATCAATTTGACATGTCCGCACTCTATCATCCGTAACTCATATTTTACAGCTCAGAATGACACGAATCAAATTCCCAGGTTAAGCTAGCACAATGCAACAAAATTTGAGACAGAAATAGATAAGGCAAAGTGTCCAACTAATCCAATCTATCCCGAAGTGTGCGATGCCATGCATTATGCTTCATTTATAAGCCCTTACTCAATGAGCACCAACGATCAGTTAAAAATGATCATTTTAACTGACCGATCAACTTGACATGTCCACATTAAATCGTCTGAAACTTTTGATTTAGTGCTCAGAATAACAAAAATCCAATGCCCACGTTAAGCTAGCTCAATTTTCTATATTGTGACCGAATTTCACACAAAATAGATACGAAAAAGCGTTCAAGTAATCCAAGCTTGCCAAAACTGCGTGATGCCATGCATTATGCTTCATTTATAAGCCTTTACTCAATGATCACCAATGATTAGTTTATAATGATAACTTTAACTGGCCGATCAGCTTGATATGTCTGCACTAATTCATCCATAACTTTTGATTTAGAGCTCAGAATATCACAAATCCAATGCCCACGTTAAGCTAGCTCAATTTTCTATATTGTGACAAAATTTGAGACAAAAATAGATACAAAAAAGTACCCATGTAATCCAATGTATCCCGAACTGCGTGACGCTCTGCATTATGCTTCATTTATATGCTTTACTCAATGAGCATCAATGATCAGATTAGAATGATCACTTTAACTAGCCGACCAACTTGACATGTCCGAATGATCAGATTAGAATGATCACTTTAACTAGCCGACCAACCGTAACTTTTAATTTAGAGCTCAGACTGACCCGAATCCAATGCTCATGATAAACTAGCTAAATCAGTTTAAAGTGATCAATTTACCTAGGAGATCAACTTGACATGTCTGCACTAAATTGTCCATAACTTTTGATTTAGAGCTCAAAATAACAAGAAGCGAATGCCCACGTTAAACTAGCTCAATTTTCTTTATTGTGACAAAATTTAACACCAAAAATAGATACGGCAAAGCATCCAAGTAATCTAATCTATCCCGAACTGCGTGATATCATGCATTATGCTTCATTTATAAGGCTTTACTCAATGAGCACCATTAATCAGTTTAGAATGATCACTTTAATTGGCCGATCAACTTGATATGTCCGCAATAAATCGCCCGTAACTTTTGATTTAGAGCTCAGAATGACACAAATCCAATGCCCACGTTAAGCAAGCTCAATTTTCTATCTTTTCACAAAATTTGAGACACAAATGGATGCAACAAAGCGTCCATGTAATCATATCTATCCCGAACTGTGTGATGCCATGCATTGTGCTTCATTTATAAGCTTTTACTCAGTAAGCACCAATGATCAGTTTAGAATGATCACTTTAACTGCTCGATCAACTTGACATGTCCGCATTAAATCGTCCGTAACTTATTTTTTAGAGCTAAAACTAAAACGAATCCAATGCCCACGTTAAGCTAGCTTAATTTTCTATATTGTGACACAATTTGAGACAGAAATATATATAAAAAAGTATTCAAGTAATCCAATCTAGCCAAAATTACGTGATGCCATGCATTATGCTTCATTTACAAGCCTTTGCTCAATGAGAACCAATGATCAGTTTAGAAAGATTACTTTAACTAGGCGATCAACTTGACATGTCCGCACTAAAGCGTGCGTAACTTTTGATTTAGATCTCATAATAAGACGAATCTAATGTCCATGTTAAGCTAGCCTAATTTTTAACATTGTATCAAAATTTGAGACAGAAATAGATACGACAAAGCTCCCAAGTAATCCAATCTATCCCAAACTGCGTGATGTCATGCATTATGCTTCATTTATAAGCCTTTACTCAATGAGCACCGATGATTAGTTTAGAATGATCAATTTAACTGATCGATCAACTTAACATGTGCACCCTAAATCGTCTGTAACGTTTGATTTATGGCTCAGAATGACATGAATCCAATGCCCACGTTAAGCTAGCTCAATTTTCTATATTGTGACAAAATTTGAGACAGAAATAGATACGACAAAGCGTCCATGTAATCCACTCTATCCCAAACTGCGTGATGCCATGCTTTATACTTCATCTATAAGTGTTTACTTAATGAGTATCAGTGATCAGTTTAGAATGATCACTTTAACAAGATGATCAACTTAACATGTCCGCACTAAATTGTCCGTAACTTTTGATTTAAAGCTCTGAATAACACGAATCCAATGCCCACATTAAGGTAGCTCAATTTTCTTTATTGTGAAAAACTTTGAGACAGAAATAGATAAGAAAAAGCGTTCAAGTAATCCAATATAGCCAAAACTGCGTGATGCCATGCATTATGCTTCATTTATAAGCATTTACTCAGTGAGCACCAATGATCAGTTTAGAATGATCACTTTAACTGCACGATCAACTTGACATTTCCATATTAAGTCATCCGTAACTTACGTTTTAGAGCTAAAACTGACTCGAATCAAGTGCTCACATTAAGCTAACTCAATTTCTATATTGTGACAAAATTTGAAACAGAAATAGATACGACAAAGCGTCTAAGAAATCCAATCTATCCTGAACTCTGTGATGTCATGCATTATGCTTCATTTATAAGCCTTTACTCAATGAGCACTAACGATTAGTTTAGAATGATAACTTTAGCTGGCCGATCAACTTCACATGTAAGACTAAATCATCCATAACTTTTGATTTAGAGCTCAAAATGACACGAATCCAATACCCACGTTAACCTAGCTTAATTTTCTATATTGTGAGAAAATTTGAGGCATAAATATATTCAAAAAGGCGTTCAATTAATCCAATCCAGCCAAAACTGCGTGATGCCATGCATTATGCTTCATTTATAAGCCTTTATTCAATGAGCCCCAATGATCAAATTAGAATGATCACTTTAACTTTTGATCAACTTGACATGTCCGCAGTTTAGAATGACATGAATCCAATGCCCAGGTTAGGCTAACTCAATTTTCTATATTGTGACAATATTTGAAACATAAATAGATACAAAAAAGCATTCAAGTAATCCAATCTATCCGAACTGCATGATGTCATGCATTATGCTTCATTTTTAAGGCTTTACTCAATGAACACCAATGGTCAGTTTAGAATGATCACTTTAATTGGCCGATCATTTCGACATGTCTGCAATAAATCGTCCCTAACATATGATTGGGAGCTCAGAATGACACGAATCCAATGCCCGTTTTAAGCTAGCTCAATATCTATATTGTGACAAATTTAAGACAGAAATAGATATGATAAAGTGTCCAAGTAACCCAATCTATCACCAACTTCATGATGTCATGCATTATGCTTCATTTATAAGCCTTAACTCAATGAGCACCAATGATCAGATTAGAATGATCACTTTAACTGGCCGATCAAATTGAAATGTCCGCACTAAATCATCCGTAATTTTTAATTTAGATCTCAATGACACGAATCCAATACCCACATTAAGCTAGCTCGATTTCTATATTGTTACAAAATCTTAGACCGAAATAGATACGACAAAGCATCCATGTAATCCAATCTATCCCGAACTGCGTGATGCCATGAAATATGCTTCATTTATATGCTTTTACTCAATAAGCACCAATGATCAGTTTAGAATGATCGCTTTAACTGGCCAATAAACTTGAAATGTCCGCACTAAATCGTTGTAACTTTTGATTTAGATCTCAGAATGACACGAATCCAATGCCCACAATAAGCTAGCTCATTTTTTTATATTGTGAAAAAATTTGAGATAGAACTAGATACGACAAAGCATCCAAGTAATCCACTCAATCCCAAACTGTGTGATGCCATGTCTTATGCTTCATTTATAAGGGTTTACTTAATGAGTACCAATGATCAGTTTAGAATGATCACTTTAACTATGCGATCAACTTGACATGTCTGCACTAAATCGTCCTTAGCTTTTGATTTAGAGCGCACAATAACACAAATCCAATTCCCATGTTAAACTAGCTCAATTTTCAAAATTCTGACAAAATTTTAGATAGAAATAGATACGAAAAGGTGTTGATGTAATCCAATCTATGCCAAACTGCGTGATGCCATGCATTATGCTTCATTTATATGCCTTTACTCAATGGGCACCAATGATCAGTTTAGAATCATCTCTTAACCTGGCCGATCAACTCAACATGTCCACACCAAATCCTCCATAACGTTTGATTTAGCGCTCAGAATGACACGAATCAAATGCCCACGTTAAGCTAGCGCAATTTTCTATATTTTGACAAAGTTTGAGACAAAAATAGATACGACAAAGCATCTATATAATCCAATCTATTCCGAACTGCGTGATACTATGCATTATGCTTCATTTATATGCCATTACTCAATGAGCACCAGTGATCAGTTAAGAATTATCACTTTAACTGGCTGATCAACTTGACATGTCCGCATTAAATCGTCCGTAACTCATGATTTAGAGCTCAAACTCACATGAATCCGATGACCACGTTGAGCTAGCTAAATTTTTTATATTGTGACCAAATTTGTAACAAAAATAGATACGAAAAAGAGTTCAAGTAATCACATCTAGCCAAAACTGTGTGATGCTATTCATTATGCTTCATTTATAAGCCTTTACTCAATGAGCACCAATGATCAGTTTAGAATGATCAATGTAACTGGCCGATCTTGACATGTTCACACTAAATCGACTGTACTTTTGATTTAGAGCTCAAAATTACAAGAATCCAATGCCCACGTTAATCTAGCTCAATGGTGCACATTAAGTAAAGGCTTATAAATGAAGCATCATGCATGGCATCACACAGTTTTGGATAGATTGGACTACTTGGACACTTTGTCATCTCTATTTATGTCTCAAATTTTGTCAAACCATAGAAAATTGAGCTAGCTTAATGTGGACATTGGATTCATTTCATTCTTAGCTCCAAATCAAAAGTTCTAAACGATTTAGTGCGGACATGCCAAGTTGATAGGCCAGTTAAAATGATCATTCTAAAATGATCATTGGTGCTCATTTAGTAAAAGCTTATAAATGAAGTCTAAGGCATGGCATCAGGCAGTTTGTGATAGATTGGATTACTTGGACGCTTTGTCATCTCTACTTCTGTCTCAAATTTTGTCCAAATATAGAAAATTTATCTAGCTTATCATGGGCATTGGATTCGCGTCATTCTGAGCTGAGAATCAAATATTACAAACGATTCGGTGTGTACATGTCAAGTTGATCGGACTGTTCAATTGATTATTCTAAACTGATCATTGCTGCTCATTGAGTAAATGCTTATAAATGAAGCATAATTCATCGCATCATACAGTTTTGGATAAATTGCATTACTTGGAGGCTTTGTCGTGTATATTTTTGTCTCAAATTTTGTTACAATATAGAAAATTGAGCTAGTTTAACGTGGGCATTAGATTCGTCTCATTCTAAGCTCTAAATCATAAGTTGCGGACGATTTAGTGCGGACATGTCAAGTTGAATGGCCAGTTAAAGTGATCATTCTAAAAGCTCATCACTTGTACTCATTAAGTAAAGGCTTATAAATGAAGCCTAATGCATGGCATCACACATGTTTGGATAGATTGGATTATTTGGACGCTTTATCATCTCTATTTTTGTCTCAAATTTTGTCAAACCATAGAAAATTTAGCTAGCTTAAAGTGGACATTGGATTCATATCATTCTGAGCTCTAAATCAAAAGTTATAGACAATTTAGTGCGGACATGTCAAGTTGATCGCCTAGTTAAAGTGATCATTCTAAACTGATCTTTGGTGCTCATTATGTAACGGCTTATAAATGATGCATAATGCATGGCATCAAGGAGTTTGGGATAGATTATACTACTTCGATGCCTTGTCGTATCTAGTTCGGTCTTAAATTTTGTCACAATATAGAAAATGGAACTACCTTAATGTGTGAGTTGGATTCGTGTAATTCTAAGCAATAAATAAAAAGTTATGGATGATATAGTTCAGACATGACAAGTTGATCGCCCAGTTAAAATGATCATTATAAACTGATCATTGGTTCCATTTAGTAAAAGCTTATAAATGAAAAATAATGCATGGCATCACAAATTTTGGGATTGATTTGATTATTTGGACGCTTTGTCGTATCTATTTATGTGTCAAATTTTGTAACAATATAGAAAATTGAGCTAGCTTATCGTGATGATTAGATTCGTGTCATTCTGAGCTCTAAATCAAAAGTTACGGACAATTTAGTTCGGAAATGTCATGTTGATCGGCCTGTTAAAGTGATCATTCTAAACTGGTAATTACTGCTCATTGAGTGAAGGCTTATAAATAAAGTATAATACATGGCATCACATATTTTTTGATAGATTGGATTACTTGGACGCAATGTCTTCCCTATATCTATCTCAAATTTTGTCAAAATATAGAAAATTGAGTTAGATTAACGTGGTAATTGGGTTCGTGTCATTCTGAGGTCTAAATAAAAAGTTACGGACGATTTACGGTGCACATGTCAAGTTGATTGGCCAGTTAATATGATTATTATAAATTGATCATTGGTGCTCATTAATTAAAGGCTTATTAATGAAGCATAATGCATGGCATCACATAATTTTGGATATATTGGATTACTTGGATGCTTTGTTGTGTCTATTTCTGTCACCAATTTTGTCACAATATAGAAAATTTAACTAGCTTAATGTGGGCACTGGGTTCGTGTCATTCTGAGCTATAAATCAAAAGTTATGCATGATTTAGTGAAGACATGACAAGTTGATCAGTCTGTTAAAATGGTCATTTTAAACAGATCATTTGTGCTCATTTAATAAAAGCTTATAAATGAAAAATAATTCATGGCATCATGGAGTTTGGGATGTATTGGTTTACTTGGACGCTTTGTCATATCTATTTCTGTCTCAAAATTTTGTTAGAATATAGAAAATTGAGCTAGCTTAACGTGGGCATTGGATTCGTGTAATTCTAAGCTCTAAATCAAAAGTTAAGGATGATTTCGTGCGGACATGTCAAGTTGATTGGCCAGTTTAAATGATCATTCTAAACTGATCATTGGTGCTCATTAAGTAGAGACTTATAAATGAAGCATAATGTATGGCATCAAGGAGTTTGGATAGATTGGATTACTTGGACCCTTTGTTATCTCTATATTTGTCTCAAATTTGGTCAAAATATAGAAAATTGAGCTAGGTTAACGTGGGCATTGGATTCGTGTCATTATGAGCTCTAAATCAAAAGTTAGGAACGATTTAGTGCGAACATGTCAAATTGATTGGGCAGGTAAAGTGATCATTCTCAACAGATCATTGGTGCTCATTGAGTAAAGGCTTATAAATGAAGCATAACGCATGGCATCACGCAGGTTGGGATAGATTGGATTACTTGGATGCTTTGTCGTATCTAGTTATGTCTCAAATTTTGTCACAATATAGAAAATTGAACTAGCATAATCTGGGCATTGGATTCGTGTCAATCTAAGCTATAAATCAAAAGTTATGGACGATTTAGTGCATACATGACAAGTTGATCGGCCAGTTAAAATGATCATTGTAAACTTATCATTGGTGCTCTTTGAGTAAAGATTATCAATGAAGCATAATGCATGGCATCCCACAATTTTGGATAGATTGGATTACTTGGACGCTTTGTCGTATCTATTTCTGTCTCACATTCTATTACAATATAAAAAATTGAGCTAGCTTAACGTGGGCATTTGGTTCATGTGTTTTAGAGCTCTAAATCAAAAGTTACTGACGATTTAGTGTGTAGAAGTCAAGTTCATCGGGTAGTTAAAGTGATCATTCTAAACTGATCATTGGTGCTTATTAGGTAAAGGCTTATAAATCATGCATAAAGCATGGCATCACGCAGTTTGGGATAGATTGGATTACTTGGATGCTTTGTTGTCTCTATATCTGTCTCAAATTTTGTCAAAATATAGAAAATTGAGCTAGCTTATCGTGGGCATTGGATTCTTGTCATTCGGAGCTCTAAATCAAAAAGTTACAGACGATTTAGTGCAGACATGTCAAGTTAATTGGCCAGTTAAAGTGATCATTCTAAGCTGATCTTTGGTGCTCATTACGTAAAGGCTTATAAATGATGCATAATGCATGGCGTCAAGGAGTTTGGGATAGATTATACTTCATGGACGCCTTGTTGTATCTAGTTCGGACTTAAATTTTCTTACAATATAGAAAATTGAACTACCTTAATGTAGGCATTGGATTCGTGTCATGCTAAGCTATAAATCAAAAGTAATTGACAATGTAGTGCAGACATGACAAGTTGGTCGGCCAGTTAAAATGATCATTCTAAAGTGATCATTGGTTCTCATTTACTAAGAGCTTATGAATGAAAAATAATGCATGGCATCACGCAGTTAGGGATGGATTGGATTACTTGGACGCCTTGTCGTATCTATTTCTGTATCAAATTTTGTCAAAATATAGAAAATTGAGCTAGCTTAACGTGGGCATTGGATTCGTGTCATTGTGAGCTCTAAATCAAAGGTTACGGATGATTTACTACGGACATGTCAAGTTGATTGGCCACTTAAAGTGATCATTCTAAGCTGATCATTGGTGCTCATTAAGTAAAGGCTTAATAATGAAGCATAATGCATGGCATCAAGGGTTATGGATAAATTGGATTACTTGGACGCTTTTTCTTCTCTATATCTCTCTCAAATTTTTGTCAAAATATAGAAAATTGAGTTAGATTAACGTGGGAATTGTATTTGTGTCATTCTGAGCTCTAAAACAAAAGTTACGAACGATTTACTGTGCACATGTCAAGTTGATCGGCCAGTTAATATGATTATTATAAATTGATCATTGGTGCTCATTAATTAAAGGCTTATTAATGAAGCATAATGCATGACATCACATAATTTTGGATATATTGGATTACTTAAACGCTTTGTTGTTTCTATTTTTGTCTCAAATTTTGTCACAATATAGAAAATTGAAATAACTTAAAGTGGGCATTGGGTTCGTGTCATTCCGAGCTATAAATCAAAAATTATGCACGATTTAGTGTGGACATGACAAGTTGATCGGCCATTTAAAATGGTCATTTTAAACTGATCATTTGTGCTCATTTAATAAAAGCTTATAAATGCAAAATAATGCATGGCATCACGGAGTTTGGGATGTATTAGATTACTTGGACGCTTTGTTGAATCTTTTTATATCTCAAATTTTGTCAGAATATAGAAAATTAAGCTAGCTTAACGTGGGCATTAGATTCGTGTCATTTTGAGCTCTAAATCAAAAGCTTATGAAGATTTAGTGCGGACATGTCAAGTTGATTACCCATTTAAGATGATCATTCTAAACTGATCATTGGTGCTCATTAAGTATAGGCTTATAAATGAAGCATAATGTATGGCATCAAGGAGTTTGGATAGATTAGATTACTTGGACACTTTGTTGTCTCGATATCTGTCTCAAATTTTTTCAAAATATAGAAAATTGAGCTAGCTTAACGTGGGCATTGGATTCATGTCATTCTGAGCTCTAAATCAAAAGTTACAAACGATTTAGTGCGCACATGTCAAGTTGATCGGTCAGTTAAAGTGATCATTCTCAACTGATCATTGGTGCTCATTGAGTAAAGGCTTATAAATGAAGCATTACGCATGGCATCACGTAGGTTGGGATATATTGGATTACTTGGATGCTTTGTCGTATCTAGTTCTGTTTCAAATTTTGTCACAATATAGAAAATTGAACTAGCTTAATGTGGGCATTGGATTCCTGTCATTCTAAGCTATAAATCAAAAGTTATGGACGGTTTAGTGCAGACATGACAAGTTGATTGGCCAGCTAAAATGATCATTCTGAACTTACCATTGCTGCTCATTGAGTAAAGGATTTATCAATGAATCATAATGTATGGCATCCCACAGTTTTGGATAGATTGGATTACTTGAACGATTTGTCGTCTCCATATCTGTCTCAAATTTTGTCAAAATATAGAAAATTGAGCTTGCTTAACATGGCATTGGATTCCTGTCATTCTGAGCTCTAAATAAAAAAAAATACGGACAATTTAGTGCAGACATGTCAAGTTGATCGGCCAGTTAAAGTGATCATTCTAAGCTGATCTTTGGTGCTCATTACGTAAAGACTTATAAATGATGCATAATGCATGGCATCAAGGAGTATGGGATAGATTATACTACATGAACGCCTTGTTGTATCTATTTCTGTGTCAAATTTTGTCACAATATAGAGAATTGAACTACCTTAATGTGGGCATTGGATTCGTGTCATTCTAAGCTATAAATCAAAAGTTATGGACCATATAGTGCAGATATGACAACTTTATCGGCCAGTTAAAATGATCATTCTAAATTGATCATTGGTTCTCATATAGTAAATAATGCATGGCATCACGCAGTTTGGGATGGATTGGATTACTTGGACGCTTTGTCGTATCTATTTCTGTGTCAAATTTTGTCATAATATATAAAATTGAGCTAGGTTAACGTGGGCATTGGATTCGTGTCATTCTGAGCTCTAAATCAAACGTTACAGACGATTTAGTGCGGAGATGTCAAGTTGATTGGCGAGTTAAAGTGATCATTCTAAGCTCATCATTGGTGCTCATTAATTAAATGCTTAAAATGAAACATAACGCATGGCATCAAGGAGTTTGGATAAATTGGATTATTTGGACAATTTGTCGTCTCTATTTCTGTCTAAAATTTTGTCAAAATATAGAAACCTGAGCTAACTTAACGTATGCATAGGATTCGTGTTATTTTGAGCTCTAAATCAAAAGTTATAAATGAGTTAGCGCGTACATGTGTCAAGTTCATCGGCCAGTTAATATGATTATTCTAAATTGATTATTGGTACTAATTGAGTAAAGGCTTATAAACGAAGCATAATGCCTGCCATCAATCAGTTTGGGATAGATTGGATTACTAGAGCGCTTTGTCGTCTCTACTTCCGCCTCAAATTTTGTCAAAATATAGAAAATTTATCTAGCTTAACGGGGCACTATATCTGTGTCATTCAGAGCTCAAAATAAAAATGATACGGACAATTTAGTGCGGACATGTCAAGTTGATCAACCAGTTAATATGATTATTCTTAACTTATTGCTGGTGCTCATTGAGTAAAGGTATATAAATAAAGCATAACGCATGGCATGACATAGTTTTGGATAGATTAGATTACATGGACGTTCTGTCGTGATTATTTCTATCTCAATTTTTTTTACAATATAGAAAATTGTGCTAGCTTAAGGTGGGCATTGGATTCGTGTCATTATGAGCTTTAATTCAAAACTTACGGATGATATAAATATGTCAAATTGAGTGGCCAGTTAAAGTGATCATTCTAAACTGATTATTAGTCCTGATTAAGCTAATTCTTATATTTGAAACATAATACATGGCATCAAGCAGTTTGGATAGATTGGATTACTTGGACGCTTTGTCGTCTCTATTTCAGTCTCAAAATTTGTCATAATATAGAAATTCATCTAACTTAACGTGGGTATTGGATTCATGTCATTGTAAGCTCAAAATCAAAAGTTACGGATGATTTAGTGCAGACATATCAAGTTGATCGTCCTGTTAAAGTGAACATTCTAAACTAATCATTGGTGCTCATTCAGTAAAGGCTTATAAATGAAGCATAATGCATGGCATCACAAAGTTTTGGATAGATTGGATTACTTGGATGCTTTGTCGTATTATATTTATATCTCAAATATAAAAAACTGAACTAGATGAATGTGGACATTGCATTCGTATCATATTGAGCTATAAGCAAAAAAATACGGACTATTTAGTGCAAACATGACAAAATCATCAACCAGTTAAAATGATCATTCTAAACTTATCATTCGTGCTCATTGAGTAAAAGCTTATAAATGAAAAATAATGCATGGCATCACGCAGTTTGGGATGTATTGAATTACTTGGACGCTTTGTTGTGTCTATTTCTGTCTTAAATTTTGTCACAATATATAAAATTGAACTAGTGTAATGTGGGCATTGGATTCGTGTCATTCTGAGCTATTAATCAAAAGTTATGGACGATTTAGTGCAGACATGACAAGTTGATCGACTAGTTAAAATTATCATTCTAAACTGATCATTAGTGCTCATTGAGTAAAAGCTTATAAATGAAGAACAATGCATGGCATCAAGAATTTTGGATAGATTGGATTACTTGGACACTTTTTCGTCTCTATTTCCGTCTCAAATTATGTCAAATTATAGAAAACTGAGATAGCTTAACGTGGGCATTGGGTTCGTGTCATTCTGAGCTCTAAATCAAAAGTTATGGATTATTTAGTGTGGACTTGTCAAGTTGATCAACAAGATAAAGTGATCATTCTACACTGATCATTAGTGCTCATTGAGTAAAGACTTATAAATGAAGCATAATACATAATATTATATAGTTTTGGATAGATTGGATTAGTTGGACGCTTTTTCGTATCCATTTATGTCTCAAATTTTCTGATAATATAAAAAATTGAGCTAGCTTAACTTGGACATTGGATTCGTATTATTCTGAGCTCTAAATCAAAAGTTATGGATGATTTAGTGCCGACATATCAAGTTGATCGGCCTGTTAAAGTGATCATTCTAAACTGGTTATTGGTGCTTATTGAGTAAAAGCTTATAAACAAAGCATAATGCATGATATCACACAGTTTTGGATAGAATGGATTACTTGGAAGCTTTGTCTTCTCTATATCTGTCTCAAATTTTGTCAAAATATAGAAAATTGAGTTAGGTTAACGTGGGCATTGGATTCATCTCATTTTGAGCTCTAAATCAGAAGTTACAGATGATTTACTGCGGACATGTCAAATTGATCGGCCAGTTAATATGATTATTCAAAACAGACCATTGGTGCTCATTGAGTAAAGGCTTATTAATGAAGCATAATGCATGGCATCACATAATTTTGGATATATTGGATTACTTGGACACTTTGTTGCGTCTATTTCTGTCTCAAATTTTGTCACAATAAAGAAAATTGAACTAGCTTAAAATGGGCATTGGGTTCGTGTCATTCTGAGCTATAAATCAAAAGTTATGTACGATTTATTGCAGACATGACAAGTTGATCGGGTAGTTAAAATAATCATTTTAAACTGATTATTGGTGCTCATTGAGTAAAAGCTTAATAATGAAAAATAATGCATGACATCACGCAGTTTGGAATACTTGGATGCTTTGTCGTATCTATTTTTGTCTCAAATTTTGTCACAATATAGAAAATTGAATTATCTTAAGGCGGGCACTTGATTCCTCCCATTCTAAACTCTAAATCAAAAGTTATGGACGATTTAAAGCGGACATGTCAAGTTGATCGGCCAGTTAAAATGATAATTCTAAACTGATCATTGGTGTTGATGTAGTAAAAGCTTATAAATGAAAAATAATGCATGGTATCAAGCAGTTTGGGATGGGTTGGAGTTCTAGGACGCTTTGTCATATCTATTTCTGCCTCAAAATTTGTTACAATATAGAAAATTGAGCTAGCTTAATATGGGCATTTGATTCGTGTGTTTCTTAGCTCTAAATCAAAAGTTACGCACGATTTAGTACATACATGTCAAGTTGATCGGCCATGTAAAGTGATTAGTATAAACTGATCATTGGTGCTCATTGAGTAAGGGCTTATACGTGATGTCATGCATTATGCTTCATTTATAAGCGTTTACTCAATGAGCACCAATGATCAGTTTAGAATGATCACTTTAACTCTCGGATCAACTTTTAATATAGAGCTTAGAATGACACAAATCCAATGTCCATAACTTTTAATATAGAGCTTAGAATGACACGAATCCAATGTCCACATGAAGCTAGGTCAATTTTCTATATTAAGACAAAATTTGATATATAAATAGATACGAAAAAGCTTTCAAGTAATCCAATATAACCAAAACTGATTGATGTCATGTATTATGCTTCATTTATAAGCTTTTACTCAATCAGCACCAACGATCAATTTTGAATGATCACTTTAACTGGCCGATTAACTTGACATGTCCGTACTATATCGTCCGTAACTTTTGATTTAGAGCTCAGAATGACATGAATCCAATGCCCACGTTAAGCTAGCTCAATTGTTTATATCATGACAAAATTTGAGACAGAAATCGATACCACAAAGTATCCAAGTATTCTAATCTATCCCAAACTGGGTGATTTCATGCATTATGATTCATTTATCAGCCTTTATTCTATGGGCACCAATGATCAGTTGAGATAGATAATTTTAACTAGCCGATGAACTTGACATGTTCGCACTAAATCGTTCGTAACTTTTGATTTAGACAAAATTTTCTACAAAACTAGATACGACAAAGCATCCAAGTAATCCAGTTTATCCTAAACTGCGTGATGCCATGCATTATGATTCATTTATAAACCTTTACTCAATTAGCACCAATGATAAGTTTAGAATAATCATATCAACTGGCTGATCAACTTGACATGTCCACACTAAATCGTCCGTAACTTTTGATTTAGAAATCAGAATGAGACGAATCCAATGCCCATGATAAGCAAGCTCAATTTTTTTATATTTGACAAAATTTGAGATAGAAACAGAGGCGACAAAGCGTATAAGTAATCCAATATATCCAAACTACTTGATGTCATGCTTTATGCTTCATTTATAAGCCTTTACTTAATGAGCACCAATGATCTATTTAACTAGCAACTCAACTTGACATGTCCGCACTAAATCGTCCATAACTTTTGTTTTAGAGCTCAGAATAACACAAATCTAATGCCCACGTTAAGCTAGCTCAATTTTCTATATTGTAACGAAATTTGAGACAAAAATAGATATGACAAAGAATCCAAGTAATCCAATCTATCCGAAACTATGTGATGCCATGCGTTATGCTTCATTTATAAGCCTTTACTTAATGAGCACCAATGATCAGTTTAGAATGATCACTTTAACTGGCCGATCAAATTGACATGTACGAACTAAATCGTCTTTTACTTTTGATTTAAAGCTCAGAATGACACGAATCCAAAACCCACGTTAAGGTAGCTCAATTTACTATATTGTGACAAATTTTGAGACAGAAATAGATACGATAAAGCATCCTAGTAATCGAATCCATCCCAAACTGCAAGGTGCCATGGATTATTTTTCATTTATAAGCTTTTACTCAATGAGCACCAATGATAAGCTTAGAATGAACATTTTAACTGGCCGATCAACCTAGAATGATTAATCCAAGTAATCCTCATTAAGGTAGCTCAATTTTCTATATTTTGACAAAAATTGAGAGAGAAATAGATACGACACAGCGTCCAAATAATCCAATCTATCCCAAATTGCATGATGTCATGCATTATTCTTCATTTATAAGTCTTTACTCAATCATCACCTATGATCAATTTGGAATGATCACTTTAACTGGCCAATCAACTTGAGATGTCCGCACTAAATCGTCCGTAACTTTTGATTTAGAGCTCAGAATGACACAAATCCAATGTCCACATTAAGCTAGCTCAATTTTCTATATTATGAGAAAATTTGAGACATAAATAGATACGACAAAGCGTCCAAGTAATTTAGTCCATCCCAAACTGCGGGATGCCATGCATTTTTCTTCATTTATAAGCTTTTACTCAATGAGCACCAATTATCAGTTTAGAATGATAATTTTAACTGGCCGATCAACTTGACATGTATGCCCTATATCGTCCATAACTTTTTTTATAGGTCAGAATGACACGAATCAATTGCCCAAATTAAGCTTGATCAGTTTTCTATATTATGAAAAAAAAATTTGAGACGGAACTTGATACAACAAAGCATCAAAGTAATCCAATATATCCCAAACTGCGTGATGCCATGCTTTATTCCTCATTTAGAAGCCTTTACTTAATGAGCACCAATGATCAGTTTTGAATGATCATTTTAACTCGCCGATCAACTTGACATGTCCGCACTAAATCGTATGTAACTTTTGATTTAGAGCTCAGAAACACACGAATCCAATACCCACGTTAAACTAGCTAAAATTTCTATAGTGTAAAAAAATTTGAAACCAAAACAGATACGACAAAGTGTCCAAGTAATCCAATCTATCCAAAACTGTGTAATGCTGTGCATTATGCTTCAGTTATAAGCATTTACTCAATCAGCAAAATTGATCAGTTTAGAATGATCACTTTCACTGGCCGATCAATTTAACATGTTTGCACTAAATCAACCATAACTTTTGATTTATTGCTCAGAATGACAAGAAGCCAATGCCCACATTAAGCTAGTTCAATTTTCTATAATGTGACAAAATTTGAAACAAAACTAGATACGATAAAACATCCAAGTATTCCAATCTATCCCGGACAGGGTGATGCCATGTATTATTTTTCATTTATAAGCTTTTATTCAATGTGCACCAACGATCAGTTTAGAATGATCATTTTAATTAGTAGATGAACTTGACATGTCTACACTATATCGTCCGTAACTTTTGATTTAGAGCTCAGAAACACACGAATTTAATGCACACGTTAAGCTAGCTCAATTTCTATAGTGTAACAAAATTTGATACAGAAATAGATACGACAAAACGTCCAAGTATTCATATATATCCAAAACTGTGTGAAGCTATGTATTATGCTTCATTTATAAGCGTTTACTCAATCAGCACCAATGGTCATTTCAGAATTATCACTTTCACTGGCCGATCAACTTGGCATGTCTGCACTAAATCGTTTGTAACTTTTGATTTTGAGCTCAGAATGACACGAATTAAATGCCCTCGTCAAGCTAGCTCAATTTTGTATATTTGGCAAAATTTGAGACATAAATAGATATGACAAAGCATCCAAGTAATCCAATCCTCCCCAAAATACGTGATGCCATGCATGCTTTTTCATTTTATATGCTTTTACTGAATAAGCACCATTGATCAGTTTAGAATGATCATTTTAACTCGCCGATCAACTTTTCATGTCTGCACTAAATCATCCATAACTTTTGATTTATAGCTCAGAATGATGCGGATCCAATGCCCACATTAAGCTAGTTCAATTTTATAAATTATGATAAAATTTAAAACAGAACTAGATACGGCAAAGCGTGAAATTAATCCAATCTATCTCAAACTCAATGATGCCATAGTTTATGCCTCATTTATAAGCCTTTACTTAATGAGCACCAATGATCAGTTTAGAATGATGATTTTAACTCCTCGATCAACTTGACATGTCTGCACTAAATCGTTTGTAACTTTTTATTCAGAGCTCAGAAACATACGAATCCAATGCCCACGTTAAGATAGCTCAATTTTCTACAATGTAACCGAATTTGATACAGAAATAGATACGACAAAGCATTCAAGTAATCCAGTCTATCCAAAACTGTGTGATGCTATGCATCATGCTTCATTTATAAGCATTAGCACCAATGATCAGTTTAGAATGATCACTTCCACTGGCCGATCAATTTGACATGTCCGCACTAAATCATCAGTAACTTTTGATTTATAGCTTAGAATGACACGAATCCAATGCTTATGTTAATCTAGCTCAATTTTCTATATTGTGACAAAATTTGAGACAAAAGTAGATAAGACAAAGCGTCCAAGTAATCTAGTCAATCCCAAACTACGTGATGCCATGCATTATTCTTCATTTATAAGCTTTTACTCAATGACCATCAACGATAAGTTTAAAATTATCATTTTGCTGACCGATCAACTTGACATTTCTACACTAAATCATCCATAACTTTTGATATATAGCTCAGAATGACACGAATCGAATGCCCACATTAAGGTAGTTCAATTTTCTATGTTGTGACAAAATTTGAAAGAAAATTAGATACGACAAAGCATCCAAGTAATCCAATCTATCCCAAACTGCGTGATGCTATGCTTTATGACTCATTTATAAGCCTTTACTTAATGAGCACCAATGATCTGATTAGAACGATCATTTTAACTCGCCGATCAACTTATCATGTCCGCACTAAATCGTCTGTAACTTTTGATTTAGAGATATGTAACACACAAATCCAATCGCCACGTTAAGCTAGCTCAATTTTCTATAGTGTATCAAAATTTGAGACAAAAATAGATACGACAAAGCGTCCAAGAAATCCAATCTATCCAAAACTGGTTGATGCTATGCATTATGCTTCTTTTATACCCGTTTACTCAATCAGCACCAATGATCAGTTTAGAATGATCACTTTCACTAGCCGATGAACTTGACATTTCCGCACTAAATCATCCTTAACTTTTGATTTAGACCTCAGAATGACACGAATCCAATGCTTACGTTAAGCTAGCTCAATTTTCTTTATTGTGACAAAATTTGAGATAGTAACAGATTCGAAAAAGCGTCCAAGTAATCCAGTCAATTCCAAACTACGTGATGCCATTCATTATTTTTCATTTATAAGCTTTTACTCAATGAGCACCAATGATCAGTTTAGAATGATCATTTTAACTGGCTGATCAACTTGTCATGTATGAACTAAATCGTCCCTAACTTTTGACTTATAGCTTAGAATGACCCGAATCCAATGCCCACATTAAGCTAGATCAATATTCTATATTTTGACATAATTGGTGCCATAACTAGATACGACAAAGCGTCCAAGTAATCCAATCTATCCAAAACTTTGTGATGCCGTGCATTATGTTTCATTTATAAGCCATTACTTAATGAGTAACAATGATTAGTTTGGAATGATCACTTTAACTGGTCATTCAACTTGACAGATCCGCACTAAATCATCCGTAACTTTTGATTTAGAGCTCAGAATGACACGATCCAATGCCCACATTAAGCTAGCTCAATTCTCTATTTTTCAAAATTTTTGAGACGGAAATAGAGAGGACAAAGCCTCCAAGTAATCCAATCTATCCAAAACTGCGTGATGTCATGCTTTATGCTTCATTTATAATCGTTTACTTAATGAGCACCAATGATCAGTTTATAGTGATCATTTTAACTGGGTGATCAACTTGACTTGTACGCACTAAATCGTACGTAATTCTTAATTTAGAGCTCATAAACACGAATCAAAAATGCCCACATTAAGCTAGCCCAAGTTTCTATATTGAAATAAAATTTGAGATAGAACTAGATATGACAAAGCATCCATGTAATCCAATCTATTCAAAACTGTTTGATTCCATGCATTATGCTTCATTTATAAGCCTTCACTTAATGAGCACCAATGATCAGTTTAGAATGATCACTTTAACTGTCTGATAGACCTCACATGTCTCACTAAATCGTCTTTATACTTTTGATTTAGAACTCAAAATGACATGAATCCAATAACCACATTTAGCTAGCTCAATTTTCTATATTATGATAAAATTTGAGATATAACTAGATATGACAAATTGTCATCCAATATATCCAAAACTGTTTGATGCAATGCATTATGCTTTAGTTATAAGACTTTACTCAATGAGTACCAATGATCAGTTCAGAATAATCATATTAGCTGGTCGATCAACCTGACATGTCCGCACTATATCGTCCGTAACTTTTGATTTTGAATTCAGAGTGAGACGAATCCAATGCCCACGTTAAGCTAGCTCAATTTTCTATATTTTTACAAAATTTGAGATAGAAATGGAGATGACAAAACATCCAAGTAATCAAATCTATCCAAGATTCTTGATGCCATGCATTATGCTTCATTTATAAGACTTTACATAATGGGCAACACATATCAGTTTAGAATGATCACTTTAAATGGCTGATCAACTTGTCATGAATCTACTAAATCGTCCGTAACTTTTGAATTAGAGTTAAGAAACACACGAATCCAATGCCCACGTCAATCTAGCTCAATTTTCTATATTTTTACATGATTTGAGACAGAAATAGAGAAGACAAAGCGTCCAAGTAATCCAATCTATCCAACCTGCTTGATGCCATGCATTATGCTTCATTTATAAGCATTTACTTAATGAGCACCAATGATCAGTTTAGAATAATCACTTTAACTGGCCGCTCAACTTGACATGTCCCCACTAAATCGTACGTAACTTTTGATTTAGAGCTTGGAATGACAGGAATCCAGTGCCAACGTTAAGCTAGCTCAATTTTCTATATTTTGACATAACTTGATATAGAAATAGAGACGATAGAACGTCCAAGAAATCCAATCTATCCAAACTGCTTGATGCCATGCATTATGCTTCATTCATAAGCCTTTATTTAATGAGCACCAATTATCAATTTAGAATGATCACTTTAATTGGCCGTTAAACTTGACATGTCCGCACTAAATCGTCCGTAACTTTTGATTTACAATTCCGAATGACACGAATCCAATGCCCACGTTAAGCTAGCTCAATTTTCTACATTGTGGCAAAGTTTGCGACATAAATAGATGCGACAAAGTGTCCAAGTAATCCAATCTATTCCAAACTGCGTGATGCCATTCTTTAGGCTTCATTTTTAAGCCTTTACTTAATGAGCACCAATGATCAGTTTAGAATGATCATTTTAACTGGGTGATGAACTTGACATGTACGCACTTAATCGTCCGTAGTTTTTAATTTAGAGCTCATAAAAACACGAATCAAAAATGCCCACATTAAGCTAGCTCAATTTCTGTATTGAAACAAAATATCAGAAAGAAACAGATACGACAAAGCGTTCATGTAATCCAATCTATTCAAAACTGTGTGATACCATGTATTATGATTCATTTATAAGCCTTCACTTAATCAAAACCAATGATCAGTAGGGATGTTAAAATGGGTATACCCATCCCATTTAAACCCACCCCATATAAAACCCACCTCATTTAAATCCCAAACCCTATAAAACCCATTTATTATAAAGCTCTAATAGGGTTACACATTTAGACCCAATAATAATTACACTAACCCATTTAAATCCATTCAAACCCATTTAACCAATTTAATCCATTTTAGGTTATATTTTTTTCTTCTTGTTTATATTTATTTATAACCATTATATTTTTAATAAAATAATACTGTAATTTTTATTTTAAAAATAGGTAATAACTTTATTTATCTGTTAAAAATATTAATTTTTATAAATATATTAAATATTGAATTTTTATCATATGTTTCATAGGAAATTTTAGCTTTCTAATATTTTTAAATGTTATAATGGTTAAAGTTACTTCATTTCGAATTCACCCGTTCAAATTTATTTTATATGAAGAAATTATTCTATATTTTTTGTCAAAAATTAAGCATTTTTCATCCAAAACGTGATTCTATATTTTTCGTCAAAAACGTAATTCAAAATTTTTTTCTAAAAACATAATTCAGAATTATTCCATCGAAAACGTAATTCCATATTTTTCCACCAAAAACGTAATTTAACCTTTTTCCGCTAAAAACAAGATTTCGTATTTTTCCGTTAATTTCATATTTACCTGCCAAAAATATAATTTTGCATTTTCTTGTCGAAAACGTGATTTCCCATTTCTTGGCAAAAACATAATTCATTATTTTTGTTTCTTGGCAAAAACATAATTCATTATTTTTGCAGAAAAATATAATTTTGCATTTTCCTGCCAAAACACAATTACGCATTTTCACGTTAAAAATATAATTTTATATTTTTTACTAAACATAATTTTTATTCTTTATTTTCTACAAAACGTTATTGATTACTTATTATAAAATAATTTTTTAAATCATTGTTGATTAAACAAAAATAAAATATAAATGGGTTTTATAGTGTACCCATTTTCTTAAAGCAAAAACCCTTTTAATAAATGGGTTTTAAATAAATACTCATTTAAACCTATTAATCTTAATTCTAATAAATGAGTCTAAATTGGTTTTAAATTTTGTAAATACCCACTAAAAACCCATTAATGATTTTTAACATTCCTATGATCAGTTTAAGAATGATCACTCTAACTGCCTGATAGACCTGACATGTTTGCAATAAATCGTCTGTAAACTTTTGATTTAGAGCTCAGAATGACATGAATCCAATAACCATGTTCAGCTAGATCAATTTTCTATATTGTGACAAAATTGGAGATAGAACTAGATATGACAAAGCGTCCAAGTAATCCAATCTATCCAAAATTGTTTGATGCAATGCATTATGCTTTAGTTATTAGACTTTACTCAATGAGTACCAATGATCAGTTTAGAATAATCATATCAACTGGTTGATCAACCTGACATGTCCGCACTAAATCGTCCGTAACTTTTGATTTTGAATTCAGAGTGAGAAGAATCAAATGCCCACATTAAGCTAGCTCAATTTTCTATATTTTGACAAAATTTGAGGAAGAAATTGAAACGACAAAACATCAAAGTAATCCAATCTATCCAAACTTCTTGATGCCAAGAATTATGCTTCATTTATAAGGCTTTACTTAATGGGCAACACATATCAGTTTAGAATGATCACTTGAAATGGCCGATCAACTTGTCATGTCTACACTAAATCCTCCGTAACTTTTGAATTAGAGCTTAGAAACACACGAATCCAATGCCCACGTTAAACTAGCTCAATTTTCTATATTTTAACCAAATTTGAGATAAAAATAGAGACGAAAAAGTGTCCAAATAATCCAATATATCCCAAACTGCGTGATGCCATGCTTTATACTTCATTTATAAGCTTTTACTTAATGTGCACCAATGATCTGTTTAGAATGATCACTTTAAATGGCCTATCAACTTGACATGTCCGCACTAAATCGTTTGTAACTATTGATTTAGAGCTCAGAAACACATGAATCCAATGCCTAGGATAAGCTAGCTGAATTTTCTATATTTTGACAAAATTTTAAACAAAAATAGAGACGATAAAGCGTCCAAGTAATCCAATATATACAAACTGCTTGATGCCTTGGATTATGCTTCATTCATAAGCCTTTATTTAATGAGCACCAACTATCAATTTAGAATGATCACTTTAATTGGCCGATAAACTTGACATGTCCGCACTAAATCGTCCGTAAGTTTTGATTTAGAGCTCGGAATGACACGAATCCAATGGCCACGTTAAGCTAGCTCAATTTTCTATATTGTGGCAAAGTTTGCGACATAAATAGATGCGACAAAGCGTCCAAGTAATCAAATCCATCCCAAACTGCGTGATGCCATTCTTTAGGCTTCATTTTTAAGCCTTTACTTAATGAGCACCAATGATCACTTTTGAATGATCACTTTAACTGCCCAATCAACTTGACATGTCCGCACTAAATCGTCTGTAATATTTGATTTAAAGCTCAGAATGAGTTGAATCCAATGCTCACGTTAAGCTAGCTCAATTCTCTATTTTTAACAAAAATTGAGAAAGAAATAGAGGCGACAAAGCATTTTAGAAAGTAAACCATTTTATCCCAAAGTGCGTGATGCCATGCTTTATGTTTCATTTATAAGCCTTTACTCAATGACCACCAATGATCTGTTTAGAATGATCACTTTATGTGGCCGATCAACTTGACATGTACGCAATCAATTGTCTATAACTTTTGATTTAGAGCTCAGAAACACATGAATCAAATGCCCACATTAAGCTAGCTCAATTTTCTATATTGCAAAATAATTTTAGATAGAAATAGATACGGCAAAGTGTCCATGTAATCCAATCTATCCGAAACTGTGTGATACCATGCATTATGCTTCATTTATAAGTCTTTACTCAATGAGCACCAATGATCAATTTAACTGGCTGACCAAATTGACATGCACACACTAAATCGTCTATAACTTTTGATTTAATGCCCAGAATGACACGAATCTAAAGCCCACATTAAGCTATCTCAATTTTCTATAGGTTGACAAAATTTAAGAGAGAAATAGGGACAACAAAGCATCCAAGTAATCCGATCTATCCAAACTGCTTGATGCCATGCATTATGCTTCATTTATAAGTTTTTACTTAATGAGCACCAATGATCAATTTACAATGATCACTTTAACTGGCCGATCAACTTGACATTTTCGCACTAAAATCGCCCGTAACTTTTGATTTAGAGCTCACAACACACGAATCAAATGCGCACGTTAAGCTAGCTCAATTTTCTATATTGTAACAAAATTTGAAATAGAAATAGATACGGCAATGTGTCCAAGTAATCCAATGTATCTGAAATTGTGTGATACCATGCATTATGCTTCATTTATAAGCCATTGCTCAATGAGCACCAATGATCATTTTAAAATGATAACTTTAATTGGCCGATCAACTTGACATGTCCACACTAAATCTTCCGTAACTTGTGATTTAGAGCTCAAAATAACACAAATCCAACGCCCACGTTAAGCTAGCTCAATTTTCTATATTTTGACGAAATTTGAGACAGAAATAGAGAAAACAAACTTCTTGATGCCATGCATTATGCTTCATTTATAAGCTTTTACTTAATGAGCACCAAGGATCAGTTTATAATGATCACTTTAACGGGCCGATCAACTTGACATGTACGCAATAAATCGTCTGTAACTTTTGATTTAGAGATTAGAATGACACGAATCTAATGCCCACGTTAAGCTAGCACAATTTTCTATATTTTGACAAAATTTGAGATAGAACTAGATATGACAAAGCATTCAAGTAATCCAATCTATCCAATACTGTTTGATGCAATGCATTATGCTTCATTTATACGACTTTACTCAATGAGTACCAATGATCAGTTTAGAATATTCATATTAACCGGTCTATCAACTTGATATGTCCGCACTAAATCGTCCGTAACTTTTGATTTTGAGCTCAGAGAGACACGAATCCAATGCCCACGTTAAACTAGCTCAATTTTCTATATTTTGACAAAATTTGAGACTCAAATGGAGACGACAAAACATCCAAGTAATCCAATCTATCTAAACTTCTTGATGCCATGCATTATGCTTCATTTTTTATGCATTACTTAATGGGCAACACTTATCAGTTTTGAATGATCACTTTTAATGGCCGATTAACTTGACATGTCCGCACTAAATCCTTTGTAACTTTTGAATTAGATCTTAGAAATACACGAATCCAATGCCCACGTTCAGCTAGCTCAATTTTCTATATTTTGACATGATTTGAGACTAAAATAGAGACAACAAAGCGTCCAAGTAATCCCATCTATCCAACCTGCTTGACGCCTTGCATTATGCTTCATTTATAAGCATTTTATTTAATGAGCACTAATGATCAGCTTAGAATGATCACTTTAAACGGCCTATCCACTTGACATGCCCACACTAAATTGTCCGTAACTTTTATTTAGAGCTCGGAACGACAAGAATCTAGTGCCCACGTTAAGCTAGCTTAATTTTCTATATTGTGACAAAGTTTGAAACAGAAATAGATACGACAAACCGTCCAAGTAATCCAATCCATCCAAAACTGCATGATGCAATTCTTTAGGCTTCATGTATAAGCCTTTACTTTATGAGCGCCAATGATCAGTTTTGAATGATCACTTTGACTGGCCGACCAATTTGACATGTCCGCACTAAATCGTCTGTAACTTTTGATTTAGAGCTCCGAACGACACGAATCCAATGGCCATGTTAACCTAGCTCAATTCTCTATTTTTAGACAAAATTTGAGACAGAAATAGCGACGACAAAGCATCCAAGTAGTCCAACCTATCCCAAACTGCGTGATGCTTCATTCATAAGCATTTACTCAATGAGCACTAATGATAATCATAGAATGTTAACTTTGACTGCCCGATCAACTTGACATGTCCACACTAAATCATCCGTAACTTTTGATTTAGAGCTCGGAATGACATGAATCTAATGCCCACATTAAGCTAGCTCAATTTTTTATTTTTTGACATAATTTGAGATAGAAATAGATACGATAAAGCGTCCAAGTAATCCAATCAATCCCAAACTGTGTGATGCCAAGCATTATTTTTCATTTATAAGCTTCAACTCAATGAGCACCAATGATCAGTTTAGAATGATCATTTTAACTAGCCGATCAACTCGTCATGTTTGCACTAATTCGTCTCTAACTTTTAATTTATAGCTTAGAATGACACGAATCCAATGCCCTCATTCTGACAAAATTTGTCCCATAACTAGATATGACAAAGTTTCCAAGTAATCCAATCAATCCAAAACTGTGTGATGCCGTGCATTATGCTTTATTTATAAGCCTTTACTTAATTAGCACCAATGCTCAGTTTGAATCATCACTTTAACTGGCCAATCAACTTGACATGTGCGCACTAAATTGTCCCTAACTTTTGATCTAGATCTCAGAATAACACGAATCCAATTCCCAATAAACTTGACATGTCCACAATAAATCGTCCGTAACGTTTGATTTCGAGCTCAAATGACACGAATCCAACGCCTACGTTAAGCTAGCTCAATTCTCTATTTTTCGACAAAATTTGAGACAGAAATAGAGACCATGTAATCCAATCTATCCCAGACTGTATGATGTCATGCTTTATGCTTCATTTATAAGCCTTTACTTAATGATCACCGATGATAAGTTTATAATGATCACTTTAACTGGATGATCAACTTGACATGTACGCACTAAATCGTCTTTAACTTTTAATTTAGGGCTCATAAACACATGAATCAAATGGCCACATTAAGCTACCTCAATTTTCTATATTGTAACAAAATTTAAGATAGAAATGGATACAACAAAGTGTCCATGTAATCCAATCTATCCAAAACTATTTGATGCCATGCATTATGATTTATTTATAAGCCTTTACTCAATGAGCACCAATGATCAGTTTATACTGATAACTTTAACTGGGCGATCAACTTGACATATCCACACTAATTCTTCTGTAACTTGTGATTTAGAGCTCAAAATGACACGAATCCAAAGCCACGTTAAGCTAGCTCAATTGTCTATATTTTGACAAAATTTCAGACAGAAATAGAGAAAACAAAGCATCCAAGTAATCCAATCTATCCAAACTTCTTGATACCATGCATTATGCTTAATTTATAAGCTTTTACTTAATGAGCACCAATGATCAGTTTACAATGATTACTATAACGGGCCGATCAACATGACATGTACGCAATAAATCGTCTGTAACTTTTGATTTAGAAATCAGAATGACACGAATCTAATGTCCACGTTAAGCTAGCACAATTTTCTATATTTTGAACAAATTTGAGATAGAACTAGATATGACAAAGCATTCAAGTAATCCAATCCATCCAAAACTGTTTGATGCAATGCATTATGCTTCATTTATAAGACTTTACTCAATGAGTACCAATGATCAGTTTAGAATAATCATATTAACTGGTCTATCAACTTGATATGTCCGCACTAAATCGTCTGTAACTTTTGCTTTTGAGCTCAGAGTGACACGAATCCAATGCCCACGTTAACCAAGCTTAATTTTCTATATTTTGACAAAATTTGAGACATAAATGGAGACGACAAAACATCCAAATAATCCAATCTATCCAAACTTCTTGATGCCATGCATTATGCTTCATTGATAATGTTTTACTTTATGGGCAACACTTATCAGTTTAGAATGATCACTTTAAATGGCCGATCAACTTGACATGTCCGCACTAAATCCTTTGTAACTTTTGATTTAGAACTTAGAAACACAGGAATCCAATGCCCACGTTAAGCTAGATCAAATTTTCTATATTGTAACAAAATTTGAGACAAAAATAGATACGCCAAAGCGTTCAAGTAATCCAATCTATCCAAAATTGTGTGATGCCATATATTATGCTTCATTTATAAACCTTTACTCAATGAGCACTAATGATCAGTTTAGAATGATCACATTAACTAGACATGTCCACACTAAATCATCCATAACTTTTGATTTAGAGCTCAGAATAACACAAATCCAATGCCCACGTTAATCTAGCTCAATTTTTGACAAAATTTGAGACAGAAATAAAGACCAAGTAATCCAATCTATCCCACACTGTATGATGCCATGTTTTATGCTTCTTTTATAAGCCTTTAATTAATGAGCACCAATGATCAGTTTATAATGATCACATTAACTAGCTGATCAACTTGACATGTACGCACTAAATCGTCTGTAACTTTTAAATTAGGGCTCATAAACACATGAATCAAATAGCCACGTTAAGCTAGCTCAATTTTCTATATTGTAACAAAATTTAAGATAAAAATCGATATGAAAAAGCGTCCATGTAATCCAATCTATCCAAAACTATTTGATGCAATGCATTATGATTTATTTATAAGCCTTTACTCAATGAGCACCAATGATCAGTTTAGAATGATAACTTTAACTGGCCGATCAACTTGACATGTCCACACTAAATCTTCTGTAACTTGTGATTTAGAGCTCAAAATGACACGAATCCAAAGCCACGTTAAGCTAGCTCAATTTTCTATATTTTGACAAAATTTGAGACAGAAATAGAGACGAAAAAACATACAAGTAATCCAATCTATCCAAACTTCTTGATGCCATGCATTATGTTTCATTTATAATGCTTTACTTTATGGGCAACACTTATCAGTTTAGAATGATTACTTTAAATGGCCGATCAACTTGACATGTCCGCACTAAATCCTTTGTAACTTTTGATTTAGATCTTAGAAACACACGAATCCAATGCCCACGTTAAGCTAGCTCAAATTTTCTATATTGTAACAAAATTTGAGGCAGAAATAGATACGCGAAAGCGTTCAAGTAATCCAACCTATCCAAAATTGTGTGATGCCATGTATTATGCTTCATTTATAAACCTTTACTCAATGAGCACTAATGATCAGTTTAGAATGATCACTTTAACTAGACATGTCCACACTAAATCATCCATAACTTTTGATTTAGAGCTCAGAATAACACAAATCCAATGCCCACAATAAGCTACCTCAATTTTCTATATTTTGACATAATTTGAGAGCGAAATAGACACGAAAAAGCATCCAAGTAGTCCAATCTATCTAAATTGCTTGATGCCATACATTATGCTTCATTTATAAGCCTTAATTTAATAAACACGAATAATCAGTTTAGAATGATCATTTTATATAGCCGATCATTTTGATCCACACTAAATCGAACGTAACTTTTGATTTAGAGCACGGAATGAGATGAACCCAGTGCCCACGCTAATCTATCTCAATTTTCTATATTGTGAAAAAGTTTGAGTCAGAAATAGATATGACAAAGCATCCAAGTAATCCAATCCATCCCAAAATGCGTGATACCATTCTTTAGGCTTCATTTATAAGCCTTTACTTAATGAGCACCAATGATCAGTTTTGAATGAACACTTTAACTAGCCGATCAACTTGACATGTCCACACTAAATCGTCCGTAACTTTTGATTTAGAGTTCAGAATAACCCGCATCCAATGCCTACATTAAGCTAGCTCAATTCTCTATTTTTGACAAAATTTTAGACAAAAATAGAGACGACAAAGCGTTCAACTAATCCAATCTATCCCAAACTGCGTGATGCCATGCTTTATGCGTCAATTATAAGTTCTAATTTAATGAGCACCAATGATCAGTTTAAAATACCACTTTTACTGGCCGCTCAAGTTGACATGCCTGCACTAAATTGACCGTAACTTTTGATTTACATCTCAGAATGACACGAGTCAAATGCCTACGTTAAGCTAGCTCAATTTTCTATATCGTAACAAAATTTCAGACCGAAATAGATATGACAAAGCATCCAAGTAATCCAATCTATCCAAAACTGTGTGATACAATGCATTATGCTTCATTTATTCGCCATTACTCAATGAGCACCAATGATAAGTTTATAATTATCACTTTAACTGGCCGATCAAGTTGACATGTTCCCACTAAATTGTCCGTAACTTTTGATTTAAAGCTCCGAATGACACGAATCCAAAACCCAGGTTAATCTAGCTAAATTTTCTATATATAGATAAAATTTGAGATAGAAATAGTGAGGACAAAGCATCCAAGTAATCAAATCTACCCAGACTGTTTGATGCCATGAATTATGCTTCATTTATAATCCTTTACTTAGTGAGCACCCATGATCAGTTTAGAAGATCACTTTAACTGGCCAATGAACTTGACATATCTGCATTAAATCGTCTGTAACTTTTGATTTAGAGCTTAGAATGACACTAATCCAATGCCCACGTTAAGCTAGCTCAATTTTCTATATTGTGAAAAAAAATTGAGATAGAACTAGATATGACAAAGCGTCCAAGTATTCCAATCTATCCAAAACTGTTTGATGCCATGCATTATGATTCATTTATAAGTCTTACTCAATGAGTACCAATGATCAGTTTAGAATGATCACTTTAACTGGCCGATCAACTTGACATGTCCGCACTAAATCGTCCGTAATTTTTTGATTTTGGAGCTCAGAAACACAAAAATCAAATGCGCACGTTAAGCTAACTCAATTTTCTATATTGTAACAAAATTTGAAAAATAGATATGACATAGCATCCAAGTAATCCAATCTATCAAAAAACATGTAATGCCATATATTATGCTTCCTTTATAAGCCATTACTTAATGAACACCAATGATCAATATAGAATGATCAGTTTAGAATGATCACTTTAACTAGCCGATCAACTTGACATGTCCACACTAATTCGTCTGTAACTTTTGATTTAGAGCTCAAAATAACACGAATCCAATGCCCACGTTAAGCTACCTCAATTTTCTATATTGTGATAGAATATTAGACAGAACTAGATATGAAAAAGCGTTCAAGTAATCTAATCAATCCAAAACAGTTTGATGCCATCCATTATGCTTAATTTATAAGCCCTTACTCAAGGAGTACCAATGATCATTTTACAATTATGACTTTAACTGGCCGATCAACTTGACATGTCCGCACTAAATCTTCTATAACTTTTGATTGAGAGCTTAGAAACACAAGAAATCCAATGTCCATGTTAAGCTAGCTCAATTTGAGATGGAAATAGATACGAAAAAGCGTCCAAGTAATCCAATCTATCCAAAACTGTGTCATGCCATGCATTATGCTTCATTTATAAGCCTTCACTCACTAAGCACTAATGATCAATTCAAAATGATGACTTTAACTGGCCGATCCACTTGACATGTACACACTAAATCATCCATAACTTTTGATTTAGAGATCAGAAAAACATGAATCCAATGCTCACGTTAAGCTAGCTCAATTTTCTATATTTTGACATAATTTGAGACAGAGATAGAAACGACAAAGTGTCCAAGTAATCTAATCTATCCATAGTGCTTGATGCCATGCATCATGCTTCATTTATAGGCCTTTATTTAGTGAGCACCAATGATCAGTTTAGAATGATCATTTTTACAGGCCGATCAACTTGACATGTCTGCACTAAATCGTCCGTAACTTTTGATTTAGAGCTCGGAATAACATGAATCCAGTGCCCACGTAAAGCTAGCTCAATTGTCTATATTGTGACCAAGTTTGAGACAGAAATAGATACGACAAAGCATCCAAGTAATCCAATCAATCCTAAACTGCGTGATGCCATGCAGTATGTTTCATTTATAAGCTTTTACTCAATGAGCACCAATGATCAGCTTAGAATGATCATTTTAACTAGCTGATCAACTTGTCTTGTCTGAACTAATCATCCCTAACTTTTGATTTATAGCTTAGAATGACATGAATCCAATGCCCACCTTAAACTAGTTCAATTTTCTATATTCTTACAAATTTTTTGCCAGAACTAGATACGACAAACCGTCCAAGTAATCCAATCTATCGAAAACTGTGTGATGCCATGCATTATGCTTCATTTATAAGCGTTTACTTAATGAGCACCGATGATCAGTTTTTAATGATCACTTTAACTGGCCAATCACTTGACATGTCCGCACTAAATCATCCGTAACTTTTGGTTTAGAGCTTAGAATGACACGAATCCAATACCCACGTTAAGCTATCTCAATTTTCAATTTTTTGACAGAATTTGAGATAGAAATAGAGAAGACAAAAGCGTCCAAGTAATCCAATCTATCCCAAACTGTGTGATGCCATGCTTTATGCTTCATTTATAACACTTTACTTAATGAGCACCAATGATCAGTTTAGAATGATCACTTTAACTGGCCGATCATCTTGACAACAAAATTTAAGACAGAAATAGATTCGACAAAGCGTCCTAGTAATCCAATCTATCATAAAATGTGTGATGCCATGCATTATGCTTCATTTATAAGGCTTTTCTTAATGACCACCAATGATCAATTTAGAATGATCACTTTAACTACCGATCAACTTGACATGTTCGTAATAAGCCGTCTGTAACTTTTGATTTAGAGCTCAGAATGACACGAATCCAATGCCCACGTTAATCTAGCTCAATTTTCTATATTGTGACAAAATTTGGACTGAAGTAGATATGACAAAGCGTCCAAGAAATCCAATCTATCCAAAAATGTTTGATGCCATGTATTATGCTTCATTTATAAGCCTTTACTCCATGAGTACCATTGATCAGTTTAGAATAATCATATTAAGAGGCCGATCAACTTGACATATCCGCACTAAATCGTCCGTAACTTTTGATTTTGTGTTCAGAATGACACGAATCCAATGCCAACGTGAAGCTAGCTAAATTTTCTATGTTTTGACAAAATTTGAGATAGAAATAGCGACGACAAAGCATCCAAGCACTCCAACCTGTCCAAATTGCTTTATACCATGCAATATGCTTCATTTAAAGCTTTTAATTAATGGACACCAATTATCTGTATAGAATGATCACATTAATTGGCCACTCAACTTGACATGTATGCACTAAATCGTGCGTACCTTTTGATTTACAACTCTGTATGATACGAATCCAATGCCCACGTTTAGCTAGTTCAATTTTTTTCATTGTAACAAAATTTGAGACAGAAAACACGACAAAGCGTCCAAGTAATTCAATCAATCCAAAGCTGTGTGATATCATGCATTATTTTTCATTTATAAGCTTTTACTTAATGAGCATCAATGATTAGTTTAGAAGAATCACATTAACTGGCCGATCAACTTGACATGTCCACACTAAATCGTCCGTAACTTTTGATTTTGAGCTCAGAATGACACGAATCCAAAGTTTGTCTATTTTTTGACAAACTTTGAAACAGAAATATGGGGATGACAAAGCGTCCAAGTAATCCAATTTATCGCAAACAGCGTGATGCCATGCTTTATGCTTCATTTATAAGCCTTTACTTAATGAGCACCAATGATCAGTTTAGAATGATCACTTTAACTGGCCGATCAAGTTGACATGTACGCACTAAATCGTCTGTAACATTTGATTTATAGCTCAGACACAAACGAATCAAATGCCCACGTTAAGCTAGATAAATTTTCTATATTGTAGCAAAATTTGAGACAGAAATAGATACAACAAAGTGTCCAAGTAATCCAATCTGTGCAAAAATGTGTGATACCACGCATTATACTTCATTTAGAATTCTTTACTTAATGAGCACCATTGATCAGTTTAAATGGTCATTTTAACCGGCCGATCAACTTGTCATGTCTGCACTAAATCGTCCGTAACTTTTGATTTAGAGCTCAGGATGACACGAATCCAAAGCTCACGTTAATCTAGCTGAATTTTCTATATTTTGGCAAAATTTGAGACAGAAATAGAGATGAAAAAAGCATCCAAGTAATCCAATCTATGCAAAATGCTTGATGCCATGCATTATGCTTCATTTATAACACTCTACTCAAAGAGTACTCTACCAATGATCAATTTAGAATAATCATATTAACTAATTGATTAACTTGACATGTCCGCACTTAATCATCCATAATTTTTGATTTTGAACTCAGAATGACACGAATCCAATGCCCATGTTAAGCTAGCTCAGTTTTCTATATTTTGACAAAATTTGAGACATAAATAGAGACGACAAAGCATCCAAGCAATCCAAACTATCCAAACTACTTGATGCCATGCAATATGCTTCATCTAAAAGCCTTTAATTAATGGACACCAATTATCTGTCTATAATGATCTCTTTAACTGACCATTCAACTTGACATGTCCAAATTAAATTGTCCGTAACTTTTGATTTAGAGCACAGAACTACATGAATCCAATGCCCACGTTAAGATAGCTTATATTGCATCATAATTTGAGACAGAAATAGATACGACAAAGCGTCCATGTAATCCAATCTATTCAAAACTGTGTGATGCATGCATTATGCTTCATTTATAAGCCTTTACTCAATGAGCACCAATGCTCAGTTTAGAATAATCGTATTAACTGGCCCATCAACTTGACATGTCCACAGTAAATTTTCTATATTTTGACAAAATTTGATATAGATATAGACAAAACAAAGCATCCAAATAATCCAACTTATCCCAAATTGCGTGATGCCACACTTTATGCTTCATTTATAAGCCTTTACCTAATGAGCACCAATGATCAAGTTAGAATGATCACTTTTGACTGCCCGATCAACTTGACATGTCCGTACTAAATCTTTTGTAACTTTCGATTTAGAGCTCCGAAAACACACGAATCCAATGCCCACGTTATGCCAGCTCAATTTTCTATATTGTAACAAAATTTGAGACAAAAATAGATACGACAAATCGTCCAAGTAATCCAATCTATCCAAAACTGTGTGATGTCATGCATTATGCTTATTTGTAAGCCTTTACTCATTGAGCATCAATGATCAGCTTAAAATGATCACTTTAACTGGCCGATCAACTTGGCATGTCCGCACTAAATTGTCTGTACCTTTTGAATTAGAACTTATAGTGACACGAATCCAATGCCCACGTTAAGATAGCTCAAAATTCTATATTTTGACAAAGTTTGAGACAAAAATAGATATGACAAAGTGTCCACGTAATCCAATCCATCCCAAACTACGTGATGTCATGCATTATTTTTGATTTATAAGATTTTACTGAATGAGCACCAATAATCAGTTTAGAATGATCATTCTAACTGGCCGATGACTTTGTCATGTTTGCACGAAATCGTCGATAACTTTTGATTTATAGCTCATAATGACACGAATCCAATGCCCACATTGAGCTAGTTCAATATTCTATATTTTAACAAAGATTGAGACAGAAATAGATACGACAAGTCGTCCAAGTACTCCAATCCATCCCATACTGTGTGATGCCATGCATTATTTTTTATTTATTAGCTTTTACTCAATGAGAACCAATGATCAGTTTAGAATGATCATTTTAACTGGCCAATGACTTTGTCATGTCTGCAATAAATCGTCCATAATTTTTGATTTATAGCTCAAAATTGCACAAATCCAATGCCCAAATTAAGCTAGTTCAACTTTCTATATTGTGACAAAATTTGACACAGAACTAGATACAATAAAGCATCCAAGTAATCCAATCTATCTAAAACTGTGTGATGCCATGCATTATGCTTGATTTATAAGCCTTTACTCAATGAGCACCAATGATTAGTTTAGAAACACCACTTTAACTAGCCAATGACTTTGTCATGTCTGCACTAAATCGTCCATCATTTTTTATTTCTAGCTCAGAATTACACAAATCCAATGCCCAAATTAAACTAGTTCAAGTTTCTATATTGTGCCAAAATTTGACACAGAACTAGATACAACAAAGCATCCAAGTAATCCAATCTATCTAAAAATGTGTGATGCCATGCATTATGCTTGATTTATAAGCCTTTACTCGATGAGCACCAATGATTAGTTTAGAAAGACCACTAACTGGCAGATCAAGTTGACACGTCCACAAAATCGTCCGTAACTTTTGCTTTAGAGCTCAGAATGACACGAATCCAATGCCCACGTTAATCTACCTCAATTTTCTATATTTTGACAAAATTTAAGACAAAAATAGAGATGACAAAGCGGCCCAGTAATCCAACCTATCCCTAAATGCTTGATGCCATACTATATGCTTCATTTATAAGGCTTTACTTAATGAGCCCCAATGATCAGTTTAGAATGATCGTCTTAACTGGTCGATCAACTTGTGATGTCTACACTAAATTGTGCATACTTTTTGATTTATAGCTCAGAATAACACGAAACCAATGTCCAAGTAAAGCCTAATAAATGAAGCATATAGTATGGCATCAAGCCCACATTAAGCTAGTTTAATTTTCTATATTGTGACAAAATTTGAGACAAAAATCGACACGACAAAGCGTCCAAGTAATCCAATCTATCCAAAACTGTGTGATGCCAAACATTATGCTTCACTTATAAGCCTTTACTCAATGAGCACTAAATCATATTATCTGGTCGATCAACTTGACATGTCTGCACTAAATCGTCTGTAACTTTTGATTTTATTCTCAGAACGACACGAATCCAGTGTCCACGTTAAGCTAGATAAATTTTCTATATTTTGAAAAAATTTGAGATGGAAGTAGAGACGACAAAGCGTACAACTAATCCAATCTATCGAAAACTGTGTGATGTCATGCATTTTGCTTCATTTATAAGCCTTTACTCATTGAGCACCAATGATCAGCTTGAAATGATCACTTTAACTGGCTGATCATCTTGACATGTCCGCACTAAATCGTCCGTAACTTTTGATTTCGAGCTCAGAATGACACAAATCCAATGCCCACGTTAAGATAGCTCAAAATTCTATATTCTCACAATGTTTGAGACAAAAATAGATTCGACAAAGTGTCCACGTAATCCAATCCATCCCAAACTACGTGATGTCATGCATTATTTTTCATTCATAAGTTTAGAATGATCATTTTAACTAGCCAATCAACTTGTCATGTATGCACTAAATTGTCCGTAACTTTTGTTTTAAAGCTCAGAATTACACGAATCCTATGCCCACGTTAAGCTAGTTCAATTTTCTATAATGTGACAAAATTTGAGACCGAAATTGATATAAAAAATCTTCCAAGTAATCCAATCTATCCAAAACTGTGTGATGCCAGGCATTTTACTTCATGCATAAGCCTTTACTTAATGAGCATCAATGTTCAGTTCATAATGACCAATTTAACTGGCCAATCAATTTGACATCTTTGCACTAAATCGTCCGTAACTTTTGATTTAGATCTGAGAATTACACGAATCCTGTCCCACGTTAAACTAGCTCAATTTTCTATATTGTGACAAAATTTGAGACAGAAATAGATATGACAAAGCATCCAAGTAGTTCAATCCAATCCAAACTGTGTGATGCCATGCATTATTTTTCATTATTAAGCTTTTACTCAATGCACACCAATCATCAGTTCTGAATGATCATTTTAACTAGCCGATCAACTTGTCATGTCTGCACTAAATCATCCATAACTTTTGATTTATAGCTCATAATGACACGAATCCAATGCCCACATTAAGCTAGTTCCATTTTCTATATTGTAACAGAATTTGAGATAGAAATAGATACGAAAAAGTGTCCAAGTAATCCAATATATCCAAAATTGTGTGATGCTATGCATTTTGCTTCATTTATAAGCCTTTACTCAGTGAGCACAAATGATCAGTTTAGAATAATCATATTAACTGGCCGATCAAATTAACATGTCCGCACTAAATCGTAAGTAACTTTTGATTTGGACCTCATAATGACACGAGTCCAGTACCCACGTTAATCTAGATAAATTTTATATATTTTGACAAAATTTTAGAGAGAAGTACGGACGACAAAGCGTCAAAATAATCCAATCTATCCCAAACTACGTGATGCCATTCATTATGCTTCATTTATAATCCTGTACTCAATGAGCACTAATGATCAGTTTTGAATAATCATATTAATTGTCCGATTAACTTGACATGCCCGCAGTAAATCGTCTCTAACTTTTGATTTAGAGCTTATAATGACATGAATTCAATGCCCACGTTAAGCTACCTCAATTTTCTATATTTTGACAAAATTTGAGATAGAAATAGAGACAACAAAGCATCCAAGTAATCCAATCTATCCAAAACTGTGTGATGCCATGCATTATGCTTCACTTATAAGCCTTTACTCAATGAGCACCAATGATCAGTTTAGAATGATCCCTTTAAGTAGCCGATCAACTTGACATATCCGCACTAAATCGTCCGTAACGTTTGCTTTTGAGCTCGGAATGAAACGAATCCAAAGGCCACGTTAAGCTAGCTCAATTTTCTATATTTTGACAAAGTTTGAGACAAAAATAGATGCGGCAAAGCATCCAAGTAATCCAATCATTCCCAAACTGCATGATGCCATGGATTATATTTCATTTATAAGCTTTTACTTAATGAGCACCAATTATCGGTTTAGAATGATCATATTATTTGGCCGATCAACTTGACATGTCCGCAATAAATTGTCTGTAACTTTTGATTTTGAGCTCCGATTGACACGAATCCAATGCCTATGTTAAGTTAGCTTAATATTCTATATTGTAACAAAATCTGAGACCAAAATAGATATGACAAAAGCATCCAAGTAATCCAATCTATTCAAAACTGTGTGATGCCATGTATTATGCTTCATTTATAAGCCTTTACTTAATGAGCACCAATTATCAGTTTAGAATGATCATATTAACTACCCGATCAACTTGACAAATCGGCTATAACTTTTGATTTGGAGCTCGGAATGATACGAATCCAATGCCATGTTAAGCTAGCTCAATTTTCTATATTATAACAAAATTTGAGACAAAAATAGATATGATAAAGCGTGCAAGTAATCCAATCTATCCAAAACTGTGTGATGCCCTGCATTTTGCTTTAGTTATAAGCTTTTACTCAATGAGCACCAATGATCAGTTTAGAATAATCTTATTAACTGTCCAATCAACTTGACATGTCGGCACTAAATCATCCATAACTTTTGATTTTGAACTCAAGAATCCAATGCAAGCGTTAAGCTAGCTCAAATTTCTATATTTTGATGAAATTTGTGATAGATATGGAGACCACAAAGCATCCAAGCACTTCAATCCATTCGAAACTGCGTGATGCCATGCATTATTTTTCATTATTAAGCTTTTGCTCAATGAGCACCAATCATCAGTTTAGAATAATCATTTTAACTAGCTGATCAACTTGTCATGTCTGCACTAAATCGTCCATAATTTTTGATTTATAGCTCAGAAGTATACGAATCTAATGTCCACACTAAGCTAGTTCAATTTTCTATATTGTAACAAAATTTGAGACAGAAATAGATACGACAAAGTATCAAAGTAATCCAATATATCGAAAACTGTGTGATGCCATGTATTTTACTTCATTATAAGCGTTTACTTAATGAGCATCAATGATCAGTTCATAATGATCAATTTAACTTGCCAATCAACTTGACATCTCTACACTAAATCGTCTGTAACTTTTGATTTAGAGCTCAGAATTACACGAATCTTGTGCCCACGTTAAGCTAGCTCAATTTTCTATGTTGCGACAAAATTTGAGACAGAAATAGATATGACACTACAAGAAAACAGCACATTTCCGACGGCCATATACGTTGGAAATACATTGGTAAATCATATTCTCGTCTAATTTCCGATGAAAATAGTCCGTCGGGACTATTTTGTCGGAAATTAAATTCCATCGGGAATTGATTGGGAATTTCCGATGGCTTGGCGATTAACTATTCCGTCAGAAAATTCCGACGGTTCTTCGATGGAAGTGGTCCGTCAGAAAATACTGACGGATATTCGTTGGTCTGCAGGCATCGAGAATTACCGACGAATTATCGGGGGACTTTTTCCGATGACTTCTTCCGTCGGAAATTTGGTCCGATGATATTTCTCGAGGGTTTATAACCGTCGGGAGATATACAACACTTTTTCGACGGCAACGTCCGTCGGAAATTTCTAACGACATAATCCGTCGGAAATAACTAATTAATTGAAAAAATAAAAAATTTATTTTTTAATATTTATATTTTAAAAATATATAATTCAATATTTTTAAAATATAAATATTAAAAAAATAAATTTTAAAAATAAATTAATAAATTTTTTATTTTATTAAATTAAATTAATATTTGTAAATATTAAAAACAATAATCATACAATTAATAAAAATAATATAATAATTATAAATATAATATTAAATAATTTTTTTAATTTCAAATTACAAAGGAGGGGCAGGAGGGGAAGGAGGAGAAAAAAGTCATCTGGCAATTTATTTTTTATCTCTATTTTCATAGACAACATTTCTTCTTTTAGCTACTAATTTTCCTCGTTTCTAGCTGCAGATGTTACACCACCGGTATCTGCAACTTTCCCGAGTCCTGGATGACGATCCTTTGAAAATGGTACTTCCTGTAAAAATAAAAAAATATTATTAGAAAATTTAATGAAAATTAATATAATATTAATTATATATTTTTAAAAAAAACTTACATCAAGAACGAGATGGTTAATCTCAGAACGAGGCAATTCAACGACCGAAGATGAAGAACCAACTTGAGACTGCTCGGTTAGAATATCACTTTTTTCTTTTTTACTTTTTCGATGATCTCACTAACGAGACCATCTTGGATACGACCAGTCTTTTTGTTCGTGTGGACGGCCTCGAGAAGTTGCAATTGATCTGGAGGCGCTCCAATTTCTTGTGCCTAAAAATAAAAAAATTCTAAATTAATACTTTTAAAATTTTTAAATAATAATAAATAATTAATATAATAATTATTATACCAATTGATCGGCTCGTCTTAGAAAACTAGTCGATCCGGCATTGTGAATATAAATGCTTTTGCCTCCTCGGTCACTCTTCCGGTTTCCCGAATTAGTTTTTGAGATAACCTCAGCGCTGGAAGATTCCCAATAACGAATAAAGTCGTTCCAAACCGACTCATTCAACCTTTTTGGTTTATCTTTTCTCTTTTTCCATTTTTGTTTCCATTCGTTCATGTGGCAGGAAAATTGTACTGCAGCCTCTTTTTCGAAAGCTTCTTCCACCAATTTTGTGTTCATGGGATCCCATGTAAATTCTTGCTGCGAAATTTTAGTATATATTACTAAAAAATATTATTGAAAACTATTTAAAATAATTATATATTTAAAATTTAAGTAATGTACCGTAAACGTCCTGAACCAAATCTGACGTTCTTCGTATGGAATATCTCGAAATTTGGTATATGGTTTATTCAAAAGAGAATGAAGCATCTTTAATATAGATTTGCTTATTCCATTGTTTGAAATACCAAACCTATGAATTTTTATTACAATAGCGTTTAAATAATTATTTTAAAAATAATTATAGAATAGAATTAAAATAATTATTTTAAATATAATTATAGAAAATTTAATTTACCATGTCGAGTTTCCTTGACGTCTCTGATCGAGAAATGTAAGAAGTTCACGACCAGGCTGCTGAACCAATTCTTCAATCGTTATTGGTTGGAAAGAATCATTTGCAGATTTTTGGAATTTGAGTTGGTATAAAACTCAGAGTCGATGACTCACCACGTCTTTGGTAATCTTGATACGACCTATAATTGGGTCATTTTATCAATCTATCTACATTTAGTATTTACCATTTTTTTTGAAATATTAAATTATTTAAAATAATATTCAAGTATTTTTATTTTTATTTTTTGAAAAAATCAATGTTTATTATTTGGAAAATTTTCAAATATAACAAAACCGATACCAAACTAATATCATCAATAAACATATAAACTTTATTGTACCTACTTTTCTAAAACTATAAACTATTCTAATTTTAAAATTTTAAATATTTTCATTTCGTGGTTTTGAAACTTACAAATAGGTAACATTAGTTATTGAAAAGTGCATAGAAAATCTAAAAAAAAATTTTTACTGTAAAAAAATATATAAAAACAGTCTATTAAAATAGATGAAGTAGTATCTACCAAAACAATTTTACTTTGCAAAGTCGCATAGTATTAATGTATATTCTATTATATAATAAGTAGCAAACACAAAACTTTGAGCATGATTTATAAGACTAATCACGTTATGTTACTATAACGTGATGCCAATTCAGCATGAAACACACATTCGGACCACTATCCCATATTTTTGAAAAAAAAAGTAATGATTTTGGAGAAAAATAAAAACAAAAATATGTCGTTGGTGAATTCATAAGAAACTAGCATATACTTACATGTTAGCACAATGTTCAATTATGTAATCTATACAGAAAACAATTCAAAATCTGACACAGTAAAGCTGTCTCGCTGATTGATTCACAAAATGGTATACGATTCTTATGAATTACAAGCAGATGAGGTCTCAAATGTCAGTAAAGGGAATCTTTCTCTACTGTTTTGGTGATGGGTTTTAACTACTAGAAATTATTGGATAGTTCCTTTTTGTTTATTCTGTGTATTCAACTCTATGGTGTTTGTTTTGTTTTGGCAGTGAGGAAGAGGCGAAGAAGCGGATCTACAATGTTTCTTGCGAAAGGTATCTAGGGTTTGGCTGCGAGATTGACGAAGAGACATCGCCTAAGCATGAAGGTCTTTGTTCTCATTTCCCTGTTATGTTAGCTAGTAACTAGTGTCATCAGTGACTAAAAATACATCCTAAAAGATTAATTTCAGCTCTATGTCTCGCTGATTTATCTCGTTCATTCACAAAATTAATCTGAAATATCAATCTGAATAATAAAACTTACATGTTGAGGACGAGAAACGCCGCGACGAGGAGAAAAACGGCGGCGAGGAGTAACGGCGATGAGGTCCTTCGGCGATCGACGGAAATTTCGAGGGTAACGCGAAACGGCAAGAGAGAAAGGAGAAGAAGAAGTCGTAGGTTATAATCGATATTTCTGACGGACGGTTCCGTCGGAAATCCATTGGTACATCAATTAATTTTTGCGAAACCCCGCGTTTTTATTTTTTTTACCGCGTAAAGTCGTCGGAAATCCGTCGGATTTATTATAACACCATGCATGATCGACACATGGTCTGCCCATGTTGCAAATGATTTTCCGACGGATATCCGACGGAATTAAAATGCCCGTCGAAAATACGTCGGTAGGTAGAGTCAATAAGCCGAAAAAATATTTGTACTTTTAGGATGTATTTACCAAATAGTTTATTTCATATAATTATATGTATATTAATGTGTTAGATAAAACTTATACTATAAGGATATTTTTAACAAATTTCATATAATTATATGTATATCAATTTTTAAATTAAATAAATTTTAAATAAAATAACATATAATTATTAATATATTATATAATTTTCTAATTTACTTATTTTATCAAATAACTCTAACTTTTGTATAACATGCATTTTGGTTATCTATTATTCAAATAGGACAACAACAGTAAAACCCACAAATTTAACGAGACGAGTTTTTAAACCAAACAAAGGAAGTTGTACGAAACTACGTAGACCAATCCTAAAACATTATTATCACAAATTATTTATCAGAAAAAGATAATGGAAAAAAATAAAACATTATTATCACAAATTTAATCTGAATTTGATGAATATTCTGAATTAGCTGAATTTTGGTTGCCAAACTTGCCAATCTCGTCTTCTGAATCTTGAAACTCGTTGTAATCTTCGTTCGTGATGTCATCAACAACAAGGTTAACTTCAAGAGAAGTGTCTATTGAACCTAAGTTACCAATTGTGCTTTGTTGCATAGGCTCTTGTTCGGTAATACCACATACCATTCCTCTAGGATGTATTGAGGTCACTGTAATCCAAGGATCTTGCTTGTTTCTCATACGAGGATATCGAATGTAGCAAACCTGGTCCGCCTGTGATGCAAGTATAAAAGGATCATATTTTCGATGTCGCTTACGAGAGTGGACATATGTAACACCGAATTCATCTTCACGTTGACCCATGACAGGGTCATACCAGTCACAATAGAACACAATACACCTCAAATCAATCATTCTTGGATAGTGAACTTCTAATATTTCACGAAAAATACCATTGTATACAATTTCTCCCGATTGAGATTATACACCATAATTACAAGTTATTTGTAAGTTTCCTTCGCGATGACTCTTAAAAGTATATCCACGAGTGCAGTACATTGGATAAGATTTTGTAGTAAATGTAGGATCACTCACCAACTCAACTAACCACGTGGGAAACGTTATACCCCTAAAAGGACCTGTAGTAACCTACAAAATAATAGAATGTAGTAAATTATAAATATATATATATATAGATATATAGTAAACTATTATTGAAAATTACATAATTGTGGTAACACTAACATAAAAATGCAACCATTTTGCAAATTCGCTTTTTTTAAGTTCGACCAACTCATTCTCGCTGTAATATGAATAATGAACACGTATTTGTTCCATGTATATCCTGTTAATTATGAAAAAAAAATTAACAATAAATTATAGTAATAACTAAAAACAAAAATGAAATTGAATGTACCTTTCATATTCCAAAACGTCATCGTAATTTGTTAAAATATACAAATGCAAGTGATTGTGTTCCTCCTCTGATAGGCGTCGCGTCTTTCCTTTTCCACTTAAGCATCCAATTTGTGCAAATATTTCTGGCACATACACTGGATAGCTTGCTTTTTCTCCTCCATCATCATGTCGTGAAGGTCGTATATTTTTTGTTTGCACTTGCGATGGAAAATAGTAGCTGGCAAAGTTAGATGTTTCTTCATTAATACTTTGTGCGACGATTGAACCTTCAACCCTGGCAAGATTTTTAACTTTTTTCTTTAGGTGGAACATATATCTCTCAAAAGGATACATCCATCGGTACTGAACAGGTCCTCCAAGTGCTGCTTCTCTAGGGAGGTGAATAGGAAGATGCTCCATAACATCAAAAACTGCTGGTGGAAATATTTTCTCCAGGTTACAAATGAGAACCAGTATTTTTTCCTCCAAATTTCGGATATCATCTACCGTAAGTGATCTTGTACATAAATCTCGGAAAAAAGCACCAATCCCTACATAAAAAATATATTTTAATATCATATAATATATGAAATTATTATTATTTATATATAAAATAATGTAAACATCGTACATGCAATTGCTCCGTGGACGTTTTTAGGCAGTAGATCGCTAAAGGCAAATGGGAATAATCTTTGCATGATAACATGACAATCATGACTTTTCATCCCTGAAAATTTACTTTCAATAGTATCGACACAATTACGAAGATTAGATGCGTATCCATCTTGAAATTTGACACTATGCTTAATCCAGTCAAAGAATTCATCTTTTGCATGCGCATCCAACCGGAATGCGGGAGACAATGATTTCCATTTGACATTACATGTAGTTCCTTCCGGGAAAAAATATCCGGCAAATCCAATCTAGCTTTCAAATTATCTTTTGTTTTTCCTTGCACATTTAGAACGATATTCATTATGTTGTCGAAAAAATTCTTCTCAATGTGCATAACATCTAGATTATGGCGCAACAAATGGTCCTTCCAATATGGTAAATCCCAAAAATGCTCTTCTTGTGCCAATTATGGTATTCGCCACAACCATCAACAGGGTAATGTCCGTTACCTCCACATGAAGCCGTTCTCTCAACACCAAAATCTCTAAGTTGAGTCATCATATAATTCCCGTCAAGAATAGTAGGTGGAGCATCAAATTTTTTTTTTCCTAAACAATGCCGTGCTCCGGCGATATGGATGATTTTGTGGTAGAAATCGACGATGAAAATCAAATTAACTAGTCTTTCGTCCGTGTTTCAGTTGGAACACATCAGTATTATCTTGACAATATGGGCATGCTAATCTTCCATGCGTCGACCATCCTGATAACATACCATATGCTGGAAAATCTCTTATCGTCCACATAAGTACAGCTCGCATCAAGAAGTTCTGTTGGTTGGAAACATCGAATGCTTCGACACCATTTTCCCATAATATTTTTATCTCATGAATTAGTGGCTGCAAGAAAATATCAAGCGATCGCTTAGGATGCTCTAGGCCGGGGACGAGAATTAATAGAAATAAAAACTGGCCAGAACGAGTGTTGCCTCCCATGCTTCCCAAAAGAGTTGAATCCATCTATAGATAACCCGAGGTATACGTTTCTAGGCTCATATGCAAAACTAGGATAAACCTATTGAAAATGTTTCCATGCTTCTGCATCCGAGGGATGCACAATTTCTCCTTTTGAATTATGTTTTGCATGCCATCTCATAGGTTTTGACATGTGTTCAGATAGATATAACCTCATTAACCTCTCTGTTAATGGAAAATACCACATCTGTTCATGCGGAATAAGTACTCTACCGCTTGTCTTTTGAAATCGAGGTTTGTGACAAAATCGGCACTTCATGCGGTTTTCATCATTTCTCCAATAGATCATGCAGTTGTCAATACATACATCGATCATCTGATATTGCAATCCAAGACCAGATACAAGTTTTTGAACCTCGTAATATGAAGCAGGTGCAATATTATCTTGTGGTAGAAATCGACGATGACAATCAAACCAACTAGTCTTTCGTCCGTGTTTCAGTTGGAACACATCAGTATTATCTTGACAATATGGGCATGCTAATCTTCCATGCGTCGACCATCCTGATAACATACCATATGCTGGAAAATCTCTTATCGTCCACATAAGTACTGCTCGCATCAAGAAGTTCTGTTGGTTGGAAACATCGAATGCTTCGACACCATTTTCCCATAATATTTTTATCTCATGAATTAGTGGCTGCAAGAAAATATCAAGCGATCGCTTAGGATGCTCTGGGCCGGGGACGAGAATTAATAGAAATAAAAACTGGCCAGAACGAGTATTGCATCCCATGCTTCCCAAAAGAGTTGAATCCATCTATAGATAACCCGAGGTATACGTTTCTAGGCTCATATGCAAAACTAGGATAAACCTATTGAAAATGTTTCCTTGCTTCTACATCCGAGGGATGCACAATTTCTCCATTTGAATTATGTTCTGCATGCCATCTCATAGATTTTTCCATGTTTTCAGATAGATATAACCTCTTTAACCTCTCTGTTAGTGGAAAATACCACATCCGTTCATGCAGAATAGGTACTCTACCGCTTGTCTCTTGAAATCGAGGTTTGTGACAAAATCGGCACTTCATGCGGTTTTCATCATTTCTCCAATAGATCATACAGTTGTCAATACATATATCGATCATCGATATGGCAATCCAAGATCAAATACAAGTTTTTGAACCTCGTAATATGAAGCAGGTGCAATATTATCTTTAGGTAATATATCTCTAACAAAATCAGCTATCGCATTCACACAATCTTCAGTCAAGTTAAAATCCGTCTTTATCGTCATCAACCTGCTTGCAGCAGATAAAGGTGATAATCCATCTCTACATCCTTTATACAAAGGCTGCTTGGATGCATCTAACATATCAAAAAATTTCTGGGCTTCCAAATTAGGTTCCTCTATTCTGCTAATATCTTCAAAGTACGATTCTCTTTGTTCACGAAATGCATCATTCACCATCTGAACAGTACTTTCGTTTATATCAACTTTTGATGCCGGTTCCTCTACCCTAATATTAGTAGTATCTATCCTTTTTGAAGTACTACCATAATATTGCATCGTTGCATCAGTTTCTCCATGTGAATACCAAATTTTGAGGTCACTGTAATCCAAGGATCTTGCTTGTTTCTCACACGAGGATATCGAATGTAGCAAACCTGGTCCGCCTGTGATGCAAGTATAAAAGGATCATATTTTCGATGTCGCTTACGAGAGTGGACAGATGTAACACCGAATTCGTCTTCACGTTGACCTATGACAGGGTCATACCAGTCACAATAGAACACAATACACCTCAAATCAATCATTCTTGGATAGTGAACTTCTAATATTTCACGAAAAATACCATTGTATACAATTTCTCCCGATTGAGATGATACACCATAATTACAAGTTATTTGTAAGTTTCCTTCGCGATGACTCTTAAAAGCATATCCACGAGTGCAGTACATTGGATAAGATTTTGCAGTGAATGTAGGACCACTCACCAACTCAACTAACCACGTGGGAAACATTATACCCCTAAAAGGACCTGTAGTAACCTACAAAATAATAGAATGTAGTAAATTATAAATATATATATAGTAAACTATTATTGAAAATTACATAATTGTGATACCACTAACATAAAAATGCAACCATTTTGCAAATTCGCTTTTTTTAAGTTTGACCAACTTATTCTCGCTGTAATCTGAATAATGAACACGTATTTGTTCCATGTATATCCTGTTAATTATGAAAAAAAAATTAACAATAAATTATAGTAATAACTAAAAATTAAATTGAATATGTACCTTTCATATTCCAAAACGTCATCGCAATTTGTCAAAATATACAAATGCAAGTGATTGTGTTTCTCCTCTGATAGGCGTCTCGTCTTTCTTTTTCCACTTAAACATCTAATTTGTGCAAATATTTCTGGCACATACACTGGATAACTTGCTTTTTCTCCTCCATCATCATGTCGTGAAGGTCGTATATTTTTTGTTTGCACTTGCGATGGAAAATAGTAGCTGGCAAAGTTAGATGTTTCTTCATTAATACTTTGTGCGACGATTGAACCTTCAACCCTTGCAAGATTTTTAACTTTTTTCTTTAGGTGGAACATATATCTCTCAAAAAGATACATCCATCTGTACTGAACAGGTCCTCCAAGGGCTGCTTCCATACTAGTGGAGGTGAATAGTCAAAGAAATCTTGATGCTCAATGATAACGTATCAAAAAATCTAGCTGGCATGGATATTCATTATTTTTTCTCTTAAGGATGGTACAAATGATGAATCCAGGTATTTTATTCCATCAACAAATTATCCGGATTATCGTCATAACAGTAAGTCATCAAATTGTTTTTTTCCTAAACAATGTCGTGCTCCGGCGATATGGATGATTCTGTGGTAGAAATCGACGATGACAATCAAACCAACTAGTCTTTCGTTCGTGTTTCAGTTGGAACACATCAGTATTATCTTGACAATATGGGCATGCTAATCTTCCATGCGTCGACCATCCTGATAACATACCATACGCTGGAAAATCTCTTATCGTCCACATAAGTACAGCTCGCATCAAGAAGTTCTGTTGGTTGGAAACATCGAATGCTTCGACACCATTTTCCCATAATATTTTTATCTCATGAATTAGTGGCTGCAAGAAAATATCAAGCGATCGCTTAGGATGCTCTGGGCCGGGGACGAGAATTAATAGAAATAAAAACTGGCCAGAACGAGTATTGCATCCCATGCTTCCCAAAAGAGTTGAATCCATCTATAGATAACCCGAGGTATACGTTTCTAGGCTCATATGCAAAACTAGGATAAACCTATTGAAAATGTTTCCATGCTTCTGCATCCGAGGGATGCACAATTTCTCCATTCGAATTATGTTCTGCATGCCATCTCATAGGTTTTGCCGTGTGTTCAGATTGATATAACCTCTTTAACCTCTCTGTTAATGGAAAATACCACATCCGTTTATGCGGAATAGGTACTCTACCGCTTGTCTCTTGAAATCGAGGTTTGTGACAAAATCGGCACTTCATGCGGTTTTCATCATTTCTCCAATAGATCATGCAGTTGTCAATACATACATCGATCATCTGATATGGCAATCCAAGACCATATACAAGTTTTTGAACCTCGTAATATGAAGCAGGTGCAATATTATCTGTGGTAGAAATCGACGATGACAATCAAACCAACTAGTCTTTCGTTCGTGTTTCAGTTGGAACACATCAGTATTATCTTGACAATATGGGCATGCTAATCTTCCATGCGTCGACCATCCTGATAACATACCATACGCTGGAAAATCTCTTATCGTCCACATAAGTACAGCTCGCATCAAGAAGTTCTGTTGGTTGGAAACATCGAATGCTTCGACACCATTTTCCCATAATATTTTTATCTCATGAATTAGTGGCTGCAAGAAAATATCAAGCGATCGCTTAGGATGCTCTGGGCCGGGGACGAGAATTAATAGAAATAAAAACTGGCCAGAACGAGTATTGCATCCCATGCTTCCCAAAAGAGTTGAATCCATCTATAGATAACCCGAGGTATACGTTTCTAGGCTCATATGCAAAACTAGGATAAACCTATTGAAAATGTTTCCATGCTTCTGCATCCGAGGGATGCACAATTTCTCCATTCGAATTATGTTCTGCATGCCATCTCATAGGTTTTGCCGTGTGTTCAGATTGATATAACCTCTTTAACCTCTCTGTTAATGGAAAATACCACATCCGTTTATGCGGAATAGGTACTCTACCGCTTGTCTCTTGAAATCGAGGTTTGTGACAAAATCGGCACTTCATGCGGTTTTCATCATTTCTCCAATAGATCATGCAGTTGTCAATACATACATCGATCATCTGATATGGCAATCCAAGACCAGATACAAGTTTTTGAACCTCGTAATATGAAGCAGGTGCAATATTATCTTCAGGTAATATATCTCTAACAAAATCAGCTATCGCATTCACACAATCTTCAGACAAGTTGAAATCCGTCTTTATCGTCATCAACCTGCTTGCAGCAGATAAAGGCGATAATCCATCTCTACATCCTTTATACAAAGGCTGCTTGGATGCATCTAACATATCAAAAAATTTCCGGGCTTCCAAATTAGGTTCCTCTATTCTGCTAATATCTTCAATGTACGATTCTCTTTGTTCACGAAATGCATCATTCACCATCTGAACAGTACCTCCGTTTATATCAACTTTTGATGCCGGTTCCTCTACCCTAACATTAGTACTATCTATCCTTTTTGAAGTACTACCATAATATTGCATCGTTGCATCAGTTTCTCCATGTGAATACCAAATTTTGTAACCCGGCATAAATCCATTCCTATACAAATGATTACGTACTTCTCTAATAGAGATTAATCTATGATTTCGACATTTAATACACAGACAATACATTTTACCGTATTCCGAAGTCATGCTATTCTTTGATTCAAATGCCATGAACTCTTCAACACCTTGTCCAAATTCATCAGTCAATTCCCCCGTTGTTGAATCATATCGAGGTGTATCCGTCCACGATCGAAAATACTCATAAGAACCCGAAGAACACATTTTCTTAAAATTTTTTGTTCTGTTGAAATTGTGAAAGATCATAGCTTATTTATAGTGAAAATTAGAAATTATCACGAATTTTTAATAGATTATTAAAAAATTTTAACAGATAATTACGAATTTTAAAAAGATTGTTCTTCAAAATATTCTCCTTTTCCGACAGAATTCTGATGGTTTCCAACCACAAACGGGTAATCACATATTTTGAATAGATTTTATCTTCATCACCCGACGGAGTTCCGATGGTTTCCGATGGTTTCCGACCACCGACGGATAAACACAAAATTTTAATAGATTATTCTTATGTTTCCGACGGATTGCCGACAGCATCCGACAATGGTCGGATACTTCCAATGGTTTTCCGATGAATGAGGCCGACGGATTCCCGACGGCGTGTAAAACACAAATTCCATCGGGAAGTAGTCGGAATATTAGCTATGGCCTGAGATATGTCGGTAACGTTCCAACGGTTTCAAGATGATATCCCAAAGATTACGCTTTTGTCGGAAATTCAACGGTTTACCATCAGGTCTTACCATCGATTTACCGACGGCCTTGCGAGCGTCGGAAATTACCAACGGATCTCTGACAGTTTTAGTTCCCTCGGTAGTCCGTCGATAATCCATCGCAAAAGCGTCGGAAAAGTCCGATGGTTTTATTTCCATTGGAAATGCCATCGGAAATGTTAATGTTTTCTTGTAGTGCGACAAAACATCCAAGTAGTTCAATCCATTACAAACTGCGTGATGCCATGCATTATTTTTCATTATTAAGCTTTTACTCAATGAGCATCAATCATCAGTTTAGAATGATAATTTGAACTATCCGATCAACTTGTCATGGAAAATCGTCCGATGGTTTTATCAATTGAAACATGCCATGAAATGTTAATTTCTATATTGTGACAAAATTTGAGATAGATCGACAAAACATCCAAATAATCAATCCATTACAAACTGCGTGATGCCATGCATTTTTTCATTATTAAGCTTTTACTCAATGAGCATCAATCATCAGTTTAGAATGATCAATTTGAACTCCAATGAACTTGTCATTTGCACTAAATCGTCCGTAACTTTTGTTTAGAGCTCGAATTACACGAATCTTGTGCCCACGTTAAGCTAGTTCAATTTTCTATTTTGTGATAAAATTTGAGACAGAAATAGATCGACAAAGCATCCAAATAATCAAATTCCATTCAAATTGTGTGATACCATGCATTATTTTTATTATAAGCCTTTACTTCAATGAGCATCAATCATCAATTCAGAATAATCAATTTTAACTAGATCAACTTGACATGTCTTCGCATAAATTGTCCGTTTTTTGATTTATAGCTTGAATTACACGAATCTTGTGCCCACGTTAAGCTAGTTCAATTTTCTATTTGTGACAAAATTTGAGACAGAAATAGAGATGACAAAGCATCCAAGTAATCCCATCCAAATTGTGTGATGCCATGCATTATTTTTTATTATAAGCTTTTATTCAATGAGCACCAATGATCAGTTTTGAATAATCATTTAACTGGCCGAACAATTGTCTTGTGTCCACAAAATCCAATGCCCACATTAAGCTACCTCAATTTTCTATATTTTGACAAAATTTAGACAGAAATAGAGACAACAAAGCGTCTAAATAATCCAATCTATCCCAAACTTATGGTGCCATGCATTATGCTTCAGTTATAAGCCTTTACTCAATGAGCACTAATGAGCCGTTTTGAATAATCATATTAACTGGCCGAACAACTTGACATGTCCACATTAAATCCAATGCCCACGTTAAGCTACCTCAGTTTTCTATATTTTGACAAAATTTGAGACAGAAATAGAGACAACAAAGCATTCAAGCAATCCAGTCTATCCAAAACAGTATGATGCCATGCATTATGCTTCATTTATAAGCCATTACTCAATGAGCACCAATGATCAGTTTAGAATAATCATATTTACTGGCCGATCAACTTGATATGTCGGTACTAAATCATCCATAACTTTTGATTTTGAGATCAGAATGACAAGAATCCAATGCAAGCGTTAGGCTAGCTCAAATTTCTATATTTTGACGAAGTTTGAGATAGATATAGAGAAAACAAAGCATTCAAGCACTTCAATCCATTCCAAACGGCATGATGCCATGCATTATTTTTCATTATTAAGCTTTTACTCAATGACCACCATTCATCAGTTTAGAATAATCATTTTTAACTAGCCGATCAACTTGTCATGTCTGCACTAAATCATCCATCACTTTGATTTATAGCTTAGAATGACACGAATCCAATGCCCACACTAAGCTAGTTCAATTTTCTATATTGTGACAAAATTTGAGACAGAAATAGATACGACAAAGCGTCCAAGTATTCCAATGTATCGCAAACTGTGTGATGCCATGCATTTTACTTCATTTATAAGCCTTTACTCAAGGAACACTAATGATCATATTAACTCGCCGATCAACTTGACATGTCCGCACTAAATCGTCTCTACCTTTTGATTTAGAGCTTATAATGACATGAATCCAATGCCCACATTAAGCTAACTCAATTTTCTATATTTTGAGAAAATTTGAGACAGAAATAGAGACAACAAAGCATCCAAGTAATTCAATCTATCCAAAACTGTGTGATGCCATGCATTATGCTTCATTTATAAGCCTTTACTAAATGAGCACCAATGATCAGTTTAGAATGTTCCCTTTAACTGGATGATCAACTTGACATGTCCGCACTAAATCGTCCATAACTTTAGATTTTGAGCTCAGAATGAAACGAATCCAAAGGCCATGTTAAGCTAGCTCAATTTAAAAATATTTTGACAAAGTTTGAGACAGAAATAGATACGAAAAAGTATCCAAGAAATCCAATCATTTCCAAACTGCATGATGCCATGCATTATTTTTCATTTATAAGCTTTTACTTAATGAGCACCAATTATTAGTTTAGAATGATCATATTAACTGGCCGATCAACTTGATAAATAGTCTATAACTTTTGATTTAGAGCTAGAATGACACGAAACCAATGCCATGTTAAGCTAGCTCAATTTTCTATATTATAACAAAATTTGAGACAAAATCTATACGACAAAGCGTGCAAGTAATCCAATCTATCCAAAACTGTGTGATGCCATGCATTTTGCTTCATTTATAAGCCTTTACTCAATGAGCACCAATGATGAGTTTAGAATAATCATATTAACTGGCCTATCAACTTGACATGTCAGCACTAAATCATCTAGAACTTTTGATTTTGAGCTCAAAATGACAAGAATCCAATGCAAGCATTAAGCTAGCTCAAATTTCTATATTTTGACGAAATTTGAGATAGATATAGAGGCAACAAAGCATCCAAGTACATCAATCCATTCCAAACTGTGTGATGCCATGCATTATTTTTCATTGTTAAGCTTTTACTCAATGAGCACCAATCATCAGTTTAGAATGATCATTTTAACTAGCCGACCAACTTGTCATGTCTGCATTAAATTGTCCATAACTTTTGATTTGACATGAATCCAATCCACATTAAACTAGTTCAATTTTCTATAATGTGACAAAATTTGAGACAGAAATAGATACGTCAAAGCGTTCAAGTAATCCAATCTATCCAAAATTGTGTGATGCCTTGCATTTTGCTTCATATATAAGCATTTACTCAATGAGCACCAATGATCAGTTTAGAATAATCATATTAACTGGCCGATCAACTTAACATGTCTGCACTAAATCATCCGTAACTTTTGATTTTAAGCTCATAATGACACAAGTCCGGTGCCTACGTTGAGCTAGATAAATTTTCTATATTTTGACAAAATTTTAGTCAGAAGTAGAGACGGCAAAGCATCCAAATAATCCAATCTATCTCAAACTGCATGATGCCATGCATTATGCTTCATTTATAAACCTTTAATCAATGAGCTCTAGTGATCAGTTTTGAATAATCATATTAACTGGCCGATCAACTTGACATGTCCGCATTAAATCGTCTCTAACTTTTGATTTAGAGCTTATAATGACATTCCAATGCACACGTTAAGCTACCTCAATTTTCTATATTTTGACAAAATTTGAAACAGAAATAGAGACGACAAAGCATCCAAGTAATCCAATCTATCCAAAAGTGTGTGATGTCATGCATTATGCTTCATTTATAGGCCTTTACTCAATGAGCACCAATGATCAGTTTAGAATGATCCCTCCAACAGACCGATCAACTTTACATTTCCGCACTAAATCGTCCATAACTTTTGATTTTAACCTCAGAATAAAATAAATCCAAAGGCCACGTTAAGCTAGCTCAATTTTCTATATTTTGGCAAAGTTTGAGACAAAAGTATATACGACCAAGGGTCCCAGTAATCCAATTAATCCCAAATTGCGTGATGCCATGCATTATTTTTCATTTATAAGCTTTTACTTAATGACGACCAATTATCAGTTTAGAATGATCATATTAACTGGCTGATCAACTCGACATGTCCGCACTAAATTGTCTATAACTTTTGATTTAGAGTTCAGAATGACACGGATCCAATGCCCATGTTAAGCTAGCTCAATTTTCGACATTGTGAGAAAATTTGAGACAGAAATAGATATGACAAAGCATCCAAGTAATCCAATCTATCCAAAATTGTGTGATGCCATGCATTATGCTTCTTTTATAAGCCTTTACTCAATGAGCACCAAAGATCAATTTAGGATGATCACTTTAACTGGCCGATCAACTTACATGTCCGCACTAAATCGTCCGTAACTTTTGATTTAGTGCTGAGAATGACACGAATCTAATGCACACGTTAAGCTAGCTCAATTTTCTATATTTTCACAAAATATAAGACAAAAATAGATACGACAAAGACTCTAGGTAATACTATCGATCCCAAACTACGCGATGCCATGCATTATTTATAATTTATAAGCTTCTATTCAATGAGCACCAATAATCTGTTTAGAATGATCATTTTAACTGGCCGATGATTTTGTCATGTCTGCACTAAATCGTCTATAACTTTTGATTTACAGCTCAGAATGACACGAATCCAATGCCCACATTAAAGTAGCTCAACTTTCTATATTGTGACAAAATTTGAGACGGACATAGATACGACAAAACATCCAAGTAATCCAATCCATCCAATCCATCCCAAACTACGTGATGTCATGCATTATTTTCACTGATAAGCTTTTACTAAATGAGCACCAATGAACAGTTTAAAATGATCATTTTAACTGGCCGATTAACTTGTCATGTATGCACTAAATCGTCCATAACTTTTGATTTATATCTTAGAATGACACGAATCCAATTCCCACATTAAAGGTAGTTCAATTTTCTATACTGTGACAAAATTTGAGAAAGAACTAGATACGACAAAGCGTTCAAGTAATCCAATTTTTCCCAAACTACGTGATGACATGCCTTATGCTTCATTTATAAGGCTTTTTTCAATGAGCACCAATGATCAGTTTAGAATGATCACTTTAACTCGCCGATCAACTTTACAAGTCCGCAGTAAATCGTTTGTAACTTTAGATTTAGAGCTCAGAATGACACGAATCCAATGCCCAGGTTAAGCTAGCTCACTTTTCTATATTTTGACAAAATTTGAAATATATATAGAGACAACAAAGCATCAAGGTAATCCAATCTATCCGAAACAGTGTGATGCCGTGATTTATGCTTCATTTATAAGCCTTTACCTATTGAGCACCAATGATCAGTTTAGAAGGATCACTTTAACTGGCCGATCAACTTGACATGTCCGTACTAAATCGTGTGTAACTTTTGATTTAGAACTCAAAAACAAATGAATTCAATGTCCACGTTAATCTAGCTCCATTTCTGTATTGTAACAAAATTTGAGACAAAAATAGAGACGACAAAGTGTCCAAGTAATCAAATCTACCCAAACTGCTTGACCATGCATTATGCATCATTTACAAGCTTTTACTCAATGAGCACAAATGATCAGTTTAGAATGATCACATTAACTGGCCGATCAACTTGACATGTCGACACCAAATAGTGTGTCACTTTTGATTTAGAGCTCCAAATGACACGAATCCAATGCCTATGTTAAGCTAGCTCAATTTTCTATATTTTGACAAATACTTGACACAAATATAGAGTCAACAAAGCACCCAAGTAATCCAAGCTTTCCCAAACTGCGTGATGCCATGCTTTATGCTTCATTTATAAGTCTTTACCTAATGAGCAACAATGATTAGTTTAGAATGATCACTTTAACTAACGATCAACTTGACATGTTCACCCAAAATCATGTGTAACTTTTGATTTAGAGTTCAAAAACACACGAATCCAATGCGCACGTTAACCTAACTCAATTTTCTATATTGTAACAAAATTTGAGACCGAAATAGATACGACAAAACGTCTAAGTAATCCAATCTATCCTACACTGTGTGATGTCATGCGTTATGCTTTATTTATAAGCCTTTACTCATTGAGCACCACTAATCAGTATAGAATGATCACTTTAACTGGCTGATCAACTTGCAATTTCGACACTAAATCATCCGTAACTTTTGATTTAGAGCTCAGAATGACACAAAACCAGTGTCCACGTTAAGCTAGCTCAAAATTCTATATTTTGACAAAGTTTGAGCCAAAAATAGATACAACAAAGTGTTCAAATAATCAAATCCATCCCCAACTACGTGATGCCATGCATTATTTTTCATTTATAAGCTTTTACTCAATTAGCACAATGATCAGTTTAGAATGATCATTTTAACAGGTCGATGACTTTTTCATGTCTGCACTAAGTCGTCCATAACTTTTGATTTATAGTTCAGAATGACACGAATCCAATGCCCACATTAAGCTAGTTCAATTTTCAATACTATGACAAAATTTGAGTCATAACTAGATACAACAAAGAGTCCAAGTAATTCAATCATTCCCAAACTGCGTGATGCCATGCCTTATGCTTCATTTATAAGCTTTTACTCAATGAGCACCAATGATCAGTTTAGAATGATCACTTTAAATGGCTGATCAACTTAACATGTGCACTAAATCATCCGTAACTTATGATTTAGAGCTCCGAATGACACGAATCCAATACCCACGTTAAGCTAGCTCAATTTTCTCTATTTTGACAAAATTTTAGATAAAAATAGAGACGACAAAGCGTTCAAGTAATCCAATCTATCCTAAAATTCTTGATGCCATGCTTTATACTTCATTTATAAGCTATTACTTATTGAGCACCAATAATCAATTTAGAATGATAACTTTAACTGGTCGATCAAATTGACATGTCCGCACTAAATCGTTAGTAACCTTTGATTTAGAGCTCAGAAACCCACGAATCCAATGCAAACGTTAAGCTAGCTAAATTTACTCTGTTGTAACAAAATTTGAGACAGAAATAGATATGACAAAGCGTCCAAGTAATCATATCTATCCAAAATTGTGTGATGTCATGCATTATGCTTCTTTTACTTTAATCAATGAGCACCAACGATCAATTTAGGATGATCACTTTAACTGGCTGATCAACTTGCATGTCCGCACTAAATCGTCAGTAACTTTCGATTTAGAGCTCCAAATGACACGAATCCGATGCTCATGTTAAGCTACCTTCAATTTTCTATATTTTGAAAAAATATGAGACAAAAATATTTACGACAATGAGTCCAAGTCATCCAATCCATCCCAAACTACGCGATGCCATGCATTATTTTTCATTTATAAGCTTTTACTCAATGAGCACCAATAATCAGTTTAGAATGATCATTTTAACTGGTCGATGACTTTGTCATGTCTGCACTAAATCAACCATAACTTTTGATTTTAAGCATAGAATAACACAAATCCAATGCCCACATTAAGCTAGCTCAATTTTCTATATTGTAGCAAAATTTGAGGCGGTAATAGATACGACAAAACATCCAAGGAATCCAATCAATCCCAAACTATGTGATGCCATCCATTATTTTTCATTTATAAGCTTTTACTAAATGAGCACCAATGATCAGTTTAGAATGATCATTTTAACTTGCCGATAAACTTGTCATGTCTGCACTAAATAGTCCATAACTATTGATTTATATCATAGAATGACACGAATCCAATGCCCACATTAAGCTAGTTCAGTTTTCTATATTGTGACAAAATTTGAGACAGAACTAGATACGACAAAGCAATCAAGTAATCCAATCTTTCCCAAACTGCATGATGCCATGCCTTATGCTTAATTTATAAGGCTTTTCTCAATAAACACCAATAATCAGTTTAGAATGATAACTTTAACTGACCGATCAACTTGACATATCCGTAACTTTAAATTTAGAGCTTAGAATGACACGAATCATATGCCCACGTTAAGCTAGCTCAATTTTCTGTATTTTGAAAAAATTTAAAATAGATATATAGACAACAAATGATCCAGGTAATCCAATCTATCCCAAACTGCGTGATGCCATGCTTTGTGCTTCATTTATAAGCCTTTACCTAATGAGCACCAATGATCAGTTTAGAATGATCACTTTAACTGGCCGATCAACTTGACATGTCCGCACTAAATCGTGTGTAAATTTTGATTTAGAACACAAAAACAAATGAATTCAATATCCGCGTTAAGCTAGCTCAATTTTCTATATTGTAACAAAATTTGAGACACAAATTGATACAACAAAGTATCCAAGTAATCCAATCTATCAAAAACTCTGTGATTTCATGCATTATGCTTCATTTATAAGTCTTTACTCATTGGGCACCACTAATCAGTTTAGAATGATCACTTTAACTGGCCGATCAACTTGACATTTCAGCACTAAATCGTCCGTAACTTTTGATTTAGAGCTCAGAATGACACGCAACCAATCCCCACGTTAAGCTAGCTCAAAATTCTATATTTTGACAAAGTTTGAGCCAAAAATAGATACGACAAAGTGTCTAAGTAATCCAATCCATCCCAAACTACGTGATGCCATGCATTATTTTTCATTTTAAGCTTTTACTCAATGAGAGGCAATGATCAGTTTAGAATGATCACTCTAACAGGCCGATGACTTTGTCATGTGTACACTAAATCGTCCAAAACATTTGATTTATAGCTCCGAATGACACGAATCTAATATCCACATTAAGCTAGTTCAATTTTCTATATATTGACAAAGTTTGAGGAAAACATAGATACGACAAATCGTCCAAGTAATCCAATTAATCCCAAACTGTGTGATGCCTTGCATTATTTTTCATTTATAAGCTTTTACTCAACGAGCACCAATGATCAGTTTAGGATGATCATTTTAACTGGTCGAAGAGCTTTTACTCAATAAGCACCAAATATAAGTTTAGAATGATCATTTTAACTGGCCGATGACTTTGTCATGTCAGCACTAAATCGTCCATAACTTTTGATTTAGAGCATAGAATGACACGAATCCAATGCCCATGTTAATCTAGCTCAATTTTCTATATTGTGACAAAATTTAAGACGGAAATAGATACGACAAAGTATCCAAGTAATCCAATCCATCCCCAAATACGTGATGCCATGCATTATTTTTCATTTATAAGCTTTTACTAAATGAGCACCAATGATCAGTTTAGAATGATCATTTTAACTGGCCGATCAACTTGTCATGTCTGCACTAAATCGTCCATAACTTTTGATTTATATCTTATAATGACACGAATCCAATGCCCACATTAATCTAGTTCAATTTTCTATATTGTGACAAAATTTGAGATAGAACTAGATACGACAAAGCAATCAAGTAATCCACTCTCTCCCAAACTGCGTGATGCCATGCCTTATGCTTCATTTATAAGCCTTTACTCATTGAGCACCAATGATCAGTTTAGAATGATCACTTTAACTGTCCGATCAACTTGACATGTCCGCACTAAATCGTTCGTAACTTTAGATTTAGAGCTCAGAATGAAACAAATCCAATGCCCACGTTAAGCTAGATTAATTTTCTATATTTTGACAAAATCTGAAATAGATATAGAGCCAACAAATCATCCAGGTAACCCAATCTATCCCAAACTGCATCATGCCATGCTTTCTACTTCATTTATAAGCCTTTACCTAATGAGCACCAGTGATCAGTTCAAAATGATCACTTTAACTGGCCGATCAACTTGACATGTCCGCACTAAATCGTGTGTAACTTTTGATTTAGAGCTCAGAAACAAACGAATTCAATGTCCACATTAAGCTAGCTCAATTTTCTATATTGTAACAAAATTTGAGACAGAAATAGATACGACAATGTGTCGAAGTAATCCAATCTATCCAAAACTGTTTGATGTCCTTCATTATGCTTCATTTATATGCCTTCACTCATTGGGCACCAATGATTAGTTTAGAATGATCAGTTTAACTGGCAGATCAACTTGACATGTCCGCACTAAATTGTGTGTAACTTTTGATTTCGAGCTCAAAATGACATGAATCCAATCCCCACGTTAAGTTAGATAAATTTTCTATATTTAGACAAAATTTGATATTGATATTGAGATGACAAAGCGTTCTAGTCATCCAATATATCCCAAACTGCGTGATGCCTTGCTTTATAGTTCATTAATAAGCTTTTAGTTAATGAGCACCAATGATCAGTTTAGAATGATCACAATGATCAGTTTAGAATGATCACAATGATCAGTTTAGAATGATCACAATGATCAGTTTAGAATGATCACAATGATCAGTTTAGAATGATCACAATGATCAGTTTAGAATGATCACTTTAACTGGCCAATCAACTTGACATGTCCGCACTAAATCGTCCGTAACTTTTGATTTAGAGATTGGAATGACACGAATCCAATGCCCACGTTAAGCTATCTCAATTTTCTATATTTTCACCAAATTTGAGACAAAAATGGAAACGACAAAGCATCCAAGTAATCCAATCTATCCAAACTCATTGATGCCATGCATTATGCTTTCATTTATAAGCCTTTACTTAATGAGCACCAAAGATTAATTTTGAATGATCACATTAACTGGCCAGTCAACTGACATGTCTGTACAAAATCATCTGTAAATTTTGATTTATAGCTTGAAATGACACGAATCCATTGCCCACGTTAAGCTAGCACAATTTTCTATATTTTGACAAAATTTCAGATAACAATAAAGACGACAAGGCATCCAAGTAATCCAATCTATCCAAACTGGTTGATGCCATGCAATATGCTTCATTTATAATCCTTGGCTTAATCAGCACCAATGATCAGTTTAGAATGATCACTTTAACTAGCCACTCAACTTGAAATGTCTGCACTAAATCGTCCCTAAGTTTTTATTTAGAGCTCCGAATAACACGAATCCAATACAAACGTTAAGCTAGCTCAATTTTCTATATTGTAACAAAATTTGAGACAGAAATAGAAATGACAAAGCGTACAAGTAATCCAATCTATCCAAAATTGTGTGATGTCATGCATTATGTTTCATTTATAAGCCTTTACTCAATGAGCACCAATGATCAGTTTAGAATAACAGGCCGATCAACTTGACATCTCCACACTACATCGTCCATAACTTTTGATTTTGAGCTCAGTATGACACGAATACAGTGCCCACGTTAAACTGGATTAATTTTCTATATTTTGACAAAATGAAAGTATACACGACTAAGCGTCCAAGTGATTCAATCTATCCCAAACTGCGAAATGCCATGCAATGTGCTTCATTTATAAGCATTTACTCAATGAGCACCAATGATCAGTTTAGAATAATCATATTACCTGGCCGATCAACTTGACACATGTCCGCACTAAATCGTCTATAAGTTTTGAATTCGAGCTCATAATGAAACAAATCCAATGCATATGTTAAGCTAGCTCAATATTCACTATTTTGAAAAAATTTGAGACAGTAATAGAGATGACAAAGCATCCAAGTAATCCAATCTATCCAAGCTCATTAATGCCATGCATTATGCTTCATTTGTAAGCTTTTAATTAATGAGCACCAATGATCAGTTTAGAATGATGACTTTAACTAGCCAATAACCTTGAAATGTTCGCACTAAATCGTTCGTAACTTTTGAATTAGAGCTCAAAATGACACGAATACAATGCCCACATTAAGCTACCTCAATTTTCTATATTGTAACAAAATTTGAGACAGAAATAGATACGACAAAGCGTCGAAGTAATCCAATCTATCAAAAATGGGTGATATCATGCATTATGCTTCATTTATAAGCTTTCACTCATTGGGCACCAATGATCAGTTGAGAATGATCACTTTAAGTGTCCGATCAACTTGACATATCGCCTAAATCGTGTGTAACTTTTGATTTTGAACACGGAAACACACGAATTCAATGCCCACGTTAAGCTACCTCAATTTTCTATATTTTGAAAAAGTTTGAGATAGAAACAGATACGAAAAATCGTTTAAGAATCCAATACATCCCAAACTATATGATGGCATGTATTATTTTTCCTTTTTAAGCTTTTTCTAAATAACAACCAATGATCAATTTAAACTTATCATTTTACTGGCCGATCAACTTGTCATTTCTGCACTAAATCGTCAATAACTTTTGATTCAAAACTTAGAATGACACGAATCCAATGCCCACATTAAGCTAGTTCAATTTTCTATATTGTGACAAAATTTATAACAGAACAAGATACCACAAAGCATCCACGTAATCCAATCTATCCCAAATTGCGTGATGCAATGCCGTATGCTTCATTTATAAGCCTTTATTCAATGAGCACCAATGATCAGTTTAGAATGATCTTTGTAACTGGCCAATCAACTTGACATGTCCGCACTACATCGTTCGTAACTTTTGATTTAGAGGTCAGAATGACACGAATCCAATGCCTACGTTAATCTAGCTCAATTTTCAATATTTTGACAAAATTTGAGAAAGACATAGAGACAACAAAGCATTCAAGTAATCCAATCTATCCCAAACTACGTGATGCCATGTTTTATGCTTCATTTATAAACATTTACCTAATGAGCACCATTGATCAGTTTAGAATGATCACTTTAACTGGCCGATCAACTTGACATGTCTGCACTAAATCGTGTGTAACTTTTGATTTAGAGCTCAGAAACACACAAATTCAATGCCCACTTTAAGCTAGCTCGTTTTTCTGTATTTTAACAAAATTTGAGATAGAAATAGATACGACAAAGCGTCGAAGTAGTCCAATCTAAACAAAACTGTGTGATGCCATGCATTATGCTTCATTTATAAGCCTTCACTCATTCGGCACCAATGATATGTTAAGAATGATCACTTTAACTGGACGATCAACTTGACATGTCCGCTTGAAATCGTGTGTAACTTTTTATTTAGAGCTCAGAAACACACGAATTCAATGCCCATGTTAAGCTAGCTCAAATTTTTATATTGTGGCAAAGTTTGAGACAGAAATAGATAAGACAAAACATTTAAGTAATCCAATCCATCCCAAACTATGTGATGGCATGTATTATTGTTCATTTCTAAGCTTTTACTAAATGAGAACCAATGATAAGTTTAAAATGATTATTTTAGCAGGCCGATCAACTTGTCATTTCTGCACTAAATCGTCAATAACTTTTGATTTAAAGCTTAGAATGACACGAATCCAATTCCCACATTAAGCTAGTTCAATTTTCTATATTGTGAAAAAATTTGAGACAGAACAAGATACGACAAAGAATCCAAGCAATCCAATCTATCTGAAACTTCGTGATGCCATGCCATATGCTTCATTTATAAGATTTTACTCAATGAGCACCAATGATCAGTTTAGAATGATCACTTTAACTGGCCGATCAACTTGACATGTCCGCACTAAATCGTTCGTAACTTTTGATTTAGAGCTCAAAATGACACAAATCCAATGTCCACGTTAATCTAGATCAATTTTTATATTTTGACAAAATTTGAGACAGAAATAGAGACGACGAAGCGTCCAAGTAATCCAATCTATCCAAACTGGTTGATGCCATGCAATATGCTTCATTTATAAGCCTTAGCTTAATCAGCACCATTGATCAGTTCAGAATGATCATTTTAACAAGCCACTAAACTTGACATGTCCGCACTAAATCGTCCGTAAGTTTTGATTTAGAGCTCCGAATGACACGAATCCAATGCACATGTTAAGCTAGCTCAATTTTCGATATTGTAACAAAATTTGGGGCAGAAATAGAAACGACAAAGCGTACAAGTGAATCAATCTATCCAAAACTGTGTGATGTCATGCATTATGTTTCATTTATTAGCCCTTACTCAATGAGCACCACTGATCAGTTTAGATTAATCATATTAACTGGCCGATCAACTTGATATTTCCGCACTAAATCATCCGTAACTTTTGGTTTTTAGCTCAAAATGACACGAATACAGTGCCCACGTTAAGCTAGATAAATTTTCTATATTTTGACAAAATTTGAGACATAACAAGATACGACAAAGCATCTAAGTAATCCAATCTATCTCAAACTGCGTGATGCCATGCCATATGCTTCATTTATAAGTCTTTATTCAATGAGCACCTATGATCAGTTTAGAATGATCACTTTAAGAGGCCGATCAACTTGACATGTCTGCACTAAATCGTCTGTAACTTTTGATTTAGAACCCAGAATGACAGGAATCCAATGCCCACGTTAAGCTAGCTCAATTTTCTATATTTTCACAAAATTTGAGACAGTAATATAGACAAAGAAACATCCAAGCAATCCAATATATCCAAACTCCTTGATGCCATGCATTATGCTTCATTTATAAGCCTTTACTTAATGAGCACCAATGATTAGTTTAAAATAATCACTTTAACTGGCCAATCAAATTGACATGTCAGCACAAAATCGTCTATAACTTTTGATTTAGAGCTTGGAATGACACTAATCCAATGCCCATGTTAAGCTAGCTCAATTTTTATATTTTGGCTAAATTTGAGACAAAAATAGAGAGGACAAAGCGTCCAAGCACTACAAGAAAACATTAACATTTCCGACGGCATTTCCGACGGACAAAAAACCGTCGGCCTTTTCCGACGACATTACGACGGATAAGCGACAAATAACCAAGGGATTTGAAACCGTCGGAGGTCCGTCGGTAATTTCCGACGCCGTAGAGATCGTCGGTATATCGATGGTGAAAACTGACGGTAACCCGTTGCGTTTCCGACGATATCCTAATCGTCGGGATATCCTCTTTAAATCGTCGGAATATTACCGATGGCTTCAGATACGTCGGTAATATTCCGACGAGTTCGTGACGGATTATGTTTTTTACAGTCCGTCGGGAATCCGTTGGCAGACGTCGTCGGAAACCCATCGGAACTATCCGACCATTGTCGGATACAGTCGGAAATCCGTCGGAAATATACGTACCTTTTTAAAATTTTGTGTTTATCCGTCGATGGTCGGACATCCGTCGGAAACCCGTCGGTTTATTTTGATAAGATTTATTCGAAATACGTGAATATCCGGTTGTGGTCGGTAATCGTCGGAATTCCGTCGGAAATAGAGAATATTCTCAAGAATAATCTTTTTACAGTTCGTAATTATCTGTTAATAATTCTTAATAATCTGTTAAAAAATCGTGATAATATCTATTTTTCAGTATAAATAAGCTATGATCTTTCAAAATTTTAACATAACCAAAATTTTTTAAAAAATGTGTTCTTCGGGTTCTTTTGAGTATTTTCGATCGTGGATGGATAAACCTCGATATGATTCAACCACGGGGGAATTGACTGATGAATTTGCGCAAGGTGTTGAAGAGTTCATGACATTTGCATCAAAGAATAGCATGACATCGGAATACGGTAAAATGTATTGTCCGTGTATTAAATGTCGAAATCATAGATTAATCTCTGTTAGAGAAGTACGTAATCATTTGTATAGGAATGGATTTATGCCGGGTTACAAAATTTGGTATTCACATGGAGAAACTGATGCAACGATGCAATATTATGGTAGTACTTCAAAAAGGATAGATAATACTAATGTTATTATAATAGATAATTTACATTATTATATATATTAATATTTTCATATATTATTATGATATTAAAATATATTTTTTATGTAGGGATTGGTGCGTTTTTCCGAGATTTATGTACAAGATCACTTACTGTAGACGATATACGAAGTTTGGAGGGAAAAATACCGATTCTCATTTGTAACCTGGAGAAAATATTTCCACCAGCATTTTTTGATGTTACGGAGCATCTTCCTATTCACCTCCCTAGAGAAGCAGCCCTTGGAGGACCTGTTCAGTACAGATGGATGTATCCTTTTGAGAGATATATGTTCCACCTAAAGAAAAAAGTTAAAAATCTTGCCAGGGTTGAAGGTTCAATCGTCGCACAAAGTATTAATGAAGAAACATCTAACTTTGCTAGCTACTATTTTCCATCGCAAGTGCAAACAAAAAATAGACGGCCTTCACGACATGATGATGGAGGAGAAAAACCAAGCTATCCAGTGTATGTGCCAGAAATATTTGCACAAATTGGACGTTTAAGTGGAAAAGGGAAGATGCGACGCCTATCAGAGGAGGAACACAATCACTTGCATTTGTATATTTTGACAAATTGCGATGACGTTTTGGAATATGAAAGGTACATTCAATTTAATTTTGTTTTTAGTTATTATTATAATTTATTGTTAATTTATTTTTTATAATTAATAGGATATATATGGAACAAATACGTGTTCATTATTCAGATTACAGCGAGAATGAGTTGGCCGAACTTAAAAAAAGCGAATTTGCAAAATTAATTACATAATTTTCAATAATAGTTTACTATATATATATATATTTATAATTTAATACATTCTATTATTTTGTAGGTTACTACAGGTCCTTCTAGGGGCATAACGTTTCCCACGTGGTTAGTTGAGTTGGTGAGTGGTCCTACATTTACTGCAAAATCTTATCCAATGTACTGCACTCGTGGTTATGTTTTTAAGAGTCATCGCGAAGGAAACTCACAAACAACTTGTAATTATGGTGTATCATCTCAATCGGGAGAAATTGTATACAATGGTATTCTTCGTGAAATATTAGAAGTTCACTATCCAGGAATGATTGATTTGAGGTGTATTGTGTTCTATTGTGACTGGTATGACCCTGTCATGGGTCAACGTGAAGACGAATTCGATGTTACATCTGTCCACTCTCGTAAGCGACATCGAAAATATGATCCTTTTATACTTGCATCACAAGCGGACCAGGTTTGTTACATTCGATATCCTCGTGTGAGAAACAAGCAAGATCCTTGGATTACAGTGACCTCAATACATCCTAGAGGAATGGTATATGGTATTACTGAACAAGAGCCTATGCAACAAAGCACAATTGGTAACTTAGGTTCAATAGAAACTTCTCTTGAAGTTAACCTTGTTGTTGATGACACCACGAACGAAGATTACAACGTGTTTCAAGATTCAGAAGAAGAGATTGGCGAGTTTGACGACCAAAATTCAGCAAATTCGGAATATTCATCAGATTCAGATTAAATTTGTGATAATAATGTTTTATTTTATTTTTCACCAAAAAAGCTTGTAAAAAATGTTCACATTTTCTTCGTGGTTCTATAAACAGTTATGCAAAATTGAGAAATTAATAAATTTATTTAAAAGTCTATTAAAATTCTAAAATGATCTTTAATTTGAAATAACAATAATAAATAAGTAATACAAATATTTTGTTTAACAAGGTACATTGCTTTGGCTATTGCTAGAATTGGAGTAGTTTCGGACAACTTACTTTGTTTGCTAAAACCGTCGGAAATCCATCGGAAATCTTTAATTGATATACATAACCGACGGATTTCCGATGGTTTTTTACATCCGTCGGATATCCGTCGGAAAACAGTCCACTGAAACGTGGTCAGACTATTTGTCGAACATGCACGGTTTTTAAGCCATCCGTCGAAATACCGACGGGTTTCCGACGGTTTAAAATTTTAAGCGGGAATCATAATTTCTAACGCGAGTTTTCACGAAACTATTAATGCATTCCCGATTACTTCCCGATGGAAATTTCCGTCGGGAATGTGTAATATAACCTACGGTTCAGTTTCTTCTCCTTTATCGTGTTTCTCTCCTTCTCTCTGCCTTTTCGCCTCCCCGCCGCCGTTTTTGCCTCGCCGACGACAGTTTTTGCCTCGCCGCCGACAGTTTACGCCGGAATCATGTAAGTTTTTTTTCATTATTATTTCAGTAAGTCGAAATCATGTTTGTCGACATTGTTTAGGGTTTTTTTTCCGTTCGGGTTGGAATGAGTTCCATTTTCTCCGTTCCTAGTTTTGAAAATCTTTTCATAGTTTCAAGGTTTTTGTATCTCGACCAAGTTCACCATTGTACAACCGTAGATGTTTGATTTCAGAAGGATCAAAATTGAAAGCAAAAATATATAATTTTTTCGGGGTTTTGATGGAACTTGTCAAACTTGGTTTGAGATTTATTGAAATGATTTTGGTGTGGAATTTTACATATCTCAAGTCTCTAACTCATTTGCTTCTTGTCTATATATATATATATATGGATTTGTATACTTAGTGTCTTTTACTGAAGAATATAAAATCAGAGATGAATATAAAAGCAAAGAGAGGTCGACTAGTTCTGGATCTTCTTCCCTCTTAAATTCACGTTTTAATTTGATTTTTTTACAAGGAAAATTGAAAAATAAATTTCAAAATAGATTAAATTTTTGAATTTCACTTTCTTTAAAAAATTATGGTTAGTTGACTAAATTATCATTATTAATAAATTTAATCATTTTAATACGTAAATAGTAATATCTTAAAATAATATATTTTAAGTTTTGTTTCAAATTTAATATTTTAAAATTTAAATTTCAAAATAACATAAATTATTTATGGAAAATACATATTTGAATTCTTTTTTCTAATTTAGAGTTTATTTTTTATTAAAAAAGTTTTAAAAATATCTTAATATTAAATTTATGTTATTTTTAAACATTTAAATTAATACTACTATATTTGAAACAAAAACTCAAAATAGCGTTATTTTTTCAATTGTCCATAATTTGATTTTTATTGTTTTAAAAATTATTATAATTTTTCTTGAATCGAAACAACAAAGATATAATGATTTTATAATTGACAAAGTTTCAAGGTTTTTAAAAATCAACTTTTATTTAAATATTATTAAAATTATTTTTTTATAAAAATATGATAAACATTAAAAAATTATAGGTCGTATCAAGATTACCAAAGACGTGGTGAGTCATCGACTCCGAGTTTTATACCAACTCAAGTTCCAGAATCTGAAAATGATTCTTTCCGACTAATGACAATTGAAGAATTGGTTCAGCAGCCTGGTCGTGAACTTCTCACATTTCTCGATCCGAGACGTCAAGGAAACTCGACATGGTAAATTAAATTTTCTATAATTATATTTAAAATAATTATTTTAATACTATTCTATAATTATATTTAAAATAATTATTTTAATACTATTATAATAAAAATTCGTAGGTTTGGTATTTCAAACAATGGAATAAGCAAATCTATATTAAAGATGCTTCATTCTCTTTTGAATAAATCATATACCAAATTTCGAGATATTCCGTACGAAGAACGTCAGATTTGGTTCAGGACGTTTGCGGTACGTTATTTAAATTTTAAATATATAATTATTTTAAATATTTTTAATAATATTTTTTAGTAATATATATTAAAATTTCGCAGCAAGAATTTACATGGGATCCCATGAACACAAAATTGGTGGAAGACGCTTTTGAAAAAGAGGCTGCAATACAATTTTCCCGCCATATGAACGAATGGAAACAAAAATGGAAAAAGGGAAAAGATAAACCAAGAGGGTTGAATGAGTCGGTTTGGAACGACTTTATTCGTTATTGGGAATCTTCCACCGCTGAGGTTATCTCGAAAACTAATTGGGGAAACCGGAAGAGCGACCGAGGAGGCAAAGGCATTTATATTCACAATGCCGGATCGACTAGTTTTCTCAGACGAGCCGATCAATTGGTAAATTAATTATTATATTAATTATTTATTATTATTTAAAAGTTTTTAAATTATTAATTTAGAATTTTTTATTTTTAGGCACAAGAAATTGGAGCGCCTCCAGATCACTTGCAACTTCTCGAGGCCGTCCACACAAACAAAAAGACTGGTCGTATCCAAGATGGTCTCGTTAGTGAGATCATCGAAAAAGTAAAAAAGAAAAAAGTGATATTCTAACCCAGCAATCTCAAGTTGGTTCTTCATCTTCGGTCGCTGAATTGCCGCGTTCTGAGATTAACCTTCTCGTTCTTGATGTAAGTTTTTTTTAAAAAAATATATAATTAATATTATAATAATTTTTATTAAATTTTTTAATAATATTTTTTATTTTTACAGGAAGTACCATTTTCAAAGGGTCGTCATCCAGGACTCGGGAGAGTTGCAGATACCGGTGGTGCAACATCTGCAGTTAGAAACGAGGAAAATGAGCAGTTAAAAGAAGAAATGGCGTCCATGAAAATAGAGATGAATAATCTCAAAAACTTTGTAGAAATGATAAAAAATAAATTGCCTGATGACTTTTTTTCTCCTCCTTCTCCTCCTGCTCCTCCTTTGTAATTTGTAATTTAAAATAAATGTTTAATAATATTAATATTTATAATATTATTTTTATTAATTGTATGATTATTTTTAATAATATTAATTTAAATATTAAAATAAAAATTAAAAAATTAATTTTTTTAATATTTATATTTTTAAAATATTTAATTAAATAATTAAATATTTTAAAAATATAAATATTAAAAAAATAATTTTTTTATTTTTTCAATTATTTGGTGTTTCCGACGGCTACTGTCGTCGGAAATCCCGACGGACCAATCCGTCGGAAATGTGTTGCGACGGTTATAAACCGTCGGGAAATATCATCGGACAATATTTCCAACGGCACATGTCATCGGAAAATGCCCTCGAAAATTCGTCGGCATTTTCCGATGTATCCGGACCATCGCAGATCCGTCGGTTAATTCCGACGGAAGGATGTCATCGAACATCCGTCGGAATTTTCCGATGGCACAGTTAATCGCTAATCCGTCGGAAATTCTCGATACCTTCCGGACGGAAGAGCATTTCCGACGAAATAGTCCCGACGGACTAGTTTCATCGGAAAGTAGTCGAGAAACCATTTTACCGACATATTTCCGACGGATACGGCCGTCGGAAATACGCTGTTTTCTTGTAGTGAAGTAATCCAATCTATCCAAACTGCTTGATGCCATGCAATATACTTCATTTATAAGCCTTAGCTTAATGAGTACCATTGATCAGTTTAGAATGATCATTTTAACTAGCCACTCAACTTGACATGTCCACACTAATTGGTCAGTAAGTTTTGATTTAGAGCTCCGAATGATACGAATCCAATGCACCCTTTAAGCTAGCTCAATTTTCTATATTGTAACAAAATTTGAGACAGAAATAGAAACAACAAAGCGTACAAGTAATCCAAGCTATCCAAAACTATGTGATGTCATGCATTATATTTCATTTATAAGTCTTTACTCAATGAGCACCAATGATCAGTTTAGAATAATCATATTAACTGGCCGATCAACTTGACATGCCCGCACTAAATCATCCGTAACTTTTGATTTTGAGCTCCGAATGACACAAATACAGTGCCCACGTTAAGCTAGATAAATTTTCTATATTTTGACAAAATTTGAGACGGAAGTATAGATGACAATGCATCTAAGTAATCCAATCTATTCCAAACTGCGTGAGCCCATGCATTATGCTTCATTTATAAACGTTTACTCAATTATAACAAATGATCAGTTTAGAAGAATCATATTAACTGGCCGATTAACTTGACACATGTCCGCACTAAATTGTCTGTAACTTTTGATTTCGAGCTCATAATGACATGAATCCAATGCATACGATAAGGTAGCTTAATTTTCTTTATTTTGAAAAAATTTGACACAGGAATATATATGACAAAGCATCCTAGTAATCCAATCTATCCAAACTCCTTGATGCATGCATTATTCTTCATTTATAAGCCTTTAATTAATGAGCACCAATGATCAGTTTAGAATGATCACTTTAACTAGCCAATCAAGTTGAAATGTCCGCACTTAATCGTTCGTAACTTTGGACATAGCTCAAAATTACACGAATACAATGCCCACATTAAACTAGCTCAATTTTCTATATTGTAACAAAACTTGAGACAGAAATAGATACGACAAAGCGTCAAAGTAATCCAATCTATCGAAAACTGTGTGATATCATGCATTATGCTTCATTTATAAGCCTTCACTCCTTGGGCACCACTGAACAGTTTAAAATGATCAGTTTTACTGGCCGATCAACTTGACATGTACGGACTAAATCGTGTGTAACTCTTTATTTAGAGCTTAGAACCACACGAATTCAGTGGACATGTTAAACTAGGAGCTTAGAACCACACGAATTCAGTGGACATGTTAAACTAGCGCATTTTTCGATATTGTAATAAATTTTGGCCTGAAATAGATACGACAAAGCGTTGAAGTAATCCAATCTATCCAAAACTGTGTGATGTCATGCATTATGCTTCATTTATAAGCCTTCCCTCATTGGGCACCAATGATCAGCTTAGAATGGGGGTTTCGGCCAATTCATACATGAAGTTTGACCCGTGGTTACGATTCGATAACGAACTTTGTTGCTGTGCAGTTTCATACATGAACTTAGTGTTTTATCCCGTAACATGCATTGACTTGACGGTGTTAGTCAAACCGTTAAAAATTTGCTTAGTGAGATAATAGATGTTTAAATAAATTTAATTAATTATTTAACTATTAACCTAAACGACGTCGTGTAGACTCCACGGTATCCTTTGTCTCCGATTACAGTGTCCGCCGCATTTCTGAGCCCCAATTGGTCGATTAAGGCTTGAACACGTTCCATTTTCTTCGATTTAGGCAAGCTTCTCGGGAGACGAAACTCGGAAGCGAACATCAAGGTTTCTTTGACGGTGAGCATCGGAAAAAGGAGATCATCTTGCATTACATAAGCCGATATCACGTTCAGCAATCGAGATTCCAAAAACTACTCCCCGTTTAGTGTCACAGAGCCTCGCAAACTCCCCTCCGAGGCCATGATGTTGATGGCATTCAGATTAAACCAAAGTCCAGACACATATGGATCGATCGGTGTAGCCTGCGTGATTACGATGATGGGCTTATAGATATTACCAGACAAAGCACGGATATCACCGTTTCTAGGTGAGGCAGATAGTTTTGGACTGCTAAGCAACTGTATGTTATGCTCTTGTCTGGTGCTTAATGTTGCTTCTCGTTTACAGATGCTATTTTGCACAACATGACAAGACAATGCTGATTGGAGCAGATCCTTCTCATGTTGATGATAGATGCATCCTTTCTTTGGCGGACACTGCCATCTTCTTTGGCGGAGGAGAAGAAGAGAAGAGGAAGCCTCTGCAAACCCTAATTTTGCAAAGAGGAAGAAGGAGCTCGGGGAAGAAAGGGAAGAGGAAAATAATTAAGGGTAACTCCCACTTATCAAAACGTCGACGTTTTGCGTGTTTATTAAGATGTTGTCGTGGCTGACGTGTCATCCTAGTCAGCTAGGATTAACGGTGAGTTAAACGTCGTTTATCGCTAATGTATGTTTAATACTAATTAGTCCAGTCAATGCATGTTATGGAGTCAAACACTAAGTTAATGTATGAAAGTGCACAGCAACAAAGTTCGTTATCGAATCGTAACCACGGGTCGAAGTTCATGTATGAATTGGCCGAAACCCCGCTTAGAATGATCACTTTAACTGCCCGATCAACTTGACATGTCCGCATTAAATCGTGTGTAACTTTTGATTTAATGCTCAGAATGACACGAATTCAATCCCCATGTTAAGCTAGCTCGGGTTTTTATATTTTGAAAAAATCTAAGATAGATATAGACACAACAAAGCATCCAAGTAATCCAATCTGTCTTAAACTCCGTGATGCCATGCTTTATGTTTCATTTATAAGCCTTTACCTAATGAGCACCTATGATCAGTTTAAAATGATCATTTTAACTGGCTGATCCACTTGTCATTTCTCCACTAAATGTACATAACTTTTGATTTATAGCTTAGAATGACACGAATCCAATGCGCACGTTAAGCTAGTTCAATTTTCTATATTGTCACAAAATTTGAGATAGAACAAGATACGAGAAAGCATCCAAGTAATCCAATCTATCAAAAACTATGTGATGTCTTTATAAGCCTTTACTTACTGAGCACCAATGATCACTTTAGAATTATCACTTTAACTGGCCGATCAACTTGACATGTCCACATTAAATCGTCCGAAACTTTTGATTTAGAGAAGAAGATCGAGCTGGTGTTTGATTGTCAACACTATTCCGAGCTCAACAAGGTCCGCGTAGCTGCTACTAAGTTTTATGAGTATGCACTCAGCTGGTGGGATCAATTGGTGACTTCCAGAAGACGTAATGGTGAGTATCCAGTAGAAACATGGGCTGAGATGAAAGCCATAATGAGGAAAAGGTTTGTGCCCAGCCATTACCACCGTGAGCTTCACCAAAAGCTAAGGAGACTCAATCAAGGAAGCCGAAGTGTTGAGGACTATTACCAGGAGTTGGAAACCCTCATGATCAGGGCAGACATTTCTGAAGACAGAGAAGCTACTATGGCAAGATTTTTAGGAGGACTTAACCGTGACATTCAAGATAGAATGGAGCTGGAACATTATGTGGAGCTAGAGGAAATGTTGCACAAAGCTATACTGGTGGAACAGCAGCTAAAAAGAAAACGTTATACTAGGCAAAGCAATGGAGCAGCTAACAATAAGCCTAGCTACCAAAGGGAAGGAAAACAGATTGCTAAAGTTGATTCCAAACCTTCAACAACCATTCAAGACGTCAAGGGAAAATCTGAAGCTACTACATCTACTAGAACAAGAGATGTGAAGTGTTTCAAATGCCAAGGAAGAGGGCATTACGCGAATGAATGCACCAACAAGAAGATCATGATTCTGTTGGATAATGGTGAAATAGAATCTGAGGAAGAAGAATTCTTTTCTGATTCTTCAGAAGAGCATCTTGTACCTCCTATGGCAGGAGAATTATTGGTAACAAGAAGAACCCTAAGCGTACAAAACAAAACCAAAGAACATGAGCAAAGAGAGAACCTGTTTCACTCAAGATGCCACGTCCAAGGAAAGGTTTGCAGCATCATTATTGATGGAGGCAGCTGCACTAATGTGGCTAGTGAAACTATGGTAAACAAGTTAGGTCTGGAAGTGTCACCCAAAGCCGTATAAGCTGCAATGGCTTAATGAGTGTGGCGAAATGAAGGTAAGCAGCAAAGTCAAGGTACCTATAACCATTGGAAAGTACCAAGATGGGATCCTTTGTGATGTTTTACCAATCGAGGCTGGCCACATTCTGCTTGGAAGACCATGGCAATTTGATCGAAAGGTCAATCATGATGGTTACACCAACCAACACTCGTTTGAACACAAAGGTAAGAAGATCACACTTGTTACAATGACACCACAGGAGGTGTACCAAGATCAGCTCGTGTTGGAGCAAAGGAAAACAGCTGGAACTTCAAAAGAAACCATAAGCACCAAAGGTGACAGAGGCTGTGAGAACAAGAACAAAAAGCACTCAAGTTTCTTTGTGAGAACTGGTGGAGTTAAGAAGGCTCTCTTCTCACAACAACCTGTTCTTTTGTTTATCTATAAGGAAGCTCTCATGAGCTTAACTAATGTTGCACCGGTATTACCGAGTGAAGTGACTTCTATTTTGCAGGATTATGAAGATGTCTTTCCAGAAGACAATCCAAAGGGGCTACCATCCATCAGAGGCATTGAACATCAGATTGATTTTGTACCTGGAGCCTCACTACCAAATAGACCAGCTTATAGAACCAACCCCGTTGAGACTAAGGAGCTGCAAAGGCAAGTTAATGAGCTAATGGGGAAGGGCTACATCAGGGAGAGTATAAGTACTTGTGCTGTGCCAGTTCTACTTGTGCCAAAGAAAGATGGCAGCAGGCGCATGTGTGTTGATTGTAGAGCAATCAACAACATTACGGTAAAGTATCGCCATCCAATCCCTAGGTTAGATGACATGCTTGATGAATTGCATGGTTCCAGAATCTTTTCTAAGATAGATCTTAAGAGTGGGTACCATCAAATACGCATGAAAGAAAGGGATGAATGGAAAACTGCATTTAAAACTAAGCATGGATTATATGAATGGTTGGTCATGCCATTTGGGTTAACAAATGCACCTAGTACTTTCATGAGGTTGATGAATCATGTTCTTAGAGCATTCATAGGAGTCTTTGCTGTAGTATACTTTGATGACATCTTAATCTACAGCAAGAATCTAGACGAGCATGCTAGTCATTTGACATCGGTTCTAAGCGTTCTTAGAAAAGAAAAACTATATGCCAATCTTAAGAAATGCACACTTTGTACAGATAACATTGTGTTCCTAGGCTTTGTTATAAGTGCAGATTGTATTAAGGTTGATGAGGAAAATGTCAAAGCTATTAAGGAATGGCCAGATCCAAAAACAGTAGGAGAAGTGAGAAGTTTCCATGGGCTAGCTGGCTTCTATAGACGCTTTGTCAAGGATTTTAGCACTATTGCTGCCCCACTTACTGAAGTAATCAAGAAAGACGTAGGATTCAAATGGGGACAAGCTCCTCTTCTATCTTTACCTGATTTTCTTAAAACCTTTGAGATAGAATGTGATGCTTCAGGTATAGGTATCGGAGCTGTTTTGATGCAGGATAATCCTATTTCAGTGAGAAGCTTGGAGGAGCCACCCTCAACTATCCAACATATGACAAGGAATTGTATGCCTTGGTCCGTGCCTTTCAAACTTGGCAACACTACTTGTGGCCTAAGGAGTTCGTGATTCACACTGATCATGAGTCACTTAAGCACTTAAAGGGCCAACAGAAGCTGAAAAAAAGGCATGCACGGTGGGTTGAGTTCATAGAAACATTTCCGTATGTCATTAAATACAAACAAGGTAAAGAGAATGTAGTGGCAGATGCATTGTCACGGAGGTACGCCTTAATCTCTACTCTTGATGCTAAGTTGTTAGGTTTTGAACAACTTAAAGAGCTATATGAAACTGATCCTGAATTTAAAGACGTGTACATTGCTAGCAGAAAGTTTGCTTCAGGAAAATATTACCATCATGAAGGATTCCTATTTTATGATAATAGATTATGTGTGCCTAACTGTTCTATTCGAGACTTGCTAGTTAGGGAAGCTCATGGAGGAGGACTGATGGGGAATTTTGGAGTTGCCAAAACTCTTAAAGTAATGCAAGATCATTTCCATTGGCCACACATGAAGAGAGACTTAGAAAGAATCTGTGCAAGGTGTGCCACATGCAAGCAGGCTAAGTCTAAGGTTCAACCCCACGGTTTGTACACTCCTTTACCCATTCCTACTCATCCATGGATTGACATATCAATGGACTTTGTGGTTGGTTTGCCTAGAACTAAGACAGGAAAGGATTCTATCTTTGTTGTGGTTGATAGATTCTCTAAGATGGCTCATTTTATAGCATGTCACAAGACTGCTGATGCATTGCATATAGCCAATCTGTTCTTTAAAGAGGTAGTTCGCTTGCATGGAATGCCTAGGACCATAGTTTTTGATAGAGACACTAAGTTCTTGAGTTACTTTTGGAAAACTCTTTGGTCTAAGTTAGGAACTAAGTTGGTATTCTGTACAACATGTCACCCACAAACGGATGGTCAAACTGAAGTAGTTAATAGAACCTTGTATACTTTATTGCGTGCATTAATCAAACGAAATCTTAGAACATGGGAAGAATGTTTACCACATGCTGAATTTGCATATAACCATTCTGTACATTCTGCTTCTAAGTATTCTCCTTTTCAAGTTGTGTATGGTTTCAATCCTTTATCTCCTTTGGATCTAACCCCTTTGCCTTTAAGTGAAAGAGCTAGTATTGATGGAAAAAGAAAAGCTGAGATTGTTAAACAGATCCATGAGAATGCAAGGAAGAATATTGAGGCTAGAACCCAACAATATGCAAGAAAGGCCAACAAAGGAAGACGTGAAATTGTATTTGAGGTGGGAGACCTCGTGTGGGTTCACTTGAGGAAAGAAAGATTTCCAGCTGAAAGGAAATCCAAACTAATGCCGAGAATTGATGGACCTTTCAAGATAGTTCAAAATATCAGCAACAACGCCTACCAAATTGATCTTCAAGGTAAGTATAATGTGAGTTCAAGCTTCAATGTTTCTGATCTTGTGCCTTTCATTGCAGATGAACCAGATTTGAGGTCAAATCCTTTTCAAGAAGAGGGGGATGATACGAGCATGGAAAGCACACAAAAGGAGAAGCTCATGACTAGGAATGAACCAGTGGAACATGAAGAATCTCTTGCACTACCAGCTGGACCATTAACCCGAGCCAAAGCCAAGAAACTCAAAGAGGCAATCAGCCGCATGCTCAACAAGGAGAATGCACAACAAATTCACTTGAGCTTGAATGGAAAAGTGCCTAAAAGCACTCTGATTTTAGTACAAGCTCAAGACAGCATACAAATGGGTATGTGATCCATTTGTACTCTTTTCCCCTTTTCCAAGTTTTCTCCCATTGGGTTTTCTTGGTAAGGTTTTTAATGAGGCAAATGAATCACATTACAACCAGCCCAATTCGTTGTTTAAAATCAAAAAGAGTTCAATTAAAAATGCTCAAAATTGGCGTCATCAAAGGGGGGGAAAAGTGTCTACATTCATAGTTAAAATAAGAGTTAATGAAGTCAAGGTCTTTGGTCAAGTCTTCCCTTGTAATTGTAACCAATTTAATGTTGTAGGCTCCTCATATATACGTCCCCTTATAGTATAAATAGGGGCTTTCAGTTGTAAACTTGATCATTCAACTTTTTAAAATAAAAACAGCTTCTTTTCTTAAGTTTGAGAGTGATTCTCTTCTTAATCTGATTGTTGGTGTATAATATTCTTCAGTCAACATTTAGTAGCCTTAGTGTGTAATATCTAAGCTACTATCTTAGGTAAATCAGTAGTCTTTCCGCAGCTACTGTGTGACCCTTCAATCCACAACTTTTTGAACAGATTGAATTTCGATTCATTCTGTTGCAAAGCCTATCTCAACCGCATCCAGAAGTGCATTCCTTGGGAGGTTCGCATCAAAAGCGTCCAAGTAATCCAATCTATAACCAATTGCGTGATGCCGTGCCATATGCTTCATTTATATGCTTTTACTCAATGAGAACCAATGATCAGTTTAGAATAATCACTTTAACTGGCCGATCAGCTTGACATGTCTGCACTAAATCGTTCGTAACTTTTGATTTAGAGCTCTGAAGGACACAAATACAATGTCTACGTTAAGCTAGCTCAATTTTCTATATTTTGAAAAAAATAGAGACCGAAATAGAGATGACAAAGCATCCAAGTAATCCAATCTATCCAAACTACTTGCTACCAAGCATTATGCTTCATTTATAAGCCTTTACTTAATGAGCACCGATGATCAGTTTAGAATGATCACTTTAACTGGCCAATCAACTTGACATGTCCGCACTAAATCGTCCGTAACTTTTGATTTAGAGCTCAGAATGACATGATTCCAATGCCCATGTTAAGCTAGCTCAATTTTATATTATGACAAAATTTGAGACAGAAATATATACAACAAAGCGTCCTAAAAATCCAATCCATCCCAAACTTCGTGATGTCATGCAATATTTTTCTTTTATAAGCTTTTTTTAAATGAGCACCAATGATCAGTTTATAATGATCATTTTAACTGGCCGATCAACTTGTCATATCTGCACTAAAATATCCATAACTTTTTATTTAGAGCTTAGAGTGACATGAATCCAATACCCACACTAAGCTAGTTCAATTATCTTTATTGTGACAAAAGTTGAGATAGAACTAGATACGACAAAGCCTCCAAGTAATCAAATCTATCTCAAACTGCGTGATGTCATGCCTTAGGCTTCATTTATAAAATTTTACTCAATGAGCACCAATGATCAGTTTAGAATGATCACTCTAACTGGTAGATCAACTTGACATGTCGCACTAATTCATCCATAACTTTTGATTTAGAGCTCTGAATTACACGAATCCAATGCCCACGTTAAGCTAGCACAATTTTCTATATTGTGACAAAATTTAAGACAGATTTAGAGTCACAAAGCATCCAACTAATCAAATCTATCCCAGACTGCATGATGCTATGCTTTATGTTTCCTTTATAAGCCTTTACCTAATGAGCACCAATGATCAGTTTAGAACGATCACTTAAATTGGCTGATCAAGTTTAAATGTCCGCACTAAATCTTGTGTAACTTTCGATTTAAAGCTCAAAACCACACGAATCCAATGCCCAAGTTAATGAAGCTTAATTTTCTATATTGTAACAAAATTTCCGACAGAAATAGATACGATAAAGCGTCCAAGGAATCCAATCTATCCAAAACTGAGTGATGTTATGCATTATGCTTCATTTATAAGTCTTTACTCAGTGAGCACCAATGATCAGTTTAGAATGATCACTTTAACTAGCCGATCAACTTGACATGTCCACACTAAATCGTGTGTAACTTTTGATTTATTATTCAAAAACACACAAATCCAATGCCCATGTTAAGCATGCTCAATTTCTATGTTGTAACAAAATTTGAGTAAGAAATTGATACGATAAACTATCCAGTTAATCCAATCTATCCAAAACTGTGTAATGTTATGTATTATGCTTCATTTATAAGTCTTTTCTCAATGAGAACCAATGATCAGTTTAGAATGATCACTTTAACTGGCCGATCAACCTGATATGTCCACACTAAATCGTCTGTAACTATTGATTTAGAGCTCAGAATGACACGAATCGAATGCCCACGTTAAGCTAATTCAATTTTCTATATTGTGATAAAATTTGACAGAAATAGAGACGACAAAGCGTCCAAATAATCCAATCTATCCAAACTTCTTGATGACATGCAATATGCTTCATTTATAAGCCTTTAATCAATGAGCACCAATGATCAGTTTAGAATAATCAAATTAACTGGCCGATCAACTTGACATGTCCACACTAAATTGTTAGTAACCTTTGATTTTGAGATCAGAATGACACAAATACAACGCCCACGTTAGGCTAGATAAATTTTCTTTATTTTGAAAAAATTTGAGATAGAAGTTGAGACGATCTATCCGAAACTGCGTGATGCCATGCATTGTGATTCATTTATAAGCTTTTACTCAATGACCACCAATGATCAGTTTAGAGTGATCATTTTACCTGGCCGATTAATTTGTCATGTCCACTCTAAATTGTCTATCAATTTAGATTTTGGGTCCAGAATGAGACGAATCCAATGCCCACATTAAGCTAGCTTAATTTTCGATATTATAACAAAATTTGAGGCAAAAGTAGACACGACAAAGCGTTCAAGTTATCCAATCTATCCAAAACTATGTAATGTCATGCATTATGTTTCATTTATAAGCATTTACTCAGTGAGCACCAATGATTAGTTTAGAATAATCATATTAACTGGCCGGTCAACTTGACATGTCCACACTAAATCGTCCGTATCTTTTGATTCTAAGCTCACAATGACATGCATACAATGCCCAGGTTAAGCTAGAAAATTTTCTATATTTTGAAAAAATTTGAGACGGAAGTAAAGACAAAAAAGCGTCCAAGTAATCGAATCTATTCCAAACTAGTTGATGCCATGCATTGTTTTTTATTTATAAGCTTTTACTTAATCACCAGCAATGATCAGTTTAGAATAATCCTATTAACTGGCCGATTAACTTGACACATGTCCGCACAAAATCGTCCGTAACTTTTGATTTAGAGCTTCAAATGACACGAATACAATGCATACGTTAAACTAGCTCAATTTTCTATATTTTGACAAAATTTGAGACAGAAATAGAGACGACAAAGCGTACATGTAATCCAATGTATCCAAACTCCTTAATGCCATGCATTATGCTTCATTTATCAGCCTTGTCTTAATGAGCGCCAATGATAAGCTTTAACTGGCAGATCAACTTGTCATGTCTGCACAAAATCATTCATAACTTTTGATTTAGAGATCAGAATGACACGGATCCATTGTCCATGTTTAGCTAGCTCAATTTTCTATAATTTTTTTGAAATTTGAGACAGAAATAGAGATGACAAAGCGTCCAAGTAATCCAAACTATCCAAACTCCTTGATGCCATGCTTTACTCTTCATTTATAAGCCTTTACTTAATGACCACCAATGATCACTTTAGAATGATCACGTTAACTGTATGATCAACTTGACATGTCCGCACTAAATCGTTCGTAACTTTGATATATAGCTCAAAAACACAAGAATCCAATGCCCACATTAAGCTAGCTCAATTTTCTATATTTTCACAAAATTTGAGAGAGAAATATATACAAAAAAGCATCCAAGTAATCTAATCCATCCCAAATTGCGTGATGCCATGCATTATTTTTCATTTATAAGCTTTTACTAAATTATCACCAATGATCACTTTACAATAATTATTTTAACTAGGCGATCAACTTGTCATATCTACACTAAATCGTCCATAACTTTTGATTTATAGCTTAGAATGTCACGAATCCAATGTACACATTAAGCTAGTTCAATTTTTTATATTATAAAGAAATTTGAGATAGAATTAGATACGACAAAGCGTCCAAGTAATCCAATCTATCCCAAACTATGTGATGTCATTCCTTATGCTTTATTTATGAGCCTTTACTCAATGAGCATCATGATCAGTTTAAAATGATCACCTTAACTGGCGGATCAACTTGACATGTCCGCACAAAATCATCCGTAACTTTTGATTTAGAGCTCCGAATGGCACCAATCCAATGCCCACATTAAGCTAGCTCAATTTTCTATATTTTTCAAAATTTGAGATAGAGATAGAGATGACCAAGCGTCCAAGTAGTCCAATCTATCCAAACTCCTCGATGCAATGCTTTATGCTTCATTTATAAGCTTTTACTTAATGACCACCAATGATCTCTTTAGAATGATCACTATAACTGTACGAACAACTTGACATGTCTGCACTAAATCGTTCATAACTTTTGATTTAGAGCTCAGAAACACAAGAATCCAATGCCCACATTAAGCTAGCTCAATTTTCTATACTGTCACAAAATTTTAGACAGAAATAGATACAAAAAAGCGTCCAAGTAATGTAATCCATCACAAACTGCGTTATGCCATGCATTATTTTTCATTTATAAGCTTTTACTAAATGATCACCAATGATCATTTAAGAATAATCATTTTAACTAGCTCATCAACTTGTTATGTCTATACAAAATCGTCAATAACTTTTGATTTATAGATTACAATGACACGAATCCAATGCCCACATTATTCTAGTTCAATTTCTATATTATGAAGAAATTTGAGACAGAACTAGATATGACAAAGCGTCAAAGTAATCCAATATATTTCGAACAGCATGATGCCATGCCTTATGCTTCATTTATGAGCCTTTACTCAATGAGCACCAATGATCAGTTTAGAATGATCACTTTAACTGGTCGATCAACTCGTCATGTACTCACTAAATCGTCTGTAACTTTTGATTTAGAGCTCAGAATGACACGAATCCAATGCCCACGTAAAGCTATCTCAATTTTTAATATTTTGACAAAATTGGAGACAAAAATAGATACGACAAAAACGTCCAAGTAATCCAATCCATCCCAAACTGGGTGATGCCATGCATTATTTTTCAATTTTAAGCTTTTACTCAATGAGCACCAATGATCAGTTTAGAATGATCATTTCAATTGGCCGATCAATTTGAACTAAATCGTGCATAACTTTTGATTTATGGGTCGGAATGACACGAATCCAGTGCCCACATTATGCTAGTTCAAATTTCTATATTGTGACAAAATTTGAGACAGAACTAAATGAAAAAACGTCCAAGTAATTCAATCTATCCAAACTGTGTGATGCCATGAATTATGCTTCATTTATAGGCCTTTAGTCAATGAGCACCAATGATCAGTTTAGAATAATCATATTAACTGGCCGATCAACTTGACATGTCCGCACTAAATCGTCCGTAACTTTTGATTTTGAGCTCAAAATGACACGAATCCAATGCCCACATTAAGGTAGCTCAATTTTATATATTTTCAATTAATTTGAGACTGAAATAGATACGACAAAGCACCCAAGTAATCCAGTCTATCTAAACTGTTGATGCCATGCATTATGCTTCATTTATAAGCCTTTACTTAATGAGCACCAGTGATCAGTTTAGAATGATTACTTTAACTGGAAGATCAACTTCATATGTTCGCACTAAATCGTCCGTAACTCTTGATTTAGAGCTCAGAATGACACGAATCCAATGCCCACGTAAAGCTAGCTCAATTTTCTATATTTTGACAAAATTGGAGACAGATAAAGCTTCCAAGTAATCCAATCTATCCCAAACTGCGTGATGCCATGCATTATTTTTCATTATTAAGCTTTTAATCAATGAGCACCAATGATCACTTTATAATGATCATTTTAACTGGCCGATAAACTTGAACTAGAAATGACAGAACTAGAAATGACAGAACTAGAAATGACAAAGCGTCCAATTAATTCAATCTATCCAAACTGTGTGATGCCATGCATTTTGCTTCATTTATAAGCCTTTAGTCAATGAGCACCAATAATCAGTTTAGTATAATCATATTAACTGGCCGATCAACTTGACATGTCCGCACTAAATCGTCCGTAACTTTTGATTTTGAGCTTAGAATGACACGAATCCAATGCCCAAATCAAGCTAGCTCAATTTTCTATATTGTAACAAAATTTGAGACAGAAATAGATACAACAAAGCATCCAAGTAATCCAATCAATCCAAAACTGTGTGAAGCCATGCATTATGTTTCATTAATAAGCCAATGTGCACCAATGATTAGTTTAGAATAATCACTTTATTTGGCCGATCAACTTGACATGTCCGCACTAAATCATCCGTAACTTTTGATTTAGAGCTCATAATTACACGAATTCAATGCCCACGTTAAGCTAGCTCAGCATTCAATATTTTGACAAAATTTGAGACAAAAATAAAGACGGCAAAGCGTCCAAGTAATCCAATCTATCCAAACTCCTTGATGTCATGCTTTATGCTTCATATATAAGCCTTTACTTACTGACCACCAATGATCAGTTTACATATCATTTTAACTGTCTGAGTAAATTGATATGTACGCACTAAGTCGTCCACAACTTTTGATTTAGAGCTCAGAAACACACGAACCCAATGCCCACGTTAAGCTAGCACTATCTTCTATATCGTCACCAAATTTGAGGCCGAAATAGATATGAAAAAGAGTCCAAGTAATCTAATCCATCCCGAAATGCGTGATGCAATGTATTGTTTTTCATTTATATGCTTTTACTAAATGAGCACCAATGATCTATTTAGAATGATCATTTTAACTAGCCGATCAACTTATCATGTCTACACTAAATCGTCCAAAACTTTTGATTTATAGCTTAGAATGACACGAATCCAATGTCCACATTAAACTTGTTCAATTTTCAATATTGTGAAGAAATTTGAGACAGAACTAGATACGACAAAACGTCCAAGTAATCCAATCTATCCCAAACTGCGTGATGGCATGCCTTATGTTTCATTTATAAGCCTTTACTCTATGAGCACCAATGATCAATTTAGAATGATCACTTTAACTGACCGATCAACTTGAATGTATGCACTAAATCGCCCGTAACTTTTGATTTACAGCTCAGAATGACACGAATCCAATGCCCACGTAAAGCTAGCTCAATTTTCTATATTTTGACAAAATTTGAGACAGAAATAGAGACGACAAAGTGTCAAAGTAATGCAATGTACCCAAAATCCTTGATGCCATGCTTTATGCTTTATTTATATGACTTTACTTAATCACCACCAACGATCAGTTTAGAATGATATCTTTAACTGGCTGATAATTTGACATGTATGCACTAAATTATCAGTAACTTTTGATTTAGAGCTTAGAAACATATGAATCCAATGCCCACGTTAATCTCGCTCAATTTTGTATATTATAACAAAATTGGAGACAGAAATAGATACAACTAAGCATCCAAGTAATCCAATCTATCCAAAACTGTATGATGCCATGTATTATGCTTCATTTATAAGCCTTTACTCAATGAGCACCAATGATCAATTTAGAATGATCACTTTAAATGGCCTATCAACTTGACATGTCCGCACAAATGTCAAACTGTTTGATGCGAAATAGATACGACAAAGCGCCCCAAGTAATCCAATCTATCCAAACTGCTTGATGCCATGCATTATGCTCATTTATGAGCCTTTACTTAATGAGCACAAATGATCAGTTTAGAGCGATCACTTTAACTGGGCGAACAACTTCACATATCCGCACTAAATTGTCTGTAACTTTTGATTTAGAGCTCAGAATGACACGAATCCAATGCCCACGTTAAGCTAGCTCAATTTTTTATATTGTGACAAAATTTGAGACAGAACTAGGTATGACAAAGCGTCCAAGTAATTCAATCTATCCATACTGTGTGATGCCATGCATTTTGCTTCATTTATAAGCCTTTACTCAATGACCAACAATGATCAGTTTAGAATAATCATATTAACTCGCCGATCAACTTGATATGTCCGCACTAAATCATCCGTAACTTTTGATTTTGAGCTTAGAATGACACGAATCCAATGCCCACGTTAAGGTTGCTCAATTTTCTATATTTTGACAAAATTTGAGACTGAAATATAGACGACGAAGCATCCACGTAATCCAATCTATCCAAACTACTTGATGCCATGTATTATGCTTCATTTATAGGCCTTTAGTTAGTGAGCACCAATGATAAGTTTAGAATGATCAGTTTAACTGGCCGATCACCTTGATATTTCCGGACTCAATCGTCCGTAACTTTTTATTTATAACTCAGAATGATAGGAATCCAATGCTCAGATTAAGCTTGTTCAAATTTCTAAATTTTGAAAAATATGAGACACAACTAGATACGATAAAGCATCCAAATAATCAAATATATCCCAAACTGCGTTATGCCATGCCTTTTGCTTGATTTATAAGTCTTTACTCAATGAGGACCAATGATCAGTTTAGAATGATTACTATAACTGGCCGATTAACTGTAAATGTGTGCACAAATCATGCGTAACTTTTGATTTAGTGCTCAGAAACACTCGAATCAACTTGAAATATCCGCACTAAATCGTGTGTAACTTTTGATTTAGAGCTCAGAAACACACGAATCCAGTGCCAACGTTAAACTAGCTCAGTTTCTATATTTTGACAACATTTGAGACAGATATAGAGACAAAAAACGTCCAAGTAATCCAACCTATCACAAACTGCGTGATGCCATGCTTTATGCTTCATTTATATGGCTTTACTTAGTGAGCACCAGTGATCAATTTAGAATGATCACTTTAACTGGCCGATCAACTTGTCAAGTCCGCACTAAATCGGGTGTAACTTTTGATTTACAACTCAGAAACACACGAATTCAATGCCCACGTTAAGGTAGCTCAATTTTCTATATTATAACAAAATTTGAGACAAAAATAGATATGACAAATCGTCCAAGTAATCAAATCTATCCAAAACTATGTGATACCATGCATTATGCCTCATTTATAAGCCTTTACTCAATGAGAACCAATGATCAGTTTATAATGATCACTTTAGCTGCCCGACCAACTTGACATGTCCGCACTAAATCATCGGTAACTTTTGATTAAGAGCTCCGAATGACACGAATCCAATGCCCACATTAAGCTAGCTTTATTTTCTATATTTTCAATTAATTTGAGACAAAAATAGATACGACAAAGCGCCCAAGTAATCCAATCTATCCAAACTGCTTGATGCCATGCATTATGTTTCATTTATAAGACTTTACTTAATGAGCACCAGTGATCAGTTTAGAATTATCACTTTAACTGGCCGATCAACTTGACATGTCGGCACTAAACCATCTATAACTTTTGATTTAGAGCTCAGAATGACATGAATCCAATGCCCACGTTAAGCTATCTCAATTTATTATATTGTGACAAACTTTGAGACAGAACTAGATATGACAAAGTGTCCAAGTAATTCAATCTGTCCAAACTGTGTCATGCCATGCATTATTGCTTCATTTATAAGCCTTTACTCAATGAGCACCAATGATTAGTTTAAAATAATCATATTAACTTGTTATGTCCGCACTAAATCATCCTAACTTTCGAATCTGAGTTCAAAATTACACGAATCCAATGCCCACGTTAAACTAGCTCAATTTCTATATTTTGACAAAATTTGAAACTGAAATAGAGACGACAAAGCATCCAACTAATTTAATCTATACAAAATTCTTGATGCCATACATTATGCTTCATTTGTAAGCCTTTACTTAATGAACACCAATAATCAGTTTAGAATGATCACTTTAACTGGCCGATCACCTTGACATTTTCACACTAAATCATCCATAACTTTTGATTTATAACTCAGAATGACACGAATCCAATGCCCACATTAAGCTAGTTCAAATTTCTATATTGTGAAAAAAATATGAGACAGAACTAGATAAGAAAAAGCATTCAAATAATCCAATCTATCCCAAACTGCGTTATGCCATGCCTTGTGCTTCATTTATAAGTCTTTACTCAATGATCACCAATGATCAGTTTAGAATAATCATATTAACTAGCCGATCAACTTGACATGTCCGCACTAAATCGTCCGTAACTTTTGATTTAGAGCTCATAATAACACGAATCCAATGCCCACGTTAAGCTAGCTCAATTTTCCATATTGTGACAAAATTGGAGACATAAATAGATATGACAAAACGTCCAAGTAATCCAATCCATCCCAAACTGCGTGATGCCATGCATTATTTTTCATTATTAAGCTTTTACTCAATGAGCACCAATGATCAGTTTAGAATAACTATTTTAACTGGCTGATCAAGTTGTCATGTCTCCACTAAATCGTCCATAACTTTTGATTTATAGATCAGAATGACTTGAATCTAATACCCACATTAAGCTATTTACATTTTCTATATTGTGACAAAATTTGAGACAGAACTAGATACAACAAGGCGTCTAAGTAATCCAATCTATCTAAAACTGTGTGATGCCATGCATTATGCTTCATTTATAAGCCTTACTTAATGCGCATCAATGATCAGTTTAAAATGATCACTTTTACTGCCCAATCAACTTGAAATGTCCACACTAAATTGTCCATAACTTTTGATTTAGAGCTCCGAATGACACAAATCCAAAGCCCACGTTAAACTAGCTCAATTTTCTATATTTTGACAAATTTGAGACAAAACTAGAGACGACAAAGCATCCAAGTAATTCAATATATCCAGACTGCTTGATACCATGCATTATGCTTCATTTATAAGGCTATACATAATGAGTACCACTGATCACTCTAGAATGATCACTTTAATTGGCCGATAACCTTGACATGTCCGCACTAAATCGTCTGTAACTTTTGATTTAGAGCTCATAATGACACGAATCAAATGCCCATGTTAAGCTAGCTCAATTTATATTGTGACAAAATTTGATACAGAACAACATATGACAAAGCATCCAAGTAATTCAATCTATCCAAACTGTGTGATGCCATGCATTATGCTTCATTTATAAGCATGTACTCAATGAGCACAAATGATCAGTTTGGAATGATTACTTTAACTAGCCAATCAACTTGATATGTCCGAACTAAATCGTCCGTAACTTTTGATTTTGAGCTCATAATGACACGATTCCAGTGCCCACGTTAAGCTATATAAAGTTTCTATATTTTGACAAAATTTGTGACAAATGTAGAGACGACAAAGTGTCTAAGTAATTCAATCGATCCAAAACTACGTGATGCCATATAGTATGTTTCATTTATAAGCCTTTACTCAATGCGAACCAATGATAGTTTACAATAATCAAATTAACTGGCCAATCAGCTTGACATGTCCCCACTAAATCGTCTCAAACTTTTGATTTAGAGCTTAGAATAACATGAATCCAATGCCCACGTTAAGGTAGCTAAATTTTCAATATTTTAACCAAATTTGAGACATAAAAAAGACAACAAAGCGTCCAAGTAATCTAATCTATGTAAACTCTTGATGTCATGTATTATGCTTCATTTACAAACTTTTACTTAATGAGCATCATTGATCATTTTAGAATAATCATATTAACTGGCCGATCAACTTGACATGTCCGCAATAAATCGTCTATAACTTTTCATTTTGAGCTTAGAATGACACGAGTGCAGTGCCCAAGTTAAGATAGATAAATTTTCTATAATTTGACAAAATTTGAGACAAAAGTAGAGACGACAAAGCGTCCAAGTAATCTAATCTATCCCAAACTACGTGATGTCATGTTTTATGCTTCATTTATATGCCGTTACTCAATGAGCACCAATTATCAGTTTAGAATAATCATATTAACTGGCCGATCAACTTGACATGTCCGCACGAAATCGTCTATAACTTTTGATTTAGAACTCAGAATGACACGAAACCAATGCCCACGTTAAACTAGCTCATTTTTCTATATTTTACAAAATTTGAGACAGAAATAGAGACGACAAAGCCTCCAAGTAATTCAATCGATCCAAACTCCTTGATGCCATGCATTATGCTTCATTTATAAGCCTTTACTTAATGAGCATCAATGATCATTTTAGAATAATCATATTAAATGGCCGATTAATTTGACATGTCCGCAATAAATCATCCGCAACTTTTGATTTTGAGCTCATAATGACACGAATCCAATTCCCACCTTAAGCTAGGTCAATTTTCTAATATTTGATAAAATTTGAGGCAAAAGTAGAGACGATAAAGCAACCAAGTAATCCAATCTATCCCAAAGTGTATGATGTCATGCATTATGCTTCATTTATTAGTCGTTACTCAATGAGCACCCATGATCAGTTTAGAATAATCATATTAACTGGCGTATCAACTTGACATGTCTGCACTAAATTGCCTATAACTTTTGATTTAGAGCTCAGAATGACACGAATCCAATGCCCACGTTAAGCTAGCTCAATTTTCAATATTTTGACAAAATTTGAGATAGAAATAGAGACGATAAAGCGTCCTTGATGCCATGCATTATGCTTCATTTATAAGCGTTTACTTAATGACCACCAATGATCAGTTTAGAATGATCACTTTAACTGGCTGATCAACTTGACATAACAGCACGAAATCCTCCGTAACTTTTGATTTAGAGCTCAGAATGACACAAATCCAATGCCCACGTTAAGCTAGCTCAAATTTCTATCTTGTAACAAAATTTGAGACAGAAATAAATACAGCAAAGCGTCCAAGTAATCCAATCTATCTAAACTCCTTGATGTGATGTATTATGCTTCATTTACAAGCTTTTACTTAATGAGCACCAATGATCATTTTAGAATAATCATATTAACTGCGCGATCACATTGACATGTCCGTAATAAATGGTCCGTAACTTTTGATTTGGAGCTCATTATGACATGAGTCTAGTGCCAATGTTAAGTTAGATAAATTTTCTAAACTTTGACAAAATTTGAGATAGAAGTACAGACGACAAAACGTCAAGTAATCCAATATATTCAAAACTGTGTGATGTCATCCATTATGTTTCATTTATAAGCCTTTTACTCAATGAGCACCAATGATCAGTTTATAATGATCACTTTAACTAGCCGATCATCTTGACATGTTCGCAATAAATCATCCGCAACTTTTGATTTTGAGCTTAGAATGACACGAATCCAATGCTCACGTTAAGCTAGCTCAATATTCTATATTTTTACAAAATTTACATAAATAGAGACGACAAACCATTCAAGTAATCCAATCTATCCAAAATACTTGATGCCATGCATTACGCTTCATTTATAAGCCTTTACTTAATGAGCATCAATGATCAATTTTGAATGATCACTTTAAATGGCCACTCAACTTGATATGTCCACTAAATCATCCGTAACTTTTGATTTAGAGCTCAGAATGACACGAATCCAATTCCCACGTTTAGTAGCTTAATTGTCAATATTGTAACAAAATTTGAGACAAAAATAGACAAGATAAATCGTCTAAGTAATCCAATCTTTCCAAAACTATGTGATGCCATGCATTATGCTTCCTTTATAAGCCTTTACTCAATAAACACCATTGATCAATTTAGAATAATCATATTAACTGGCCGATCAACTTGACATTTCCGCACTAAATCGTCCGTAACTTTTTATTTTGATCTCAGAATGACACGAATCCAATGCCCACGTTAATCTAGATAAATTTTCTATATCTTGACAAAATTTGAGATAGAACTAGAGACGACAAAGCGTCCAAGTAATCCAATCTATCCTATATTGCATGATGCCATGCCTTAGGATTCATTAATAAGCCTTTACTTATTGAGCACGAATAACCAATTTAGATTGATCACTTTAACTGGCCGATCAACTTGAAATTTTCGCACTAAATCGTCTATAACGTTTTATTTAGAGATCAGAAACACACGAATCCAATGCCTACGTTAATCTAGCTCAACTTTCTATATTGTAACAAAATTTGAGACAGAAACAGATACGATAAAGCGTCCAAGTAATCCAATATATCCAAAACTGTGTGAAGCCATGCATTATGGTTCATTTATAAGCCTTTACTTAATGAGCACCAATGAGCAGTTTAGAATGATCACTTAACTGGCGATCAACTTAACATGTGCGCATTAAATCGTTTGTAACTTTTGATTTAGAGCTCAAACTAACATGAATCCAATGCCCATGTTAATCTAGCTCAAATTTCTAAATTTCGACAAAATTTGAGCCAGAAATAGAGACGACAAAGCATCCAAGTAATCAAAACTATTCAAACTACTTGACGTCATGAACTATGCATCGTTTATAAGTCTTTTCTGAACGAGCATCAATGATCAGTTTAGAATGATAACTTTAAATGGCCGAGCAAGTTGACATGTCCACACTAAATCATCTGTTACTTTTGGTTTAGAGCTTAGAATTACACGAATCCAATGTCCAAGTTAATCTAGCTCAATTTTCTATATTGTAACAAAATTTGAGACAGAAATAGGCACGAAGAAGCTTCCAAGTAATCCAATCTATCCAAAACCTGTGTGATGCCATGCATTATGGTTCATTTATAACCCCTTACTAAATGAGCAGCAATGATCAGTTTAGAAAAATCATATCAACTTGACATGTCTGCACTAAATCGTCTGTCACTTTTGTTTTTGAGCTAAGAATGACAGAATACAATGCCCACGTTAAGCTAGATACATTTTCTATATTTCAAAAAAAATTGAGACAGAAGTAGCGACGACAAAGGGTCCAAGTAATCCAATCTATCACAAACTTTGTGATGCCATGCCTTAGGCTTCATTTATAAGCCTTTACTTAATGAACACCAATCATCATTTTAGAATGATCATTTTAGCTCACCGATCAACTTGACAGGTCCGCACTAAATCGTCTATAATTTTTGATTTAGAGCTCAAAATGACACGAATGCAATGCCCACGTTAAGCTAGCTCAATTTTATATGGTTTGACAAAATTTGAAACAGAAACAGAGACGAAAAATCATCCAAGTAATCCAATCTATCCAAATTGTTTGATGCCATGCATTATGCTTCATTTATTTAGAATGATCACTTTATCTGGCCGATCAACTTGACATCTCCGCACTAAATTGTCTTAACATTTTATTTAGAGCTCAGAAACACATGCATCCAATGCCCACATTACGATAGCTCAATTTTCTATATTGTAACAAAATTTGAGACAGAAATAGATACGATAAAGTGTGCATGTAACCCAATCTATCCAAAACTGTGTGATGCCAAGCATTATGCTTCATTTATAAGCCTTTACCCAATGAGAACCAATGATCAGTTTAGAATAATCATATTAACTATCCGATCAACTTGATATTTGTGCAATAAATCTTCGTAACTTTTGATTTTGAGCTGAGAATGACACGAATCTAATGCCCACGTTAAGCTAGATAAATTTTCTATATTTTAAAAAATTTTGAGACATAAGTAGAGACGACAAAGCGTCCAAGTAATCCAATCTATCACAAACTGCGTGATGCCATGCCTTAGGCTTCATTTATAAGCTTTTGCTTAAAGAGCACCAATGATCAATTTGGAATGATCACTTTAAATGGCCACTCAACATGACATGTCCGCACTAAATCATTCGTAACTTTTGATTTCGAGCTCAGAATGACACGAATCCAGTTCCCACGTTAAGTAGCTTGATTATCAATACTGTAACAAATTTTGAGACAGAAATAGACAAGATAAAGCGTCTAAGTAATCCAATCTTTCCAACACTATGTGATGCCATGCATTATGCTTCATTTATAAGCTTTTACTTAGTGATTACCATTGATCAGTTTAGAATAATCATATTAACAAGCCGATCAACTTGACATGTCCGCACTAAATCGTCTGTAACTTTTGATTTTGAGCTCAGAATGACACGAATTCAATGCCCACGTTAAGCTAGAAATGTTTTCTAAATTTTGACAAAATTTGAGACAGAACTAGATATGACAAAGCATCTAAGTAATCCAATCTTTCCTAAATTGCATGATGTCAGGCCTTAGGCTTCATTTATAAGCCTTTACTTATTGAGCACCAATAACCATTTTAGATTGATCACTTTAACTGGCCGATCAACTTGACATTTCTGCACTAAATCGTCTGTAACTTTTGATTTAGAAATCAGAAACACACGAATCCAATGCCAACGTTAAGCTATCTCAATTTTCTATATTGTAACAAAATTTGATACAGAAATAGATACGATAAAGCGTCCAAGTAATCCAATCTATCCAAAATTGTGTGATGCCATGCATTATGCTTCATTTATAAGCCTTTACGTAATGAGCACTAATGAGGAGTTTAGAATGATCACTTAACTAGCCGATCAATTTGACATATCCGCACTAAATCGTTTGTAACTTTTGATTTAGAGCTCAAACTGACATGAATCCAATGCCCATGTTAAGCTAGCTCAATTTTCTATATTTTGAAAAAATTTGAGACAGAAATAGAGACGATAAAGAATCCAAGTAATCAAAACTATCCAAACTACTTGATGTCATGTATTATGCGTCATTTATAAGCCTTTTCTTAATGAGCACCAATGATCAGTTTAGAATGATAACTTTAAATGGCCGAGCAACTTGACATGTTTGCACTAAATCGTCTGTTACTTTTGATTTAGAGCTTACAATTACACGAATCCGATGCCCACGTTAAGCTAGCTCAACTTTCTATATTGTCAAAAAATTGGAGACAAAAATAGACACGACAAAGCTTCCAAGTAATTCAATCTATCCAAAAACTATTTGATGCCATGCATTATGGTTCATTTATAACCCTTTACTCAATGAGCAGCAATGATTTGTTTAGAACAATCATATTAACTGGCTGATCAACTTGACATGTCTGCACTAAATTGTCTATAACTTTTGTTTTTTTGATGAGAATGACATAAATCTAGTGCCCACGTTAAGCTAGATAAGTTTTCTATATTTTGAAAAAAATTTGAGACATAAGTAGAGACGACAAAGGGTCCAAGTAATCCAATCTATAACAAACTGTGTGAGGCCATGCCTTAGGCTTCATTTATAAGCTTTTACTTAATGAACACCAATGATAAGTTTAGAATGATCATTTTAACTGACCAATCAACTTGACATGTCCGCACTAAATCATCTATAATTTTTGATTTGGAGCTCAAAATGACACGAATGCAATGCCAACGTTAAGCTAGCTCAATTTTTTTATAGTTTGTCAAAATTTGAGACGGAAATAGAGACGACAAAGCGTCCAAGTAATCAAATCGATCCCAAACTACATGATGTCATGCTTTATGCTTCATTAATAAGCCCTTACTTAATCAGCACCAGTGATCACTTTAGAATGATCAGTTTAACTACCCGATCAAATTGACATGTATGCACTAAATCATCAATAACTTTTGATTTAGAGCTTAGAATGACACGAATCCAATGCCCACGTTAATCTAGCTCAATTTGCTATATTTTGACAAAATTTGAGACAGAAATATAGACTAAAAAGTATCCAAGTAATCCAATCTATCGAAAATGTTTGATGCCATGCATTATGTTTCATTTATAAGCCTTTACTTAATGAGCACCAATGATGACTTTAGAATTATCACTTTAACTGGCCACTACACTTGACATGACCGCACTAAATCGTTCGTAACTTTTGATTTAGAGCTCCGAATGACAAAAATCTAATGCCCACATTAAGCTCGTTCAATTTTCTATATTGTGCAAAAATTGGAGACAGAACAAGATATGACAAAGCGTCCAAGTAATCCAATCTATCCAAGCCTGTGTGATGCCATGCATTATGCTTCATTTTTAAGCCTTTACTCAATGAGCACCATTGATCAATTTAGAATGATCACTTTAACTGGCCGATCAACTTGACATGTCCGTACTAAATCATCCATAACTTTTGATTTATAGCTGAGAATGACACGAATTCAATACCCACGTTAATCTAGCTCAATATTATATATTTTGACAAAACTTTATATAGAAATAGAGACGACAAGGCGTCGAAGTATTCCAGTCTATCCAAACTGCTTGATGCCATGCATTATGCTTCATTTAGTTAGAATGATCACTTTAACTGGCTGATCAACTTGACATGTCCGCACTAAATCGTCTGTACATTTGATTTAGAGCTCAGAAACACACAAATCCAATGCCCACGTTAAGATAGCTCAAATTTCTATATTGTAACAACATTTGAGACAGAAATAGATACGATAAAGCATTCAAGTAATACAATCTATCCAAAACTGTGTGATGCCGAGCATTATGCTTCATTTATAAGCCTTTACCTAATAAGTACCAATTATCAGTTTAGAATGATCACTTTAACTGGCCGATCAACTTGACAATTTCCGCACTAAATTGTTTCTAACTTTTGATTTAGAGCTCAAACTGACACGAATCCAATACCCATGTTAATCTAGCTCAATTTTCTCAATCTTGACAAAATTTAAGACAGAAATAGAGACAACAAAGCATTCAAGTAATTTAGACTGATCACTTTAAATGGTCGAGCAACTTCACATGTTCGCATTAAATCGTCTATATCTTTTGATTTAGAGCTCAAATTTACACGAATCTAATGCCCACGTTAAGATAGCTCAATTTTCTATATTGTCACAAAATTTGAGACAAAAATAGATATGACAAAGCTCCCAAGTAATCCAATCTATTCAAAAACTGATTGATGCCATGCATTATGCTTCATTTTTAACACTTTACTCAATGAGCAGCAATGATCATTATAGAATAATCATATTAGCTGGCCGATCAACTTGACATGTCTGCACTAAATCGTCTGTAACTTTTGATTTTGAGCTGAGAATGACACGAATCTAATGCCCACGTTAAGCTAGATAAATTTTCTATATTTTGAAAAAATTTGAGACATAAGTAGAGATGAAAAAGCATCCAAGTAATCCAATCTATTACAAACTGCGTGATGCCATGCCTTAGGCTTCATTTATAAGCTTTTACTTAATGAGCACCATTGATCATTTCAGAATGATCATTTTAACTGGCCGATCAACTTGACATGTCCGCACTAAATCGTCTTTAACTTCTGATTTAGAGCTCATAATAACATGAATACAATGCCCACGTTAAGCTAGAGGAATTTTCTTTGGTTTGACAAAATTTGAGGCAGAAATAGAGATGACAAAGCATCCACGTAATCTAATCTATCCAGAACTGTGTGATGCCATGCATTATGCTTCATTTATACGCCTTTGCTTATTGAGCACCGATGTTGAGTTTAGAATGATCACTTTAACTGGCCAATCAAAATGACATGTCCGCACTAAATGGGCAGCAACTTTTGATCTAGAGCTCAAATGACACGAATCCAATGCCCAAGTTAAGCTAGCTCAATTTTCTATATTGTAACAAAATTTGAGACTGAAACAGACACGAGAAAGCTTTACAGTAATCCAATATATACAAAACTTTTTGATGCCATGCATTATGCTTCATTTATAAGCCTTTACTCAATGACCACCAATGATCAGTTTAGAATGATGATTTTAACTGGCCGATCAACTCGTCATGTCTGCACTAGATCGTCCATAACTTTATTTATAGCTCCTAATGACACGAATCCAATGCCCACATTAAGCTAGTTCAATTTTCTATATTTTGACAAAATTTGAAACAGAACTAGATACAACAAAGCATCCAGTATCCAATATATCCCAAACTGTGTGATGACATTCATTATGCTTCATTTATAAGCCTTTACTCAATGAGCATCTATGATCAGTTTAGAATAATCATATTAACTATACGATCAACTTGACAATTCAGAACTAATTGTCCATAACTTTTGATTTTAAGCTCAAAATGACACGAATCCAATGCCCACATTAAGTTAGATAAATTTTCTTTATTTTGACAAAATTTGAGACAAAAGTAGAGACGTAAAAACGTCCAAGCAATCCAATCTATCAGAAACTGCGTGATACCATGCCTTAGGTTTCATTTATAAGCCTTTACTTAATGAGCACCAATGATCACTTTAGAATAATAATTTTAACTGGCCGATCAACTTGACATGTCCACACTAAATCGTCTATAACTCATGATTTAGAGCTTATAATGACATGAATCCAATGGCCACGTAGCTCAATTTTCTATATTTGGCAAAATTTAAGACAGAAATAGAGAAGACAAAGCATCCAATTAATCCAATCTATCCAAACTCCTTGATGTCATGCATTATGCTTAATTTATAAGCCTTTTCTTAATGAGCACCAATGATCAATTTAAAATGATCACTTTAACTGGCCACTCAACTTGACATGTCCATACTTAATCATCCGTAACTTGTAATTTAGAGCTCAGAATGACAGGAATCCAATGCTCACGTTAAGCTTGTTCAATTTTCTATGTTGTAACAAAATTTGAGGCAAAAATTCAACTATAATACAATGGAAGGTAATTGGCCCTGGTTGTTCAATACCGAAGTTTTTCAAGAGCGCTTTGATCCAAGTTACTTCACTTGTCAGCTTCCTCATAGCCCTATATTCTGGTTCAGCACTAGAACATGATACCACCTTCTGCTTCTTAGTCTTCCAAGTGACTAAGTTCCCACCAATGAAGGTGCAATACCCAGTGGTTGATTTCCTATCCACCCTATCACCAGCCCAATCCGCATCACAATACCCGACAATCTCAGTGTTCCCATTCTTGCCCATCCATATGCCTTGACCAGGAGATCCTTTGAGGTCTCTAAGAATCCTTTCTACCATGCTCCAATGATATATAGTAGGTTTTTGCATATGTTGACTCACTTGATTCACAGCAAAGCACAAGTCTGGTCGTGTGAGGGTGAGGTAGATCAGCTTCCTAACTAGTCTCCTATACTGAGAAACATCCTTAAATAGCTCATCAGCTTTCTCCCTCTTTCCATTGACCTTGTAGCCATCTTCAAGAGGAGTTTTGGCCGGTTTAGCCCCAAGCTTTCCCGTGTCTGTCAACAGATCAAGAGCATACTTTCTTTGGGATAGAAAGAGCCCTTCCTGAGACCGACACACTTCAATACCCAAGAAGTATTTCAACTCTCAAAGATCCTTGATGTCAAATGATCTGTTTAAGAAGGCTTTTGTGGAATGAATTCCTTCCTTATCATCTCCTGTGATGATAAGGTCATCCACATAAACCAAGACCGCCAGGATTCCTTTGGGGTTTTGACGAGTGAACAAAGTATGATCTGAATGGGATTTCCTAAACCCATTATCAGTAAGTGTGGAGCTTAACTTGTAATACCGGGCCCTTGGTGACTGCTTCAACCCATATATTGCCTTCCTAAGTCTTAGAACCTGTCCCTCTTTGCAAAGATCTTCAAGGCCTGGTGGTGGAGTCATATACACTTCCTCTTCAAGTTCTCCTTGTAGGAATGCATTCTTGACATCCATTTGCCATAAGTCCCAAGTCAGATTCGTAGCTAGTGAAAGAACAACCCTTACAGTGTGTAGCTTAGCCACCGGTGCAAATGTATCAGTATAGTCCTCTCCATATGTCTGAGTGAAACCTCTAGCAACTAGACGTGCCTTGTACCTTTCTATGTCCCCATTGCTCTTATACTTGATGGTTGACACCCACTTGGAACTCACAGCCTTCTTGCCTTTGGGAAGTTCTTGTATATCCCACGTATGATTCCTTTCCATAGCTCCCTTCTCATCTCTTACTGCATCTAACCATTCTTTCTTGCTCTTAGCTTCTTCATAAGTCCTTGGAATTTGACTTTGTTCAATATTTCCAAAGAATGCTTGATGACTAGATGGCAAGAGGTCAAGGGAACAAACAGCTAGTGTTGTAGAAGACCCTAGTGTTTACCCAATTGGATGGGTCTTTCCTAAGTCTAGTACTCCTCCTTAGTTGCTGAACAGGTGGTTCAGCCTCCCCTACAACCGTTTTCTCTTCCATTTGGTGAATAGGATCCTCTATACCCACTTCCAAGTCGTCTTGTTCCTGGTTTTGGGCCGTAGCTTCTTCTTGGATTGGATTTGGTTCTTGAGTTACTGCCCCTTGTTCATTCTCTTGGGTATCTTGTGAACTACTTGGGGTTCTTGCTTCTTCTTGTCTTGGATCCTTTGGCACATCATTTCCCAAATGAGTCACGAGAAATCTCAAACTCGTAGCCAAATCAGAAGGTGACCTTGAGAGATCCTTCAATCCTTCCCAATCTTTCGGATCATAATAGCTTTGTTCTTCTATGAACTTGACATTTGTAGACACATATGTCCTGTTGTTGCTCGGATCATAACACTTATAACCCTTTTGTGTTGTCGAATATCCAAGGAACACACACTTGATGCTCTTTGCCTCCAACTTGTTTCTTAGATCACCTGGAACATACACAAAGCACACACACCCAAATACACGTAAATGATCAATGGAGGGTTTAGTTTTATTGAGTACCTCAAAAAGGGGATATGTCCTGCAAGACTTTGGTTGGAATCCGATTGATGAGGTAGGAAGCAACCAAGACTGCATCTCCCCAAAAACTTTTAGGAACATTGGTATGAAACATCATGGATCTTGCTACTTCCATTAAGTGTCGGTTCTTCCTTTCAGCAACTCGATTTTGTTGTGGTGTGTGTGGGCAGCTAGTTTGATGTAGTATTCCATGTTTGTTTAAGTGAGCTTTGAATCTTTGACTTGTGTATTCCCCTCCATTATCTGATCTCAAAACTTTGATCTTGGCATTAAATTGATTAGTAACATAATTATGAAAGTTTATAAATGCCTCATAAACCCTATCTTTAGATGGAAGTAATGTAACCCGTGTATATTTTGATTTCTCATCTATAAAGGTCACAAAGTATTTATTCCTGTCTCTAGACATGCAAGGTGAGGTCCAAACATCGGAATGTACTAAATCAAAGCAATGCTCATAAATTGTAGACGATTTAGGGAAAACAACACGACAATGTTTGCCAAGGATACAAGCCTCACAAACTGAGTGATCGTAAGCAACATTAGGCATTATTAAGCTTAAAGCACGAGCATGAGGATGTCCTAATCTAGCATGCCATAAGACATCTTTATTAGCAAAAACAAAGGATTTGAAAGCTAAGGTTTCCGAATTGCATGGGGGAGTGTCCTCAAGAACATAGAGCTCATCTTGAGTCCCACCACTTCCAAGTATCTTACCACTCTTAATATCGTGAAAGTAAACATTGTTAGGTCCAAAAGTAACATTGCAATTCAGGTCTTTAGTAGCCCTTTGAATTAAACTTAGGTACAAAGAAAGCAGTACTTTCTTTGTGAAATAGTCTTAATTTTCCGATTCCTTCAATTGGAATACTCTTACCATCAGCTACAATTACTTGTCCTAGACATGGTTCAATGTTCTTTAACAACCTAGCATTGCTAATCATATGGTGAGAAGCACCGGAATCCACTACCAACTTATGATCCGGTTTATCAAGCAATTTATGGGAGTAGAGTGTGATACCGGAGAGTTTTGAGGCATAGGCCTTGATGAGATCCTCCAAGTCACTCTTCTTAGCATACTCCATGGATACATTCATAGCTAGCTCCCCTCCTTTGTTGGATGAACTTGCTGGTTCAGTCACAACCTTTTGAGAGATGTTAGCCTTTGAATCCTTGAACCGGTTTGGCTTGAGATGAGGATGAAGTATCTAGCACTTTTCCTTGATGTGGCCATTCCTCTTACAATGTTCACACATCAAACTCTTTCTATCCTCTTGCTTAAACACGCTCTTGTTGGCCATGACTAGTTCTCCTTTTCCACCAAACAAACGAATGTTGCCTTGCTCCTTCTGAATCCGTGAGCACACCTCTTCGAAATCAGGGAGTTTTGGCTCTCTTAGGATGGAATTAATCACATCCTTAAAGGCTGGATTTTTGTTGAGAAGGAGCCCAAATATCTTGTCTTGTTCCTTCCTTTCATTAAACACCTTTGGATCCATAGAACTTGGTCTCAACATGTCAAGCTCGGACCATGTTGATTGGAACTTGCCTAGGAACTTTGTGAACTCCATATCCTCTTGGTGTAGATCATTGAGAGCCTTCTTAACCTCATACACACGGCTGAGGTTTGAAACATCCCCATACACCCTCTTGAGAGTCTCCCAAAGAAACTTGGTGGTTTCACAATGTGAATAAGCTTCAAGAATGGATGGGTCCAATGAATTTTGGAGGAATCCAAGGACTGATTGATCTTCTTGGAACCACCTAGCTTCTTCTTTTCTTGTTGCCTCATCCTTCTTCTCTTTTGGATCGTCTATAGATGGAGTATTATCCATCAAGATGTGATTCCAAAGTCCTTTGCCACAAATGGCTGTCTTGATGGTTCTTGACCATAATATGTAGTTCAAGCCTTTGAGAACTACTGGTATCACCATAGGGTTTAGGCTGGAACTGATTTGAACTGTATCCTCCATTGTTAGGCTTTGAAGAGCTCAAAGGAGGCAGCTTTTATGGTTGAATAAAACTGTGAGTTTTTAGTTTAAAGGCTGAGAGATTTTTGACAGAATTTTAGATTAGAAACTGAGATTTAAGTAGAAAATATAAGAGAATGATCTTATTCTCTGATACCATGAAAGAATATTGAGTCTTTACAACCCTTGTATAGAGGATTTACAATGTGAACACAAAAGAAAATGAATTCAAACTTGTGGATGAGCTTGAATAGAGGAGGAGCTTGTCAACAACCAATACGAAGAGAGGGGAAGCGCTGCAGACTGTCTCATGAACGTTTGGTGTGGTTACCAAGGCTGTGTGCAGCAGGCATGAGTGTTTGGTGTGGTTACCAAGACTGTGTGCAGCATGGACATGTCCTTTTCACCTTGATTCTTCTCCCAAGGCAGCTGTTTAACCATTTTTAACCATGTGGTTAATAATAACTCCTTCCTTTTTCTTTTCTCTTGTTACTCAAACTGAAATTTTGTGCTCATACTTGCCTTGTAGGTCAAGATAGGTTTTATTTGATTTTCCTATGTCAATAATGCCTTATGCTTCATTGATAAGCCATTACTTAATGAGCACCAATGATCATTCTAGAATGATCATTTTAACTGGCCAATCAACTTGAAATGTCTACAGTAAATCATCTAGAACTTTTGATTTAGAGCTCAGAATGCCACCAATCTAATGCCCACGTTAAGCTAGCTCAATTTTCTATATTGTGAGAAAATTTGAGACAGAAGTAGATAAGAGAAAATGTCGAAGTAATCCATTCCATCCCAAACTGTGTGATGTCATGCATTATTCTTCATTTATATGCTTTAACTCACTGACAAAAAATGATCAATTTATTATGATCATTTTAACTAGCCGATTAACTTGACATGTCTGCGCTAAATTGTCCATAACTTTTGATTTATATATCAGAATGACACGAATCTAATACCCACATTAAGCTAGTTCAGTTTTCTATATTGGGACAAAATTTGAGATAAAACTAGATACTTAAAAGCATCAAAATAATGCAATCTATCCCAAACTGGGTGATGCCATACATTATGCTATATTTATAAGCTTTTACTTAATGAGCACCAATGATCAGTTTAGAATGATCACTTTAACTGGCCGATCACCTTGACATATCCACACTAAATCGTCTGTAACTTTTGATTTAGAGCTCTGAAACATACGAATCCAATGCCCATGTTAAGCTAGCTCAATTTTCTATATTGTAACAAATTTTGAGACAGAACTAGCTAGGAAAAAGCATCCAACTAATCCAATCTATCCCGAACTGTGTGATGCCATGCCTTATACTTCATTTATAAGCCTTTACTTAATGAGCAACTAAAATGATCATTTTAACTGGTTGTTGAACTTGACATGTCCGCACTAAATCGCCTATAACTTTTGATTCAGTGCTTAGAATGACAGGAATCAAATGCCTTGGTTAAGCTAGCTCAATTTTCTATATTTTGACAAAACTTGAGACAGAAATAGGGACGACAAAGCGTCCAAATAATCCAATCTATCCCAAACTGTGTGATGCCTTGCATTATGCTTCATTTATTAGCCTTTACTCAATGCACACCAATGATCAGTTTAGAATGATCCCTTCAACTGGCCGATCAAATTGAAATGTCCACACTAAATTTTCCGTAACTTTTGATTTAGAGCTTAGAATGACACGAATTTAATGCCCATGTTAAGCTAGCTTAATTTTCTATATTGTGACAAACTTTGAGATAGAAATAGATATGACAAAGCGTCCAAGTACTCAATGAGCACCAATGATCAGTTTAGAATGATCCCTTTAACTGGCCGATCAACTTGACATGTCTCCACTAAATCGTCCGTAACTTTTGATTTATAGCTCCGAATAACATGAATCCAATGCCTACATTAAGCTAGTTCAAATTTCTATATTGTGACAAAATTTGAGATAGAATTACATATGACAAAGCGTCCAAGTAATCCAATCTATCCCGAACTGTGTGATGCCATGCTTTATGCTTCATTTATAAGCCTTTACTCGATGAACAACAATGATCATTTTAGAATAATCATACTAACTAGCCGATCAACTTGATATGTCCACACTTAATCGTCCGTAACTTTTGATTTTTAGCTTAAAATGACACGAATCCAATGACGATGTTAAGCTAGATAAATTTTCTATAATTTGACAAAATTTGAGATAGAAGTAGAGACGACAAAGCATCCAAATAATCCAATCTATCCGAAACTGTGTGATGTCATGCTTGATGCTTCATTATAAACCTTTATTTAATGATCACTTTAACTAGCCGATCAACTTGATATGTCCACACTAAATCGTATGTAGCTTTTGATTTAGAGCTCAAAATGACACGAATGCAATGCCAACATTAAACTAGCTAAATTTTCTATATTTTGCAAAATATGAGACAGAAATAGAGACAACAAAGTGTCCATGTAATCCAATCTATCCCAACGTGCTTGATGCCATGCTTTATGCTTCATTTATAAGCCTTGACTTAATGAGCACCAATGATCAACTTAAGATGATTACTTTAACTGACCGATCAACTTGACATGTCTCCAATAAACCGTCCGTAACTTTTCATTTAGAGCTCAGAATGACACAAATCCAATGCCCACATTAAGCTAGCTCAATTTTCTATATTGTAACGAAATTTGAGATGGAAATATATATACGGCAAAGCATCCAAGTATTCCAATCTATCCCAAAATGAGTGATGCCATGCATTATTCTGCATTTAAAAACCTTTACTGAATTAGCACCAATGATCAATTAAGAATAGTCATATTAATTGGCCGATGAACTTGACATGTCCGCACTAAATCATCAGTAACTTAATTGAGCTCAGAATGACACGAATGCAATGCCCACGTTAAGCTAGATAAATTTTCTATATATTAACAAAATTTGAGACAGAAATAAAGATGACAAAGCGTCCAAGTAATCCGATCTATCTAAAACTGTGTGATGCCATGCATTATACTTGATTTATAAGCCTTTACTCAATGAGCACCAATGATCAGTTTAGAATAATCATATTAACAGGCCGATCAACTTGACATGTCCGCACGAAATCATCCATAGCTTTTGATTTTGATCTTAGAATGACATGAATCCAATGCCCCCGTTAAGCTAGCTCAAATTTCTATATTGTGAAATCATTTGAGACAAAACTAGATACGACAAAGCGTTTAAATAATCCAATCTATCTCAAACTGTGTGATGACATTCATTATGCTTCATTTATAAGCCTTTACTAAATGAGCATCAATGATCAGTGTAGTATAATCATTTTAACTGGCCGATCAACTTGACATTTCTGCAATAAATCGTCTGTAACTTTTGATTTAGAGATCAAAATCACACGAATCCAATGCCCACGTTAAGCTAGCTAAATTTTCTATATTTTGCAAAATTTGAGACCAAAATAGAGACGACAAAGCGTCCAAGTAATCCAATATATCCCAAACTGCATGATGGCATGCTTTATACTTCATTTATAACCCTTTACTTAATGAATACCAATGATCAGTTTTTAATGACCACTTTAACTGCCCGATCAACTTGATTTGTCCATACTAAATCTTTCGTAACTTTTGATTTAGAGATTTGAATGATACGAATCCAATGCCCACGTTAAGGTAGCTCAATTTTCTATATTGTGAATAAATTTGAGACAGAAATAGAGACGATAAAGTATCCCAGTAATCTAATCTATCCCAAAATGCGTGATGCCATGCTTTATGCTTCATTTAGAAGCCGTTAGGTAATGAGCACTAATGATCAGTTTATAATGATGACCCTAACTGGCCGATAAACTTGACCTTTCCTCACTAAATCGTTCGTAACTTTTGATTTAGAGCTCAGAATGACACCAATCCAATGCCCACGTTAAGCTAGTTCAATTTCTGCGTTGTGACAAAATTTGAGACAGAACTAGCAAAGACAAAGCATCCAAGTAATCTAATCTATCGGAAACTGTGAGATGCCATGCATTATGCTTCATTTATAAGCCTTTCCTCAATAAACAACGATGATCAGTTTAGAATAATCATATTAACTGTCCGATCAACTTGACATGTCTGCACTAAATCATCTGTAACTTTTGATTTAGAGCTCAAAATGACACAGATACAATATCCACGTAAATCAAGCTAAATTTTCTATCTTTTGCAAAATTTTAGACCGAAATAGAGACAACAAAGTGTCTAAGTAATCCAATCCATCGCAAAAAGCGTGATGCCATGCTTTATGCTTCATTTATAAGCCTTTACTTAATGAGCACCAATGATCAGGTCAGAGTGATTACTTTAACTGGCCTATCAACTTGACATGTTCGCATTAAATCGTCTATACACATGAATCCAATTCCCATGTTAAGCTAGCTCAATTTTCTATATTTTAACAAAATTTGAGACAGAAATAGAGAGGACAAAGCATTCAAGTAATCCAATATATCCAAAAATGTGTGATGCCATTCATTATGCTTCATTTATAAGCCTTTACTCAATGAGCACCAATGATAAGTTTAGAAAAATCATATTAACTGACCGATCAACTTGACATGTCCGCACTAAATCGTATTTAACTTTTGATTTTAAGCTCAAAATGACTGCAATCCAATGCCCACGTCAACCTAGCTCAATTTTCTATATTATTTAAAAATTTGAGAAAGAACTAGATACGACAAAGCCTCCAAATTATGCAATCTATCGGAAACTGCATGATGCTTCTTTTATAAGCCTTTACTCAATGAGCACCAATGATCAGTTTAGTATGATCATATTAACGGCTGATCAACTTGACATGTCCGCACTAAATCGTTTGTAATTTTGATTTAGAGATCAGAATGACATGAATCCAATGTCAACAATAAGATAGCTAAATTTTCTATATTTTACATTGAGACAAAAATTGAGACGACACAATGTCCAAGTAATCCAATCTATCCCAAATTATGTGATGCCATGTTTTATGCGTCATTTATAAGCGTTTATCTATTGGGCACCAATGATCAGTTTAAAATGATGATTTTAACTGGCCAATCAACTTGATATGTCAATAGTACATCATCCGAAACTTTTGATTAGAGCTCATAATGACATGAATCCCATGCCCACGTTAAACTAGCTCAATTTTCTATATTCTAACAAAATTTGAGACAAAAAGAGATATGAAAAAGCGTCCTAGTAATCCAATCTATCCAAAACTGTATGATTACATGCATTATACTTCATTTATAGGCCTTTACTCAATGAGCACCAATGATCAGTTTAGAATAGTCATATTAACTGGCCGATCAACTTGACATCTCCACACTAAATCGTTCGTAACTTTTGATTTTAAGCTCATAATGACACGAATCTAATGCCCACATTAAGCTAGATAAATTTTCTATATTTTAAAAAATTTGAAACAAAAATAGAGATGACAAGTGTCCAAGTAATCCAATCTATCAAGAACTGTGTAATGTCATGCATTACGATTCGTTTATAAGGCTTTACTCAATGATCAATAATGATCAGTTTAGAATGTTCATATTAACTGGCCAATCAACTTGACAATGCCCACGTTAAGCTAGCTCACATTTCTATATTGTGACAAAATTTGATATAGAAATAGAGACAACAAAGCGTCGAAGTAATACAATCTATCCTAAACTTCGTGATGCCTTGCATTATGCTTCATTTATAAGTTTTTACTCAATAGCATTAATGATCAGTTTAGAATGATCATTTTAACTCGCCGATCAACTTGACATGTCTACAAAAAATCGTCAGTAATTTTTGATTTTGAGCTCAGAATGACATCAACCCAATGCCCACTTTAAGCTAGCTCAAGTTTCTATGTTGTGGACATATTTGAGACAATCCTACATAAGAAAAGGTGTCCAAGTAATCCAATCTATCCCAAACTGTGTGATGTTATGCATTATGCTTCACTTATAAGCCTTTACTCAATGAGCACCGACGATCAGTTTAGAGTAAAACAATCAACTTGACATATCCGCACTAAATCGTCCGCAACTTTTGATTTAAAGCTCAAAATGACACGTATACAATCCCCACGTTAATCTTGCTAAATTCTCTATATTTTGAGAAAATTTGAGACAGAAATAGAGACGACATAGCATCCAAGTAATCCAATCTTTCCCAAAACTTGTTATGCCATGCTTTATGCTTCATTTATAAACATTTATCTAAAGATCACCAATGATCATCTTAGAATGATCACTTTAGCTGGCCGATCAACTTGACATGTCCGCACTAAATCTTCCGTAACTTTTTATTTAGAGCTCAGATGACACGAATCCAATGTCTACGTTAAGCTAGCTCAATTTTCTCTATTGTAACAAAATTTGACGCAGAAATAGATACGAAAAAGCGTCCAATTAATCCAATCTATCTAAAACTTTGTGATGCCATGCATTATGCTTCATTTATAAGCTTTTACTCAATGAGCACCAATGATCAGTTTAGAATTATCACATTAACTAGCCGATCAAGTTGTCATGTCTGCACTAAATCGTCTGTAACTTTTGATTTAAAGTTCAGAATTACACCAATCGAATGCCCATGTTAAGCTAGCTCAATTTTCTATATTTTAACAAAAACAGAGACAAAAATAGAGACGACAAAGCTACAAGTAATCCAATCTATCCAAAACTGTATGATACCATGCATTATGATTCATTTATAAGCATTTACTCAATGAGCACCAATGATCAGTTTAGAATAATCGTATTAACTAGCCGATCGACTTGACATGTCTGCTCTAAATCATCCATAACTTTTGATTTTGAGCTCAGAATGATACGAATCCAATGCCCACGTTAAGCTCTCTCAATTTTATATATTCTAACAAAAATTGACAAAATAGAGAAGACAAAATGTCCAAGTAATTAAATCTATCCAAAACTGTGTGATTCCATGCATTATGCTTCATTTATAAGTCTTTACTGAGTCAGCACCAATTATCAGTTTAGAATAATCATATTAACTAGCCGATCGACTTGACCTTTCCGCACTAAATCGTCCGTAACTTTTGATTTTGAGCTCACAATGATACGAATCCAATGCCCACGTTAAACTTGTTCAATTTTCTATATTGTGATAAAATTTGAGACAGAACTAGATACGACAAATCATCCAAATAATCAAATCTATCCCAAACTGCACGATGCCATGCATTATGCTTTATTTATAAGCCTTTATTCCAATGATCAGTTTAGAATAATCATATTAACTGGCCGATCAACTTGACATGTCCGTAGTAAATCGTCTGTAACTTTTTATTTTGAGCTCAGAATGACACCAATCTAATGCGCACGTCAAGCTTGCTAAATTTTCTATATTTTGACAAAATTTGAGACAGAAATAGAGATGACAAAGCATCCAGGTAATCCATTTTACCCACAGCTGTGTGATGCAATGCCGTATGCTTCATTTATAATCCTTTACTTAAAGAGTACCAATGATCAATTTAGAATGATCACTTTAACTGCCAGATCAACTTGACTTGTCTGCATTAAATCGTCTGTAACTTTTGATTTAGAGCTTATAATGACGCGAATCCAATACCCACATTAAGCTACCTTAATCTTCTATATTTTAACAAAAATTGAGACAAAAATAGAGACGACAAAGCGTCCAAGTAATCAAATATATCCAAATCTTTGTGATTCAATGCATTATGCTTCATTTTGAAGTCTTTACTCAATGAGCACCAATGATCAGATTAGAATAATCATATTAACTGGGTGATAAACTTGACTTGTCCGCACTAAATCGTCCATAATTTTTGATTTGGAGCTCAAAATGACTCGAATCCAATTCCCACGTTAAGCTATCTCAATTTTCTATATTTTAACAAAAAAAATTGAGGAAAAATAGATACGACAAACCGTCCGTGTAATCCAATCTATCCAAGAACGTGTGATTCCATGCATTATGCTTCATTTATAAGTCTTTACTTAAAGACCACCAATGATCAGTTTAGAATGACCAGTTTAACTGCCCAATCAACTTGACTTGTCCGCACTAAATCGTCCATGAATTTTGATTTAGAGCTTAGAATGCCACGAATCCAATGCCCACGTCAAGCTAACTCAATTTTCTATATTTTAACAAAATCTGAGACAAAAATAGAGACGAAAAAGCATCCAAGTAATCCAATCTATCCAAAACTGTGTGATGCCATGCATTATGATTCATTTATAAGCTTTTATTCAATGAGCACCAATGATCAGTTTAGAATAATCATATTAACTAGCCGATCGACTTGACATGTCCGAACTAAATCATTGAGTAGAGCTCAGAATTACACGAATCCAATGCCCACATTGAGCTAGCTTAATTGTCTATTTTGTAACATATTTGAGACAAAAATAGATATGACAATGTAATCCAATATATCATAAACTATGTGATGCCATGCATTGTGCTTGATATAGAAGCTTTTACTCAATGAGAACCGATGATCAGTTTAGAATAATCATATTAACTAGCCAATCAACTTGACATGTCCGCACTAAATCGTCCGTAACTTTTGATTTAGAGCTCAGATGACATGCTCCAATGCCCGCGTTAAGCTAGCTTAATTTTGTATATTGTAACAAAATTTGAGACAAAAATAGATACGACAAAGCATCCAAGTAATCAAATATATCCAAAATTGTGTAATGCCATGTTTTATGCTTCAGTTAGAAGTCTTTACTTAATGAGCACCAAGTTTAGAATAATCATATTAACTTGCCGATCAACTTGTCATGTCCGTAGTAAATCGTTCGTAAATTTTGATTTTGCATCTGAATGACACGAATCCCATGCGCACAATAAACTTGCTAAATTTTCTATATTTTGACAAAATTTGAGACATAAATAGAGATGATAAAGCATCCAAGCAATCCGATCTTTCCACAACTGTGTGATGCAATGTTGTATGCTTCATTTATAAGGCTTTACTTAAAGAGCACCAATGATCAGTTTAGAATGATAACTTGAATGGCCGATCAACTTGATATGTTTGCACTAAATCATTCGTAAGTTTTGATTTAGAGCTAAGAATGACACAATTCCAATGTCCACGTTAAGCTAGCTCAATTTTCTAAATTGCAACAAAATTTGAGTTTGAAATAGATATGACAAAGCGTCCAAGAAATCCAATATATCCAAAACTATGTGATGCCATGCATTATGCTTCATTTTGAAGCATTATGCTTCATTTTGAAGCATTTACTCAATCAACACCAATGATCAGTTTTGAATAATAATATTAACTGGGTGTTCAACTTGACATGTCTGCACTAAATCTTCCGTAACTTTTGATTTTGAACTCAGAATGACACGAATCCAATGCCAATGTTAATCTAGCCTAATTTTCTATATTGTAACAAAATTTGAGACAAAAATAGATATGACAAAGCGTACAAGTAATCAAATATATCCAAAACTGTGTGATGCCATGCATTATGCTTCTATTAGAAGTCTTTACTCAATGAGCACCAATGGTCAGTTTAGAATTTGTAACAAAATTTGAGACGGAAATAGATGCGACGAAATATCCAAGTAATCCAATCTATCCAAAATTTTATGATGCCATGCATTATACTTATTTATTAGCTTGTACTCAATGAGAACCAATGATTAGTTTAGAATGATCATTTTAACTGGCCGATCAACTTGACGTGTCTGCACTATATCGTCCATAACTCTTGATTTATAGCTCAGAATGACACGAATCTAATGCCGACATTAAGCTAGTTCAATTTTCTATATTATGACGAAATTTGAAAGAGAACTAGTGATACAAGCCTCAATTCAAGGCTTCGATGCGCGTGGGCTGTTTGCAGAAGGTTAGGTGAGAAACTCAACCTTAGACTTCTTGGATAGGGGTTTTTGGGTTGGTATTCGATGGAAAAATGAAGTGAACCACACGAGGGGTGATGAACCTTGTGATAAATAACAAACTTAGAGCTAGGAGGGCTGGTCTCAACTAGGTTCTAAGCGCACAAGATTCTTGGAGAGAAAACTTGTTGGAAGAAAGTTCTATCTTTCTTAATATCAAAAAGGTTGTCGAACTACAATTCTGGAAGGAGCCTTATTAATATTCTCGACAGCTTGACCTTTTAGGGTCGACTCAAAGAAAGAAAAGGAAAGATTACAAAAGTGCACAAATGGAAAATGTACAAAAGTGCATAACCAAAAAAGGACCTATTCCTAGAATGTCTTTGACTCAAAAAATGTAAATATTCTAGATCCTACCATGCAAAACAGAAAGAGGCAAATATATGAATTGAAAACTTTTGGCCGTGATCTCTCTTACCACTAAAGCCCAAGTCTCTGAAGTCCCTTGCATTGTTGAGAAGCCTTTGGACTCTTCTTTGCACTTCTGGCCCATTGTCCTTAGTCGATCTTCCTCTAGGAGCTTGTCGACCCATAAGCTGAACTTGTGGAAGAGTGCTCTTGATCTACTCCTTGTCATTGCTCCTGGTGGCACTACTGGAGTAGAAACTTCCTCTAGATGCATGTCCTGAAGCTGGTAGCTTATCTGGTCCGAGTCTCCTTGTATAGAAGTTGAAATGCTCGTGTACTCGGTTGGATCGGCTGTACCGGCTGGACTGTGCGAGGTACTGGCCCGAATGCCTTCTGGACCGGCCAAGTTGATCCCGGAGTCGGCGGCGTCACCAAGGGGGCCGGCGGTGTCATCCACATCACCACCAAGTGTGCCGGAAGCTTGGGCCTCTGCGCCGGAAATGCTGATCGGTCCGGTCCTATTGGTCAAGGGTCCGGCGTTACTGCTTTGGCCGGCAGACGTGCCAAATGGCTCGGCTGTCTCGGGCAAGCTTCCTGGTCGGCCAGTCTGGTCTCCTGGCCGGACATACGACCTGATGTCCTCATCATCCCCTCCCTCTTCAGTAGGTTTTGACCTCAAAAATGGTTCATCTGCATGGAAAGGGGCTAAGTCAGTTACCTTGAATGTGTTGGACACATTTAACTCACCTGGGAGCTCGATCCGGTAGGCGTTGTTGTTGATCGTCTCCAGCACTCTGAATGGTCCATCTCCTCTTGGTGCTAGCTTGGAACTCCTTAGGTTGGGGAACCTCTCCTGCTGTAGGTGTAGCCACACCCAATCGCCTGGTTGAAAGTTCACCTCCTTTCTTCCCTTGTTGGCATGAGTCATGTACTGCCCGGTCCTCTTCTCCAAGTTCTCTGCTACCTTCTGGTGTAACTTCCTTATGAACTCTGCCTTGGATGCTCCGTTGAGGTTGGTCATATCTGCTGGTGGCAGTGGCGTTTGCTCCAATGGGGTGAGAGGGTTGAAGCCGTATACTACTTCAAATGGTGTCTTCTTGGTTGCTGAGTGCACGGCTCGGTTGTAAGCGAACTCTATGAATGGCAGGCACTCCACCCAAGTCTTGAGGTTCTTCCCTAGTGTAGTCCTGAGAAGAGTTGATAGTGTCCTGTTGACAACTTCAGTTTGGCCATCGGTTTGAGGATGGCAGGTGGTAGAGAAGAGTAGCTTTGTGCCTAGCTTCGTCCAAAGGGTCCTCCAGAAATGGCTGAGGAACTTGGTGTCCCTGTCTGATACAATGGTCCTTGGCACTCCATGAAGTCGTACTACCTCCCTGAAGAACAGCTCGGCTGTTTGCGTGGCATCATTATTCGAACAATGAAAAGAAAGAAAGAGTTCGCCCAATTGTATAGCTTTTTTGACATTGGCACACGGAATGAAGTGTGCCATCTTGGAGAATCTGTCCACCACTACAAATATTGCATCTTTGTGGTTGATCTTGGGTAGACCTAGAACAAAGTCCATTGATATATCCACCCATGGATGCGTCGGTATGGGCAGTGGGAGATACAACCCATGAGGTTGCACTCGAGACTTTGCCTTCTTGCAAGTGATTCACCTTGCACAATGAGCTTCTACTGTCCTCTTGATGTGTGGCCAGTAGAAGTGCTCCTTGACCACTGCTAGAGTCTTGTCGACACCAAAGTGGCCCATGAGTCCTCCTCCATGAGCTTCTCGGATGATAAGCTCCCTTAATGATCTTTGTGGTATGCACAGCCTTCTCTCTCGGAACAAGAATCCCTCATGGATGTAAAACTTGCCATGACTCCCTGTGCCACACTCCTTGTAGCTCTCAGCAAAGTCAGGATCATCCTTGTATAGGTCCTTGATGTGCTCGAATCCTAGGACCTTTGCCTCCATGGTGGATATCAAGGGAAACCTCCTTGATAGTGCATCGGCTACCACATTGTCTTTGCCTTTCTTGCACTTGATGATGTACGGGAAGGTCTCTATGAACTCCATCCACCTGGCGTGTCTCCTCTTGAGATTGGTTTGCCCTCTGAGGTGTTTGAGAGTCTCGTCAGTGTGGATCACAAACTCCATGGACAGCAAGTAATTCTGCCAAGTCTCCAATGCTCGGACAAGGGCATAAAGATCCTTGTCGTAAGTGAGGTAGTTCAATGAGGCACCACCTAGCTTCTCACTGAAGTATGCCACTGGTCTCCCTCCTTGGGTTAGCACTGCTCCTATGCCTATTCCAGAGGCATCACACTCCACTTCAAACGTCTTGTTGAAGTCGGGCAGGACTAGCACTGGTGCATGTGTAAGGCTGTCCTTCAAGGCCTGGAATGCCTTCTCCTGAGCTTCTCCCCAGCTGAATCCCACGTTCTTCTTCACTACTCTTGTCAATGGTGAGGCAATACTGCTGAAGTTGGGCACGAATCTCCTGTAGAAGCTGGCCAGTCCGTGGAAGCTCCTCACTTGGCTGATGTTGCTTGGTGTTGGCCATTCTTGAATGGCTCGAATCTTCTCTTCATCAACCTATAGGCCCTGTGAACTTACAATGAAGCCTAGAAAGACAAGCTTATCAGTACAAAAGATGCACTTCTTGAGATTGGCATAAAGCTCTTCTTGTCGAAGGGTCTTAAGTACCATCTCAAGATGTGTGAGGTATTCCCGTAGGCACTTACTATAAACTAATATATCATCAAAGTAAACCACTACAAACTTACTGATGTACGCCCTAAGAACTTGGTTCATAAGGCGCATGAAGGTGCTTGGGGCATTAGTCAAACCAAATCATGACTGTCCACTCGTAGAGCCGCTGCTTTGTCTTGAAAGCAGTCTTCCATTCATCACCTTCCTTCATCCTGACCTGGTGGTATCCTGATACAAGCCTTGATTCAAGGATGTATGCGCGTGGGCAGTTTGGAGAAGTTTAGGTGAGAAACTCGACCTTAGAATTCTTGGATAGGGGTTTTTGGGTTGGTATTCGATGGAAAGGTGAAGTGAACCACACGAGGGATGATGAACCTCGTGATAAATCACATACTTAGAGCTAGGAGGGCTGGTCTCAACTAGATGCTAAGCGCACAAGATTCTTGAGAGAAAACTTGTTGGGAAAACAGTTCTATCTTTATTAATATCAAAAAGGTTGTCAAACTACAATGCTGGAAGGAGCCTTATTAATATGCTCGACAGCTTGACCTTCTAGGGTCGACCCAAATAAGAAAAGGAAAACTTACAAAAGTGCACAAAAGGAAAAGATACAAAAGTGTATAATCGAAAAAAGGACCTATTCCTAAAATGTCTTTGACTCAATAAAAGTAAATATTCTAGATCCTACCCTGCAAAACAGAAAGAGGCATATATTCGAATTGAAACTTACCTTAACTTACCTTAACTTACCTCATGGCCAAGAAATGGAAGGTGGCCGTCCTTGTGGCATGCATGCGCCTTGCTCCTAGTCTTCGACTTGGAGTAGAGTTAAGAATCTTTGGGCCCATACCTCTCTTGCCACTAAAGCCCAAGTCTCTGATGTCCCTTGTGTTGTTGAGAAACCATTATACTCTTCCTTGCCCTTTTGGCCCATTGTCCTTAGTCAATCTTCCTCTAGGAGCTTGTCGATCCATAAGCTGAATTTGTGGAAGAGTGCCCTTGATCTGCTTCTTGTCATTGCTCCTTGAGGTACCACTGGTGTAGAGACTTCCTCTAGGTGCATCTCCTGGAGCTGGGAGCTCATTTGGTCCGAGTCTTCTTGTGTAGAAGTGGAAATGCGTGTATACTCGGCTGGATCAGCTGTACCGGCTGGATTGTGCGAGGTACTGGCCGGAATGCCTTCAGGACCGGCCAAGTTGATCCCGGAGTTTGCGGCATCACCAGAGGGACCGGCGGTGTCATCCACGTCGCCACCAAGTGTGCCGGAAGCTTGGGCCTCTCCGCCGGCAATGCTGGTTGCTCTGGTCCTTGTGGTCGAGGGTCCGGCGGTACTGCTTGGGCCGGCAGGCGTGCCATATTGTCTGGCTGTCTCGGGCAACCTTCCTGGTCGGCCAGTCTGGTCTCCTGGCTAGATGTACGACCTGACGTCCTCATCATCCCCTCCCTCTTCAGTAGGTTTTGTCCTCAAAACTGGTTCATCTGCATGGAAAGGGGCTAAGTCATTAACATTGAACGTATTGGACACATTAAACTCACCTGGGAGCTCGATCCGGTAGGCGTTGTTGTTGATCCTCTCCAGCACTCTGAATGGTCCATCTCCTCTTGGTGCTAGCTTGGAACTCCTTAGGTTTGGGAACCTCTCCTGTCGTAGGTGTAGACACACCCAATCACCTGGTTGAAAGATCACCTCCTTTCTTCCCTTGTTGGCATGAGTCACGTACTGTCCAGTCCTCCTCTCCAAGTTTTCTGCTACCTTCTGGTGTAACCTCCTTATGAACTCTGCCTTGGATGCTCCGTTGAGGTTGGTCATCTCAGCTGGTGGTAGTGGCGTTTGCTCCAATGGGGTGAGAGGGTTGAAGCTGTATACTACTTGAAATGGGGTCTTCTTGGTTGCTGAGTGCACGGCTCGGTTGTAAGCGAACTTTATGAATGGCAGGCACTCCACCCAAGTCTTTATGTTCTTCTCTAGTGTAGTCCTGAGAAGAGTTGATAGTGTCCTGTTGACAACTTCAGTTTGGCCATCGGTTTGAGGATGGCAGGTGGTAGAGAAGAGTAGCTTCGTGCCTAGCTTTCTCCAAAGGGTCCTCCAGAAGTGGCTGAGGAACTTGGTGTCCCTGTCTGATACGATGGTCCTTGGCACTCCATGAAGCCGTACTATCTCCCTGAAGAACAGCTCAGCTGTTTGAGTGGCATCATTGACATTGGCACATGGAATGAAGTGTGCCATCTTGGAGAATCTGTCCACCACTACAAAGATTGCATCTTTGTGGTTGATTTTGGGCAGACCTAGAAAAAAGTCCATTGAGATGTCCACCCATGGATGTGTAGGTATGGGCAGTGGGAGATACAACCCGTGAGGTTGCACTTGGAACTTTGCCTTCTTTCAAGTGATGCATCTTGCACAATGATCTTCTACTGTCCTCTTGATGTGTGGCCAGTAGAAGTGTTCCTTGACCACTGCTAGAGTCTTGTCGACACCAAAGTGGCCCATGAGTCCTCCTCCATGAGCTTCTCGGATGATAAGCTCCCTTAATGATCCTTGTGGTATGCACAACCTTCTTTCTCGGAACAAGAATCCGTCATGGATGTAGAACTTGCCATGACTCCTTGTGCCACACTCCTTGTAGCTCTCAACAAAGTCAGGATCATCCTTGTATAGGTCCTTGATGTGCTCGAATCCTAGGACCTTTGCCTCCATGGTTGATATCAAGGAAACCTCCTTGATAGTGCATCGGCTACCACATTGTCTTTGCCCTTCTTGTACTTGATGACGTATGGGAAGGTCTCTATGAACTCCATCCACCTGGCATGTCTCCTCTTGAGATTGGTTTGCCCTCTGAGGTGTTTGAGAGTCTCATGATCAGTGTGGATCACAAACTCCTTGGACAGCAAGTAATGCTGCCAAGTCTCCAATGCTCGGACAAGGGCATAAAGCTCCTTGTCATAAGTGGGGTAGTTCAGTGAGGCACCACCTAGCTTCTCACTGAAGTATGCCACTGGTCTCTCTCCTTGGGTTAGCACTGCTCCTATGCCTATTCCAGAGGCATCACACTCCACTTCAAACGTCTTGTTGAAGTCAGGCAGGACTAGCACTGGTGCATGTGTAAGGCTGTCCTTCAAGGCCTGGAATGCCTTCTCCTGAGCTTCTCCCCAGCTGAATCCCACGTTCTTCTTCACTACTGCCGTCAGTGGTTAGGCAATACTGCTGAAGTTGGGCACGAATCTCCTGTAGAAGCTGGCCAGTCCGTGGAAGCTCCTCACTTGGCTGATGTTGCCTGGTGTTGGCCATTCTTGTATGGCTCGAATCTTTCTTCATTAACCTGTAGGCCTGTGAACTTACAACAAAACCTCTAGTGAAGAATCTTCTTCATCAACCTAGGTGTGAACTTACAACCTGATTTATCAGTAAAAGATGCACTTCTTGAGATTGGCATAAAGCTCTTCTTGTCAAGGAAGTACCATCTCAAGATGTGTGAGGTATCTGAGGCACTTACTATAAACTAATATATCATCAGGCGCATGAAGGTGCTTGGGGCATTAGTCAAGCCGAATGGCATGACTGTCCACTCGTATAGGCCTTGCTTTGTCTTGAAAGCAGTCTTCCATTCATCACCTTCCTTCATCTTGACCTGGTGGTATCCTGATACAAGCCTTGATTCAAGGATGTATGCGCGTGGGCTGTTTGTAGAAGATTAGGTGAGAAACTCAACCTTAGGCTTCTGGATAGGGGTTTTCTGGTTGGTAAACGATGGAAGGGTGAAGTGAACCACACGAGGGGTGATGAACCTCGTGATAAATCACATACTTAGAGCTAGGAGGGCTGGTCTCAACTAGATGCTAAGCGACAAGATTCTTGAGAAAAACTTGTTGGGAAAACAGTTCTATCTTTATTAATATCAAAAGGTTGTCGAACTACAATGCTGGAAGGAGCCTTATTAATATGCTAGACAGCTTGACCTTCTAGGGTCGACTCAAATAAGAAAAGGAAAACTTACAAAAGTGCACAAAAGGAAAAGATACAAAAGTGTATAATCGAAAAGGACCTATTCCTAAAATGTCTTTGACTCAATAAAAGTAAATATTCTAGATCCTACCCTGCAAAACAGAAAGAGGCATATATTCGAATTGAAACATACCTTAACTTACCTTAACTTACCTCATGGCCAAGAAATGGAAGGTGGCCGTCCTTGTGGCATGCATGCGCCTTGCTCCTAGTCTTCGACTTGGAGTAGAGTTAAGAATCTTTGGGCCCATACCTCTCTTGCCACTAAAGCCCAAGTCTCTGATGTCCCTTGTGTTGTTGAGAAACCATTATACTCTTCCTTGCCCTTTTGGCCCATTGTCCTTAGTCAATCTTCCTCTAGGAGCTTGTCGATCCATAAGCTGAATTTGTGGAAGAGTGCCCTTGATCTGCTTCTTGTCATTGCTCCTTGAGGTACCACTGGTGTAGATACTTCCTCTAGGTGCATGTCCTGGAACTGGTAGCTCATTTGGTCCGAGTCCACTTGTGTAGAAGTGGAAATGCGCGTGTACTCGGCTGGATCAGCTGTACCGGCTGGATTGTGCGAGGTACTGGCCGGAATGCCTTCAGGACCGGCCAAGTTGATCCCGGAGTTGGTGGCATCACCAGAGGGGCCGGCGATGTCATCCACGTCACCACCAAGTGTGCCGGAAGCTTGGGCCTCTCCGCCGGCAATGCTGGTTGCTCTGGTCCTTGTGGTCGAGGGTCCGGCGGTACTGCTTGGGCCGGCAGGCGTGCCAGATGGTCCGGCTGTCTCGGGCAACCTTCCTGGTCGGCCAGTCTGGTCTCCTGGCTGGATGTACGACCTGATGTCCTCATCATTCCCTCCCTCTTCAGTAGGTTTTGTCCTCAAAACTGGATCATCTGCATGGAAAGGGGCCAAGTCAGTAACATTGAACGTGTTGGACACATTAAACTCACCTGGCAGCTCGATCCGGTAGGCGTTGTTGTTGATCCTCTCGAGCACTCTGAATGGTCCATCTCCTCTTGGTGCTAGCTTGGAACTCCTTAGGTTTGGTAACCTCTCCTGCCATAGGTGTAGCAACACCCAATCGCCTGGTTGAAAGATCACCTCCTTTCTTCCCTTGTTGGCATGAGTCACGTACTGTCCAGTCCTCTTCTCCAAGTTTTCTGCTACCTTCTGGTGTAACCTCCTTATGAACTCTGCCTTGGATGCTCCGTTGAGGTTGGTCATCTCAGCTGGTGGTAGTGGCGTTTGCTCCAATGGGGTGAGAGGGTTGAAGCTGTATACTACTTCAAATGGTGTCTTCTTGGTTGCTGAGTGCACGGCTCGGTTGTAAGCGAACTCTATGAATGGCAGGCACTCCACCCAAGTCTTGAGGTTCTTCTCTAGTGTAGTCCTGAGAAGAGTTGATAGTGTCCTGTTGACAACTTCAGTTTGGCCATCGGTTTGAGGATGGCAGGTGGTAGAGAAGAGTAGCTTCGTGCCTAGCTTTCCCCAAAGGGTCCTCCAGAAGTGGCTGAGAAACTTGGTGTCCCTGTCTGATACGATGGTGCTTGGCACTCCATGAAGCCGTACTATCTCCCTGAAAAACAGCTCAGCTGTTTGTGTGGCATCATTGACATTGGCACACGGAATGAAGTGTGCCATCTTGGAGAATCTGTCCACCACTACAAAGATTGCATCTTTGTGGTTGATCTTGGGCAGACCTAGAAAAAAGTCCATTGAGATGTCCACCCATGGATGTGTAGGTATGGGCAGTGGGAGATACAACCCGTGAGGTTGCACTTGGAACTTTGCCTTCTTTCAAGTGATGCATCTTGCACAATGATCTTCTACTGTCCTCTTGATGTGTGGCCAGTAGAAGTGTTCCTTGACCACTGCTAGAGTCTTGTCGACACCAAAGTGGCCCATGAGTCCTCCTCCATGAGCTTCTCGGATGATAAGCTCCCTTAATGATCTTTGTGGTATGCACAGCCTTCTCTCTCGGAACAAGAATCCCTCATGGATGTAAAACTTGCCATGACTCCCTGTGCCACACTCCTTGTAGCTCTCAACAAAGTCAGGATCATCCTTGTATAGGTCCTTGATGTGCTCGAATCCTAAGACCTTTGCCTCCATGGTGGATATCAAGGCAAACCTCCTTGATAGTTCATCGGCTACCACATTGTCTTTGCCCCTCTTGTACTTGATGACGTACGGGAAGGTCTCTATGAACTCCATCCACCTGGCATGTCTCCTCTTGAGATTGGTTTGCCCTCTGAGGTGTTTGAGAGTCTCGTGATCAGTGTGGATCACAAACTCCATGGACAGCAAGTAATGCTGCCAAGTCTCCAATGCTCGGACAAGGGCATAAAGATCCTTGTCGTAAGTGAGGTAGTTCAATGAGGCACCACCTAGCTTCTCACTGAAGTATGCCACTGGTCTCCCTCCTTGGGTTAGCACTGCTCCTATGCCTATTCCAGAGGCATCACACTCCACTTCAAACGTCTTGTTGAAGTCAGGCAGGACTAGCACTGGTGCATGTGTAAGGCTGTCCTTCAAGGCCTGGAATGCCTTCTCCTGAGCTTCTCCCCAGCTGAATCCCACGTTCTTCTTCACTACTGCCGTCAATGGTGAGGCAATACTGCTGAAGTTGGGCACAACTGTCCTGTAGAAGCTGGCCAGTCCATGGAAGCTCCTCACTTGGCTGATGTTGCTTGGTGTTGGCCATTCTTGAATGGCTCGAATCTTCTCTTCATCAACCTATAGGCCCTGTGAACTTACAATGAAGCCTAAAAAGACAAGCTTATCAGTACAAAAGATGCACTTCTTGAGATTGGCATAAAGCTCTTCTTGTCGAAGGGTCTTAAGTACCATCTCAAGATGTGTGAGGTATTCCCGTAGGCACTTACTATAAACTAATATATCATCAAAGTAAACCACTACAAACTTACTAATGTACGCCCTAAGAACTTGGTTCATAAGGCGCATGAAGGTGCTTGGGGCATTAGTCAAACCAAATCATGACTGTCCACTCGTAGAGCCGCTGCTTTGTCTTGAAAGCAGTCTTCCATTCATCACCTTCCTTCATCCTGACCTGGTGGTATCCTGATACAAGCCTTGATTCAAGGATGTATGCGCGTGGGCAGTTTGGAGAAGTTTAGGTGAGAAACTCGACCTTAGAATTCTTGGATAGGGGTTTTTGGGTTGGTATTCGATGGAAAGGTGAAGTGAACCACACGAGGGATGATGAACCTCGTGATAAATCACATACTTAGAGCTAGGAGGGCTGGTCTCAACTAGATTTCTAAGCGCACAAGATTCTTGAGAGAAAACTTGTTGGGGAAAAAGTTCTATCTTTATTAATATCAAAAAGGTTGTCAAACTACAATGCTGGAAGGAGCCTTATTAATATGCTCGACAGCTTGACCTTCTAGGGTCGACCCAAATAAGAAAAGGAAAACTTACAAAAGTGCACAAAAGGAAAAGATACAAAAGTGTATAATCGAAAAAAGGACATATTCCTAAAATGTCTTTGACTCAATAAAGTAAATATTCTAGAACCTACCCTGCAAAACAGAAAGAGGCATATATTCGAATTGAAACTTACCTTAACTTACCTCATGGCCAAGAAATGGAAGGTGGCCGTCCTTGTGGCATGCATGCGCCTTGCTCCTAGTCTTCGACTTGGAGTAGAGTTAAGAATCTTTGGGCCCATACCTCTCTTGCCACTAAAGCCCAAGTCTCTGATGTCCCTTGTGTTGTTGAGAAACCATTGTACTCTTCCTTGCCCTTTTGGCCCATTGTCCTTAGTCAATCTTCCTCTAGGAGCTTGTCGATCCATAAGCTGAATTTGTGGAAGAGTGCCCTTGATCTGCTTCTTGTCATTGCTCCTTGAGGTACCACTGGTGTAGAGACTTCCTCTAGGTGCATCTCCTGGAGCTGGTAGCTCATTTGGTCCGAGTCTTCTTGTGTAAAAGTGGAAATGCGTGTATACTCGGCTGGATCAGCTGTACCGGCTGGATTGTGCGAGGTACTGGCCGGAATGCCTTCAGGACCGGCCAAGTTGATCCCGGAGTTTGCGGCATCACCAGAGGGACCGGCGGTGTCATCCACGTCGCCACCAAGTGTGCCGGAAGCTTGGGCCTCTCCGCCGGCAATGCTGGTTGCTCTGGTCCTTGTGGTCGAGGGTCCGGCGGTACTGCTTGGGCCGGCAGGCGTGCCATATTGTCTGGCTGTCTCGGGCAACCTTCCTGGTCGGCCAGTCTGGTCTCCTGGCTAGATGTACGACCTGACGTCCTCATCATCCCCTCCCTCTTCAGTAGGTTTTGTCCTCAAAACTGGTTCATCTGCATGGAAAGGGGCTAAGTCATTAACATTGAACGTATTGGACACATTAAACTCACCTGGGAGCTCGATCCGGTAGGCGTTGTTGTTGATCCTCTCCAGCACTCTGAATGGTCCATCTCCTCTTGGTGCTAGCTTGGAACTCCTTAGGTTTGGGAACCTCTCCTGTCGTAGGTGTAGACACACCCAATCACCTGGTTGAAAGATCACCTCCTTTCTTCCCTTGTTGGCATGAGTCACGTACTGTCCAGTCCTCCTCTCCAAGTTTTCTGCTACCTTCTGGTGTAACCTCCTTATGAACTCTGCCTTGGATGCTCCGTTGAGGTTGGTCATCTCAGCTGGTGGTAGTGGCGTTTGCTCCAATGGGGTGAGAGGGTTGAAGCTGTATACTACTTGAAATGGGGTCTTCTTGGTTGCTGAGTGCACGGCTCGGTTGTAAGCGAACTTTATGAATGGCAGGCACTCCACCCAAGTCTTTATGTTCTTCTCTAGTGTAGTCCTGAGAAGAGTTGATAGTGTCCTGTTGACAACTTCAGTTTGGCCATCGGTTTGAGGATGGCAGGTGGTAGAGAAGAGTAGCTTCGTGCCTAGCTTCCTCCAAAGGGTCCTCCAGAAGTGGCTGAGGAACTTGGTGTCCCTGTCTGATACATGGTCCTTGGCACTCCATGAAGCCGTACTATCTCCCTGAAGAACAGCTCCGCTGTTTGCGTGGCATCATTGACATTGGCACACGGAATGAAGTGTGCCATCTTGGAGAATCTGTCCACCACTACAAAGATTGCATCTTTGTGGTTGATTTTGGGCAGACCTAGAAAAAAGTCCATTGAGATGTCCACCCATGGATGTGTAGGTATGGGCAGTGGGAGATACAACCCGTGAGGTTGCACTTGGAACTTTGCCTTCTTTCAAGTGATGCATCTTGCACAATGATCTTCTACTGTCCTCTTGATGTGTGGCCAGTAGAAGTGTTCCTTGACCACTGCTAGAGTCTTGTCGACACCAAAGTGGCCAATGAGTCCTCCTCCATGAGCTTCTCGAATGATAAGCTCCCTTAATGATCCTTGTGGTATGCACAACCTTCTTTCTCGGAACAAGAATCCGTCATGGATGTAGAACTTGCCATGACTCCTTGTGCCACACTCCTTGTAGCTCTCAACAAAGTCAGGATCATCCTTGTATAGGTCCTTGATGTGCTCGAATCCTAGGACCTTTGCCTCCATGGTTGATATCAAGGCAAACCTCCTTGATAGTGCATCGGCTACCACATTGTCTTTGCCCTTCTTGTACTTGATGACGTATGGGAAGGTCTCTATGAACCCCCATCCACCTGGCATGCATCCTCTTGAGATTGGTTTGCCCTCTGAGGTGTTTGAGAGTCTCATGATCAGTGTGGATCACAAACTCCTTGGACAGCAAGTAATGCTGCCAAGTCTCCAATGCTCGGACAAGGGCATAAAGCTCCTTGTCATAAGTGGGGTAGTTCAGTGAGGCACCACCTACTTTCTCACTGAAGTATGCCACTGGTCTCTCTCCTTGGGTTAGCACTGCTCCTATGCCTATTCCAGAGGCATCACACTCCACTTCAAACGTCTTGTTGAAGTCGGGCAGGACTAGCACTGGTGCATGTGTAAGGCTGTCCTTCAAGGCTTGGAATGCCTTCTCCTGAGCTTCTCCCCAGCTGAATCCCACGTTCTTCTTCACTACTGCCGTCAGTGGTTAGGCAATACTGCTGAAGTTCGGCACGAATCTCCTATAGAAACTGGCCAGTCCGTGGAAGCTCCTTACTTGGCGTATGTTGCCTGGTGTTGGCCATTCTTGTATGGCTCGAATCTTCTCTTCATTAACCTGTAGGTCCTGTGAACTTACAACAAAACCTAAAAAGACAAGTTTATTAGTACAAAAGATGCACTTTTTGAGATTGGCATAAAGCTCTTCTTGTCGAAGGGTTTTAAGTACCATCTCAAGATGTGTGAGGTGTTCCCATAGGCACTTACTATAAACTAGTATGTCATCAAAGTAAACCACTACAAACTTAGTGATGTACGCCCTAAGAACTTGGTTCATAAGGCGCATGAAGGTGCTTGGGGCATTAGTCAAGCCAAATGGCATGACTGTCCACTCGTAGAGCCCTTGCTTTGTCTTGAAAGCAGTCTTCCATTCATCACCTTCTTTTATCCTGACCTGGTGGTATCCACTCTTGAGGTCTATCTTGGAGAAGACCGTCGCTCCACTCAGCTCATCTAGCATGTCATCCAGCCGTGGTATTGGATGCCGGTACTTGACAGTGATGTTGTTGATTGCTCGGCAGTCCATGCACATTCGCCAAGTCCCATCCTTCTTGGGCACTAGTAGCACTGGTACGGCACATGGACTGAGGCTCTCTCGAGCATATCCTTTCTCCAGGAGCTCCTTGACTTGCTTCTCAAGCTCCTTGGACTCCTCTGGACTCATCCTGTAGGCTGGCCGGTTGGGCAGGGCTGCTCCGGGCACTAGATCAATCTGGTGTTCTATGCCACGTAAAGGAGGCAAGCCTGCTGGTATCTCCTCTGGAAATACATCCTTGAACTTGTTGAGGAGAGTTGCTACTTCAGGAGGTAGCTCTACCTGTTCTTTTTCTACATTCAACACTTCTTTGAAAACCATTAGTAGCATTAGATCCTTCGAGGCTAAAGCTCTCCGGACATGACTCGGTTGAAAAAGAAAATTAGATTTAATGAGCTTCTTTTCCTTACTCATTTGCTGTTGAAGCTCATGTACCTGGGCAGGTGTGAGAGGAGCTAGGCTGACCTTTCTCTTCTCATGCATGAAAGTGTAGAGATTGGTTCGGCCATCATGCCTGGTCTCCTTGTCAAACAGCCATGGCCTTCCTCGCAGAAGATGGCCAGCTTGCATGGGCACCACATCGCACACGACTTGGTCTTGGTACTTGTCCACACTAAATGGCACAGTGACTTGCTCATGGATCTTGAGCTCCACTTTGTCATTGAGCCATCTCAGTCTATACGGTCGAGGATGCCTTGTCTTCTCTAGACCTAGCTTATCAACCATATATGCACTAGCGACGTTAGTGCAAGAACCACCATCTATGATGAGGTTACATACCTTGCCCTTGATGGTGGAACGGCTGTGGAAGATGTTCTCCCTTTGGATGGTCTCTGAAGGATCCACCATTGCACTGAGGATGCGTCTAGTGACCAGCACTTCCCCCACATCAGGGTACTCAATGTCACCGTATTCTTCTTCTGGTTCATAGTCCTCTTCATCTTGGGACTCATACTCTCCAGCCTCCGTAATCAGCATGACCCGGTTGTTTGGGCACTCCCTTGAGATGTGTCCACGACCCCTACACTTGAAACAGGTGATGTCACGTGATCTTTGAGGGTTAGAAGACTTACTAGGCTCTCTCTGGTCACGGGTTGGTTCAGGAGGCTTGCTCTTGAACCTTGACTCGATCTCTATGCTCTTGCCTTTGTCTACGGGCTTGGGAATGTTGCTTGGTGCCCAAGGTGTCTTAGGCTTGCTGCGGATGTCTTGGCTCTTACGTTTGATGTGCTGCTCAGCCTGGACAGATAGGTGGAACAAGTCTTTGAACTCATTGGAGATTTTCCTTTCCACCTTGCGGCTGATTCTTTCTTGGAGTCCATCCAAGAATTGTGCCATCAACGCTTCTTCATCATCATTGAGCTCCAGCCTGTTCCTTAGCTTCTCGAACTCTTCATAGTACTCCTCTACTGATCTGGTACCCTGCTTAAGAGTACGAAAACGACGTTGCAAGTCCCTATGAAAGTAAGGTGGAACAAACCTTTGTCGCATGACATCTTTCATGTCGACCCATGAGTCTATGGGCCTCATTCTTTTCCTCCTTCTGTCAGACACCTCACAATCCCACCAGATGAGGGCATTGTCCGTGAGTTGTGCTACTGCCATCTAGACTCTCCTAGGCCCTGGTTGGTTGTAATGATCAAAGATATGATCCATTCTTCCCTCCCAATCTAGGTAAGCCTTGGGGTCTACTTTTCCTGCAAAACTTGGAGGAGTTAGCTTAACATCAGGATGAGTTACCCGGTTGTAGGCGTGTTCATCTCCATCCTCATGATGTCTAGGTGGAATCCTTGGTCTCTGGTGAAGACCATATGGCTCGAATCCATCATCTTCTGCCTCTGGTTGCCATGGAGGTCCTCTCGGCCTATGGTGATAGTTATGAGGTTGTGTGCCCTCATCTCCATCTGGCTGGGGCTCCTCCTGTTCGTGCCGTGTCCTAAGGTGCCCAGGACCCTCAGCACGGTCTTGCTCAGCTCTCACGTGCCTTATGGCCTGGAATCACACAGGTCTCTCCACGCGCTCCAATTTCTCGCCTACTGATGTGAGTTGCGTTTGGAGGGTGGTGAACATGGCCATCATGGCTTCGGTTGCTTCTCTATTTTCTTCTGACATTGCGTACTACAAGGAAAGAAGACAAGTTATGCTGCTCCTAAATTATTAGGAGGGTTTTCTTTTATAAGGGAATTCGAAAAAAATGCAAAAGTAAAAAATCTGAGAAATGGAAAATTCGAAAATATGGAGATTTGAATAAAAGGAAATTTTCTTGACAACTATTGCTAGCTGTCCAATTCGAATTCTTTTGGTCTTTTCCTATTTTCTTTATTCTTTTCTTTTAATTTAACTTAAAAATAATATAAATATGATTCTAACAAAAAGGAAAGTCGAAAATAGTAATGCAAGAATGATTCTAGAACCTAGTGATGCACGTAGGAACTAGATGCACTCGGTATGAACTTAGATGTTATTTTTAGGATTTTCTTGAATGAAACTTAAACTAATGCAAGAACAAGAAGCAAAACAAGTTAAAGGATAGAAACAACCTGGTTTAGGAGCTTTAAGCTCTGATACCAAAATGATACAAGCCTCGATCTAAGGCTTGGATGCGCGTGGGCTGTTTGGAGAAGGTTAGGTGAGAAACTCGACCTTAGACTTCTTGGATAGGGGTTTTTGGGTTGGTAGTCGATGGAAAGGTGAAGTGAACCACATGAGGGGTGATGAACCTCGTGATAAATCACAAACTTGGAGCTAGGAGGGCTGGTCTCAACTAGGTTCTAAGCGCACAAGATTCTTAGAGAGAAAACTTGTTGGAAGAAAGTTCTATCTTTAGTAATATCAAAAAGGTTGTCGAACTACAATGCTGGAAGGAGCCTTATTAATATGATCGACAGCTTGACCTTCTAGGGTCGACTCAAAGAAAGAAAAGGAAAGATTACAAAAGTGCACAAATGGAAAATGTACAAAAGTGCATAAATGGAAAATGTGCATAACCGAAAAAGGACCTATTCCTAAATGTCTTTGACTCAAAAAATATAAATATTCTAGATCCTACCCTGCAAAACAGAAAGAGCAAATATTCGAATTGAAAACTTACCTTAATTACCTCACAGCCAAGAAATGGAAGGTGGCCGTCCTTGTGGCATGCACGCGCCTTACTCCTTCTATCAGTTTAGAATTATCATTTTAATTGCCCGATCAACTTGACATGTATGCACTAAATCATTCATAACTTTTGATTTTTAGCTCATAATGACACGAATCATAAGCTAGCTCAATTTGCTATATTGTCACAAAAATAGATACAAAAAAGCATCCAAGTAATCCAGTCTATCCCAGACTGGGTGATGCGATGCATTATGCTTCATTTATAAGCCTTTACTCAATGAGCACCAATGATCAGAAAAATGATCATTTTAACTGGCCGATCAACATGACATGTTGCACTAAATCGTTTGTAACATTTGATTTAGACCTCAGAATAACACGAATCAAATGCCTATGTTAAGCTAGCTCAATTTTTTATATTGTGACAAAATTGGAGAAAAAAATACATACGACAAAGCGTACAAGTAATCCAATATATACAAAACTCCGTGATGCCATGCATTATCGTTCATTTATAAGCTTTTACTCAATGAGTACCAATGATCAGTTTAGAATGATCATTTTAACTTGCCGATCAGCTTGACATGTCCGCAATAAATCGTCTTTAACTTTTGATTTAGAGCTCAGAATGATACCAATCCAATGCCCACATTAAGCTAGCTCAATTTTCTATATTGTGATTAAAATTGAAGACTAAAATTGCTTCAACAAGTCCTCCAAGTAATCAAAACTACGTGATGTCATGCATTATGCTTCATTTATAAGCCTTTACTAAATGAGCACCAATAATCAGTTTAAAATGGTCAATTTAACTGGCTGATCAACTTGACATGTCTGCACTAAATCATACATAACTTTTGATTTATAGATCATAATGACACGAATCAAGTGCCCATGTTAAGCTAGCTCAATTTTCTATGTTTTTGACAAAATCATAGACAGAAATAGAAACGACAAAGCGTCCAAGTAATCCAATCTATCTCAAACTGCATTATGCCATGCATTATGCTTCATTTATAAGCTTTTAATCAATGAGCACCAATGATCACTTAAGAATGATCATTTCAACTGGTCGATCAACTTGACGTATCCGCACTAAATTGTCCGTAGCTTTTAATTTGAAGCTATGAATGACACGAATCCAATGCCCACGTTAAGCTAGCTCAATTTTCTATATTGTGACCAAATTTGAGAGAGAAATAGAAACAAAAAAGTGTACAAGTATTCCAATCTATTCCGAACTGCGAGATGCTCTGCATTATGCTTCATTTATTAGCTTTTACTCAATAAAAACCAATGATTAGTTTAGAATGATCATTTTAACTAGCCGATCAACTTGACATGTATGCGCTATATCGTCCATAACTTTTGATTTATAGCTCATAATGACACGAATTCAATGCCCAGGTTAGGCTAGCTTAATTTGTTATATTGTCACAAATTTTGAGACAAAAATAGATATAAAAAGCGTCCAAGTAATCCAATCTATGCTAGACTGTGTGATGCCATGCATTATGCTTTATTTATAAGCCTTTACTCAATGAGCACCAATGATCATTTTAACTTTCCAATCAACTCGACATGTTGCACTAAATCGTCCGTAACATTTGATTTAGACCTTAGAATGACACGAATCCAATACCCACGTTAAGCTAGATCAGTTTTCTATATTGTGACAAAATTTGAGAAACAAATACATACGACAAAGCGTCCAAGTAATCCAATATATCCCAAACTACGTGATGCCATGCATTTCTTCATTTATTAGCTTTTACTCAATGAGCACCAATGATCAATTTAGAATGATCATTTTAACTTGCCACTCAACTTGACATGTCCGCACTAAATCGTCCGTAACTTTTGATTTTGATCTCAAAATGATACGAATCCAATGACCACGTTAAGGTAGCTCAAATTTCTATATTGTGATAAAATTTAAGACTAAAATTGCTTCTACAAGTCCTCCAAGTAATCAAAACTACGTGACGTCATGCATTATGCTTCATTTATAAGCTTTTACTAAATGAGTACCAATGATCAGTTTAGAATGATCAATTTAACAGGTCGATTAACTTGACATGTACGCACTAAATCGTTTGTAAGTTTTGATTTAGAGCTCAGAAATGACACGAATCCAATTGCCACGTTAAACTTGCTCAATTTTTTTATATTGTGACAAAATTTGAGAAAGATATAGGTACAAAAAAGCGTCCAAGTAATCCAATCTATCCTGAACTGCGTGATGTCATGCATTATTCTTCATTTATAACCCTTTACTCAATGAGCATCAATCATCAGTTTAGAATGATCACTTTAACTGGCCGATCAACTTGTTATGTCCACACTCAATCTTTCTTAACTTTTGATTTAGAGATCAGAATGACACGAATCCAATGTCTATGTTAAGCTAGCTCAATTTCTACATTGCGAAAAAATTTGAGACAGCACTAGATACACAAAACGTCCATGTTATCCAATCTATCCCGAACTTCGTGATGCCATGCATTATGCTTCATTTATAAGCCTTTACTCTATGAGCCCCAATGATCAGTTTAGAATGATGACTTCAATTGGTCAATTAATTTGACATGACTGCAATAAATCGTATGTAACTTTTGATTCAAAGCTCTGAATGACACGAATCCAATGTCTATGTTAAGCTAGCTCAATTTCTACATTGCGAAAAAATTTGTGACAGCACTAGATACGACAAAACGTCCATGTTATCCAATCTATCCCGAACTTCGTGATGCCATGCATTATGCTTCATTTATAAGCCTTTACTCTATGAGCCCCAATGATCAGTTTAGGATGATGACTTTAATTGGTCAATTAATTTGACATGACTGCAATAAATCGTATGTAACTTTTGATTCAAAGCTCTGAATGACACGAATCCAATGCTCACGTTAACCTGGCTCAATCTATACGACAAAGATACGACAAAGCATCCAAGTAATCAAATCTATCCAAAACTGTGTGATGCCATGGTTTATGCTTCATATATAATCGTTAACTTAAAGAGTACCAATGATCAGTTTAGAACAATCACTTTAAGGAGGCGATCAACTTGACATGTCCGGGCTAAATCGTCTGTAACTTTTGATTTAGAGCTCAGAATAACACGAATCCAATGCCCAAGTTAAGGTAGCTCAATTTTCTATATCGTTACAAAATCTGAGAAAGAAATAGATACGAAAAAGCGTTCAAGTAATCCAATCTAGCCAAACTGCGTGATGCCATGCATTATGCTTCATTTATAAGCCTATACTCAACGAGCACCAATGATCAGTCTAGAATGGCCACTTTAACTGCCCGATCAACTTGACATGTCAACATTAAATCGTATGTAACTTATGATTAAGAGTTAAAATTGACACGAATCAAACGTCCACGTTAATCTAGCTCAATTTTCTATATTGTGACAAAATTTAAGACAGAAATAGATTTGAAAAAGTGTTCAAGTAATCATTTCTAGCCAAAACTGTGTGATGCCGTGCATTGTGATTCATTTACAAGCTTTTACTCAATGAGCACCAACGATCAGTTTAGAATGCTCACTTTAATCTGGCGATCAACTTGATATGTCCGCACTAAATAGTCTTTAACTTTTGATTTAGAGCTCAGAAAAACACAAATCCAATGCCCATGTTAAAGTAGCTCAATTTTCTATATCGAGACAAAATTTGAGACAGAAATAGATACGAAAAACCGTTCAAGTAATCCAATCTAGCCAAAACTGCGTGATGCATGCATTATGCTTCATTTATAAGCCTTAACTCAATGAGCACCAATTATCAGTTTAGAATGCTCACTTTAATCTGGTGATCAACTTGACATGTCTGCACTAAATCGTCTGTAACTTTTGATTTAGAGCTCAGAATAACACAAATCCAATGCTCATGTCAAGCTAGCTCAATTTTCTATATCGTGACAAATTTTGAGACAGAAATAGATACGAAAAACCATTCAAGTATCCAATATAGCCAAAACTGCGTGATCCATGCATTATGCTTCATTTATAAGCCTTTACTCAACGAGCACCAATGATCAGTTTAGGATGATCATTTTAACTCGCCAATCAACTTGTCATGTCTACACTAAATCGTCCATAACTTTTGATTTGGATCTCAGAATGACACGATTCCAATGCCCACAATACGCTAGCTCAATTTTTTATATTGTGAAAACATTTGAGGGCATGACAAGATACGACAAAGCATCGTAATCCACTCTATCTCAAATTGCGTGATGCAATGCTCTATGCTTCATTTATATGTGTTTACTTAATGAGTGTCAATGATCAATTTACAATGATCACTTTAACTTGGCGATCAACTTGACATTTTTGCAGTAAATCATCCGTAACTTTTGATTTATAGCTCAGAGTAACGAGAATTGAATGCCCATGTCAAGCTAGCTCAATTTTCTATATTGTGACAAAATTTGAGACAAAAATAGATATGAAAAAGCGTCCAAGTAATCCAATCTATCCAAACTGCATGATATCATGCATTATGTTTCATTTTTAAGCCTTTACTCAATGAGCACAATTAATAAGTTACGAATGATCACTTTAACTGGTCGATTAATTTTACATGTCCGCATTAAATCGTGCGTAACTTATGATTTAGAGCTCAGAATGACACCAATCCAATGCCCACGTAGATATAGCTCAATTTTCTATATTCTGACAAAATTTAAGATAGAAATAGATATGACAACGTGTCCAAGTAACCCAATAATCCCGAACTTCATGATGTCATGCATTATGCTTCCTTTATAAGCCTTAACTCAGTGAGCACCGATGATCAGTTTAGAATGATCACTATAACTGGCCGATCAACTTGACATGTCCGCACTATTTCATCCGTAATTTGTGATTTAGATCTCAGAATGAAATGAATTCAATGCCCACGGTAAGCTAGCTCAATTTCTATATTGTGACAAAATTTGAGACAAAAATAGATACGACAAAGCATCCATGTAATCCAATCTATCCAGAACTACATGATGCCATGAAATATGCTTCATTTATATGCCTTTACTCAATGAGCACCAGTGATCAGTTTAGAATGATCGCTTTAACTGGCCGATAAACGTGAAATGTCCACACTAAATCGTCTGTAACTTTTGATTTAGAGCTCAGAATGACACGAATGCAATACCCACAATAAGCTAGCTCATTTTTTGTATTGTGAAAAAATTTGAGACAGAACTAGATCCGACAAAGCGCCCAAGTAATCCACTCTATCCCAAACTGCCTGATGCCATGCTTTATGATTCATTTATAAGGGTTTACTTAATGAGTACCAATGATCTGTTTAGAATGATAACTTTAACTATGCGATCAGCTTGATATGTCAGCACTAAATCGTCCTTAACTTTTGATTTAGGGCTCAGAATAACATGAATCTAATGCCCATGTTAAGCTAGCTCAATTATCAATATTGTGACAAAATTTGAGACAGAAGTAGATATGACAAAGCATCCATGTAATCCAATCTATCCTGAACTGCGTGATGCCATGCAGTATGCTTCATTTGTATGCCTTTAATCAATGAGCACCAATGATCAGTTTAGAATTATCACTTTAACTGGTTGATCAACTCAAAATGCCCATGTTAAGCTAGCACAATTTTCTACATTTTGACAAAGTTTGAGACATAAATAGATATGACAAAGCGTCAATGTAATCCATTCTATTCCGAATTGCGAGATGTCATGCATTTTGGTTCATTTATAAGCCTTTACTCAATGAGCACCAATGATCAGTTTAGAATGAGCCCCAACGATCAGTTAAGAACAATCACTTAACCTGGCCGATCAACTTAACATGCCGATGTTAAGCTAGCTCAATTTACTATATTTTGACAAAGTTTGAGACAGAAATAGATACGACAAAGCATCCATGTAATCTAATCTATTCCGAACTGGGTAATACTATGCATTATGCTTCATTTATATGCTGTTACTCAGTGACCACCAATGATTTGTTTCAAATGATCACTTTAACTTGCCGATCAACTTGACATGTCCGCATTAATTCGTCCTTAACTCATGATTTAGAGCTCAAAATGCCCACGTTATGCTAGCTCAATTTTCTATATTGTGAAAAAATTTGAGACAAAAATGGATTGGAAAAAGCGTTCAAGTAATCCAATCTAGCCAAAACTGCATGATGCTATGCATTATGCTTCATTTATAAGCCTTTACTCAATGAGCACCAATGATCAGTTTAGAATGATCAATGTAACTGGCAGATCTTGACATCATCCGTCACTTTTGATTTAGAACTCAGAATGACACGAATCCAAAGCCCACACTAAGCTAGCTCAATTTTAATATTGTACAAAAATTTAAGACATAACAAGATACGACAAAGCGTCTGAGTAATTCACTCTATCTAAAACTTTGTGATGCCATGCTTTATGCTTCATTTATAAGCATTTACTTAATGAGCACTAATGATCATTTTAGAATGGCCACTTTAACTAGGCGATCAACTTTACATGTCCACACTAAATCGTCTGTAACTTTTGATTTAGAGTTCAGAATAACACGAATCCAATGCCCATGTTAAGGTAGCTCAATTTTCTATATTGTGACAAAATTTGAGACAAAAAGAGAAACGAACAAGCGTTCAAGTAATCCAATCTAGCAAAAACTGCATGATGCCATGCATTATGCTTCATTTATAAGCCTTTACTCAGTGAGCAGCAATGATCAGTTGAGAATGATCACTTTAACTGGCCGACCAACTTCACATGTCCGCACTAAATCGTACCTAACTTTTGATTTAGAGCTCAGAGTGAAACGAATTCAATGCCCACATTAAGCTACCTCAATTTTATATACTGTGACAAAATTTGTGACAGAAATAGATACGAAAAAGCGTTCAAGTAATCCAATCTAGCCAAAACTTTGTGATGTCATGCATTATTCTTCATTTATAAGCCTTTAATCAATGAACACTAATGAACAGTTTAGAATGATCACTTAACAAAGCGATCAACTTGACATATCCGCAATGAACCATCCGTAACTTTTGATTTAGAGCTCAGAATAACAGGAATCCAATACCCATGTTAAGCTAGCTCAATTTTCTATATTGTGACAAAATGTTAAAGCAAATTAGATACGAAAACCCATTGAAGTAATCCAATCTAGCCAAAACTGCGTGATCCCATGCATTATGCTTCATTTATGACCCTTTACTCAATGAGCACCAATGATCATTTTAAATGATCACTTTAACAGGTCGATAAACTTGACATATCTGCACTAAATCGTCCGTAACTTTTTATTTAGAGCTCAAAATGACACGAATCAAATGCCCACGTTAAGGTAGCTGAAGTTTCTATATTGTGATAAAATTTAAGACTAAAATTGCTTCGTCAAGTCCTCCAAGTAATCAAAACTACGTGATGTCATGCATTATGATTCATTTATAAGCCTTTACTAAATGAGTACCAATGATCAGTTTAGAATGATCAATTTAACAGGTCGATTAACTTGACATGTACGCACTAAACCGTTTGTAAGTTTTGATTTAGAGCTTAGAATGCCACGAATCCAATGCCCACGTTAAACTTGCTCAATTATTTATATTGTGACAAAATTTGAGAAAGATATAGGTACGAAAAAGCATCCAAGTAATCCAATCTATCCCGAATTGCGTGATGCCATGCATTATGCTTCATTTATAAGCCTTTATTCAATGAGCACCAATGATCAGTATATAATGATCAGTGTAACTGGCCGATCAACTTGACATGTCCGCATTTAATCGTCCTTAACTTTTGATTTAGAGCTCAGAATGACATGAATCCAATGCTCACATTATGCTTCATTTATAACCCTTTACTCAATGATCACCAATGATCAGTTAAGAATGATCAATTTAACTGACCGATACACTTTACATGTCCACACAAATCCATTCGTAACTTTTGATTTAGAACTCCGAATGACACGAATCCAATGCACACGTTAGGATAGCTCAATTTTTTATATTGTGATAAAATTAAGGACTAAAATGGCTTCGACAAGTCCTCCAAGTAACTAAATCTATCAAAAACTACATGATGGCATGCATTATGCTTCATTTATAAGCCTTTACAGAATGAGCACCGATAATCATTTTAGAATCATCAATTTAACTAGGCGATCAACTTGACATGTCTGCACTAAATCGTCCATGACTTATGATTTATCATAATGACACGAATCCAATGCCCACGTTAACCTAGCTCAATTTTCGATATTGTGACAAAATTTGAAACAGAAATAGATACGAAAAAGCATTCAAGTAATCCATTCTAGCCAAACCTGAGTGATGCCATGCATTATGCCTCATTTATAAGCACTTAATCAATTACCACCAGTGATCAGTTTAGAATGATCACTTGAACTGACCGATCAACTTGACATGTGTGCACTAAATCATCCGTAACTTTTGATTGAGAGCTCAGAATGAAACGAATCCAATACCCACATTAAGCTAGCTATTTTGTTAATATTGTGACAGAATTTGAGATAGAAATAGGTATGAAAAACCATCCATGTGATCCAATCAATCTCGAACTGCATGATGCCATGAGTTATTTTTCATTTATAAGCCTTTACTCAATGAGAAGCAATGATCAAAAGAATGGTCATTTTAACTGGCCGATCAACTTTACATGTCGCACTAAATCATCCGTAACTTTTGATTTAGACCTTAGGATGACATGAATCCAATGCCCGCGTTAAGCGAGCTCAATTATCTGTAATGTGACAAAATTTGACAAAGCGTCCAAGTAATCCAATCTATCCCAAACTGCGTGATGCCATACATTATATTTCATTTATAAGCTTTAACTCAATGAGCACCAATGGTCAGTTTAGAATGAGTACCAATGATCTGTTTAGAAAGATCACTTTAACGAGACGATCAACTTGACATGTCCGCACTAAATCCTCTGTAACGTTTGATTTAGATCTCAGAATAACACGAATCCAATGCCAATGTTAAGGTAGCTCAATTTTATATATTGTTACAAAATTATAGACAGAAATAGATATGAAAAAGCATTCAAGTAATCCAATCTAGCTAAAACTGCGTGATGTCGTGCATTATGATTCATTTATAAGCCTTTACTCAATGAGCACCAATGATCAGTTTAGAATGATCACTTTAACTGCCGATCAACTTGAAATTTCCGCATTAAATCGTCCATAACTTATGATTAACAGATTAAACTGACACGAATCCAATGCCCACGTTAAGCTAGCTCAATTTTCTATAGTGAGACAAAATTTTGAGACATAAATAGATAAGACCAAGTAATCCACTCTACCCCAAACTGCGTGATGCCATGCCTTATACTTCATTTATAAGCATTTAATTAACGAGTACCAGTGATCAGTTTAGAATGATCACTTTAACTAGGCGATCAACTTGACATGTCCGCACTAAATCCTCCATAACTTTTGATTTAGAGCTTAGAATAACACGAATCCAATGCCAATGTTACGGTAGCTCAATTTTCTATATTGTGACAAAATTTGAGCTGGCAATTGATATAAGCCTTTACTCAATGAGCACCAATGATCTGTTTAGAATGATTAGATATAAGCGTTCAAGTAATCCAATCTAGCTAAAATTGCGTGATGCCATGCATTATGCTTCATTTATAAACCTTTACTCAATGAGCACCAATGATCAGTTTAGAATGATCACTTCAACTGCCCGATCAACTTGAAATTTCCGCATTAATTCGTCCGTAACTTATGATTTAGAGCTAAAACTGATATGAATCCAATGCCCACGTTAAGCTAGCTCATTTTTCATATTGAGTCAAAATTTGAGACAGAGATTGATACGACAAAGCGTCCAAGTAATCCAATCTATCCTGAACTGCGTGATGTCATGCATTATGCTTCATTTATAACCCTTTACTCAATGAGCACCAATGATCAGTTTAGAATGATCACTTTAACTGGCCGATCAACTTGTTATGTCCACACTCAATCTTTCCTAACTTTTGATTTAGAGATCAGAATGACACGAATCCAATGTCTACGTTAAGCTAGCTCAATTTCTACATTGCGGCAAAATTTGAGACAACACTAGATACGACAAAACATCCATGTTATCAAATCTATCCCGAACTCCGTGATGCCATGCATTATGCTTCATTTATAAGCCTTTACTCTATGAGCCCCAATGATCAGTTTAGAATGATGACTTTAATTGGCCAATCAATTTGACATGACTGCAATAAATCGTATGTAACTTTTGATTCAAAGCTCCGAATGACACGAATCCAATGCTCGCGTTAACCTAGCTCAAATTTTTTATACTATGAAAAAATTTGAGATAGAACTAGATTCGACAAAGCATCCAAGTAATCGAATCTATCCAAAACTGTGTGATGCCATGCTTTATGCTTCATCTATAAGTGTTTTTTTAAAGAGTACCAATGATCAGTTTAGAACAATCACTTTAAGGAGGCGATCAACTTGACATGAATAAGTTATGAATGATCACTTTAACTAGTCGATCGATTTTACATGTCCGCATTAAATCGTGTGTAACTTATGATTTAGAGCTCAGAATGACACCAATCCAATGCCCACGTAAATCTAGCTCAATTTTCTATATTCTGACAAAATTTAAGATAGAAATAGATATGACAACGTGTCCAAGTAACCCAATCAATCCCGAACTTCATGATGTCATGCATTATGCTTCATTTATAACTCTTAACTCAATGAGCACCGATGATCAGTTTAGAATGATCACTATAACTGGCCGACCAACTTGACATGTCCGCACTATTTCATCCCTAATTTGTGATTTGGATCTCAGATGAAACGAATTCAATGCCCACGGTAAGCTAGCTCGATTTCTATATTGTGACAAAATTAGAGACAAAAAAAAGATACGACAAAGCATCCATGTAATCCAATCTATCCAGAACTACATGATGCCGTGAAATATGCTTCATTTATATGTCTTTACTCAGTGAGCACCAGCGATCAGTTTAGAATGATAGCTTTAACTGGCCGATAAACGTGAAATATCCACACTAAATCGTCTCTAACTTTTGATTTAGAGCTCAGAAGGACACGAATGCAATACCCACAATAAGCTAGCTCATTTTTGTATTGTGAAAAAATTTGAGACAGAACTAGATACGACAAAGCGTCCAAGTAATCCACTCTATCCCAAAGTGCATGATGCCATGCTTTATGATTCATTTATAAGGGTTTACTTAATGAGTACCAATGATCTGTTTAGAATGATAACTTTAACTAGGCGATCAACTTGATATGTCAGAACTAAATCGTCCGTAACTTCTGATTTAGAGCTCAGAATAACATAAATCCAATGCCCATGTTAAGCTAGCTCAATTATCTATATTGTGACAAAATTTGAGACTAAAGTAGATACGACAAGGCATCCATGTAATCCAATCTATCCTGAACTGCGTGATGCCATGCATTATGTTTCATTTGTATGCCTTTAATCAATGAGCACCAATGATCAGTTAAGAATGATCACTTTAATTGGTTGATCAACTCAAAATGCCCATGTTAAGCTAGCTCAATTTTCTATATTTTGACAAAGTTTGAGACATAAATAGATACGACAAAGCGTCAATGTAATCCAATCTATTCCGAACTGTGAGATGTCATGCATTTTGCTTCATTTATAAGCCTTTACTCAATGAGCACCAATGATCAGTTTAGAATGATCACTTTAACTGGCTGATCAACTTGACATGTACGCACTAAACCGTCTGAAACTGTTTATTTAGAGATCAGAATGACACGAATTCAATGACCACGTTAAGGAAGCTCAGTTTTCTATATTGTGACAAAATTTGAGAGAGAAATAGAGACGACAAAGCGTCCATTTAATCCAATCTATCCCGAACGGCGTGATGCCATGCATTATGCTTCCTTTATATGTCTTTACTCAATGAGGAGCAATGACCAGTTTAGAATGAGCCCCAACGATCAGTTTAGAATGATCACTTAAACTTGGCCGATCAACTTAACATGGCCATGTTAAGCTAGCTCAATTTTCTATATTTTGACAAAGTTTGAGACAGAAATAGATACGACAAAGCATTCATGTAATCTAATCTATTCTGAACTGGGTAATACCATGCATTATGCTTCATTTATATGCTGTTACTCAATGACCACCAATGATCTGTTTAGAATGATCACTTTAACTTGCCGATCAACTCATGATTTAGAGCTCAAAATGAGACGTATCCAATGCCCACGTTAAGCTAGCTCAATTTTCTATATTGTGAAAAAATTTGAGACAAAAATGGATTGGAAAAAGCGTTCAAGTAATCCAATCTAGCCAAAACTGCGTGATGCTATGCATTATGCTTCATTTATAAGCCTTTACTCAATGAGCACCAATGATCAGTTTAGAATGATCAGTGTAACTGGCCGATCTTGACATCGTACGTCACTTTTGATTTAGAACTCAGAATGACACGAATCCAATGCCCACGTTAAGCTAGCTCAATTTTAATATTGTAAAAAAATTTTAGACATAACGAGATACGACAAAGCGTCTAAGTAATTCACTCTATCTAAAACTTGGTGATGCCATGTTTTATGCTTCATTTATGAGCGTTTACTTAATGAGCGCTAATGATCATTTTAGAATGGCTACTTTAACTAGGCGATCAACTTGACATGTCCACACTAAATCGTCCGTAACTTTTGATTTAGATTTCAGAATAACACGAATCCATTGCCCATGTTAAGGTAGCTCAATTTTCTATATTGTGACAAAATTTGAGACAAAAATAGATACGAAAAAGCGTTCAAGTAATCCAATCTAGTGAAAACTGCATGATGCCATGCATTATGCTTCATTTATAAGCCTTTACTCAATGAGCAGCAATGATCAGTTGAGAATGATCACTTTAACTGGCCGACCAACTTCACATGTCCACACTAAATCATACCTAACTTTTGATTTAGAGCTCAGAGTGACACGAATTCAATGCCAACATTAAGCTATCTCAATTTTATATACTGTGATAAAATTTGTGACAGAAATAGATACGAAAAAGCGTTCAAGTAATCCAATTTAGCCAAAACTGTGTGATGTCATGCATTATGCTTCATTTATAAGCCTTTAATCAATGAACACCAATGAACAGTTTAGAATGATCACTTTAACAAAGCGAACAACTTGACATATCCGCAATAAACTATCCATAACTTTTGATTTAGAGCTCAGAATAACACGAATCCAATACCCATGTTAAATGTTAAAGAAAATAAGATATGAAAAACCATTGAAGTAATCCAATCTAGCCAAAACTGCGTGATCCCATGCATTATGCTTCATTTATGACCCTTTACTCAATGAGCACCAATGATCATTTTAAATGATCACTTTAACAGGCCGATAAACTTGACATATCTGCACTAAATCATCCGTAACTTTTTATTTAGAGCTCAAAATGACACGAATCCAATGCCCACGTTAATGTAGCTAATGTTTTTATATTGTGACAAAATTTGAGACAGAAACAGATATGAAAATGCATTCAAGTAATCTAATCTAGTCCGAACTGCTAAATGCCATGCATTCTGCTTCATTTGTAAGCCTTACTTAACGAGCACCAATGAATACTTTAGAATAATCATATTATCTGGCCGATCAACTTGACATGTCTGTACTAAATCGTCTGTAAGTTTTGATTTAGAGCTCTGAATGAAATGAATCCAATGCCCACGTTAAGCTAGCTCAACTTTCTATATTGTGACAAAATTTGAGACAAAAATAGATACGACAAAGCGTCCAAGTAATCAAATCTATCTAAAACTGCGTGATGCCATGCATTATGCTTCATTTATAAGCCTTTACTCCATGAGCACCAATGATTAGTTTAGAATGATCACTTTAACTGCCCGATCAATTTGACATTTCTGCACTAAATCGTCCATAACTTTTGATTTAGAGGAAGGAATGACACAAACCAATGCACAAGTTAGGCTAGCTCAATATTTTATACTGTAACAAAATTTCGACCGAACTAGACACGACAAAGCGTCCAAGTTATCCATCTATCCCAAACTGCGTGATGCCATGCTTTATGCTTCATTTATAAGTGTTTACTTAATAAGCACCAATGATCACTTTTACTAGGCGATCAACTGGACATGTCCACACTAAATGGTCCGTAACTTTTGATTTAGAGCTCAGAATGACAGGAATCATATGCCCATGTCAAGCTAGCTCAATTTTCTATGTTGGGACAAAATTTGAGACATAAATCGATACGAAAACCATTCAAGTAATCCAATCTTGCCAAAACTATGTGATGCCATGCATTATGCTTCATTTATAAGCCTTTACTCAATAAGCACCAATTATCAATTTAGAATGATCACTTTAACAGACCGATCAACTTGACATGTCCGCTCGTCCGTAACATATGAATTAGAGCTCACCATGACAAGAATGCAATTCCCACATTAAGCTAGCTAGGTTTTCTATATTGTGACAAAATTTGAGGCAAAAATAGATACGACAAAGCGACCATGTAATAATCTATCGCGAACTGCGGGATGGTATGCATTATTGATGCAGGAACAAGAGGACTTGTTCGAGCAAGGGGAACTGCTAGAGAGACTCTAGCTGGCTGTACAGCACTTTCTAGAGACTCAACAGTGATGGGTTGATGGTGACCCTTCAGCTGGCTGTAGAGCACTTTCTGGAGGATCTAAGTGAGGATTGAGTAGAGAGGTGGATCGAGAGATGCCACACAGATTATGGAAGGTCTGTGATAAGTCTAGAGCACTCAAGCTTCAAGGATTCTCACACAAGAAGGCTGGAGGCGTCAGCTCCTTTCAAAGGAAGAAAAACTAGGTTTTTATTTCATAAAACATAAGTGATTACATGCTGAGAAGGGACTTTATATACTAGTCCAGCAGCAGGTGCCTTCTAGGGCTGAAAATACATTATAATGAAAGGACTAAAGCAAAAATAACAACAAGACATTAGGACCTAATGACAAATAAAAGACGATTAAACTTAACAGTCACATTCCTGCAAAAACAAGCAAATAAACTTGTTAATTCAAACATAAGAATTTTAAATACGCACCTTGGTCTCTTGTAGCTCCTTATAATGTCTTCTTAAGTTTGTTTAGCAATGATGAACAAGGTTGTATCTTTGAAGCCTTGTAAAACTGGAAGGAGTGAATTTGTTGTAGTCTTTAGTTGTTCATAGTCTCCTTCTTGTAATTCTTTAGTAAGTTGAGCTTCATAGAATCCTCCATCTTCTATGATTGTTATGAGACTCTCGACAGACTTGTTGAACATCTTACAAAGGTTTCTTGTGCCTGATTTTGTTATTGGAGCTTGTCTCATAATAGGTATACTAATGGGCTCTTCCTCAGCTTCTAGTGAGCTAGTATTGATGTCCTCATCATCTCCTCCCTCTTGAAAAGGTTCTGTCCTCAGAACAGGTACATCCGCATGAAAAGGAGCAAGATCAGTAATATTAAAAGTAGGAGATATGGTCATCTCACCTGGCAGCTCAAGCTTATAGGTATTGTTGTTGATCTTCTCTAAAACACGAAAAGGATCATCTCCTCTTGGGGAAAGATTGGATTTCCTTTGGTTGGGGAATCTTTCATGTCTCATGTGCAGCCATACCCAATCTCCAGGTTCAAATGATATGTCTTTTCGGTGTTTATCTGCATTTCTTTTGTACTGCTCGATTCTCTTTTCCAAGTTTTCCATGACCTTTTGATGAATCTTCTTTACATAATCTGCCCTGGTTTCTCCTTCACTAGACATAACATCTTGAGGTAAAGGTATAAGATCTAGTGGGGTAGTAGGAGTAAATCCATAAACCACTTCAAAAGGAGAAAGTTTAGTTGCTGAATGTTTAGCATGATTATAAGCAAACTCAATGTAAGGTAAGCAAGACAACCAGTTTCTTAGATTCTTACCGACCGTGGCTCTCAACAATGTTGAAAGAGTTCGGTTTACTACATCTGTTTGACCATCAGTCTGTGGGTGGCAAGTCATTGAGAAGAGCAGCTTAGTTCCCAACCTTTTTCATAATGTCTTCCAGAAATGACTTAGAAATTTGGTGTCACGATCTGAAATGATTGTTCTGGAAACTCCATGTAGGCGCACTACTTCTTTAAAAAAAGATCAGCTATTTGTGTAGCATCATTAGTCTTGTTACATGGTATAAAATGAGCCATCTTTGAGAACCTGTCTACAACTACAAAGATAGAATCCTTGTGGTTGATCTTCGGCAGACCTAAGACAAAGTCCATAGAGATATCTACCCAAGGTAGGTTAGGAATGGGCAAAGGCATATAACAACCATAGGGGTGTGACCTGGATTTTGGTTTCAAGCAAGTTATGCACTTAGCACAGAATCTTTCAACATCTTGTTTTAGATGTGGCCAGTAGAAATGTTCCATAAGTACACTCAATGTCTTATCTCGGCCAAAATGACCCATGAGTCCTCCTCCATGAGCTTCTCCAATCAATAGTTCTCTCATTGATCCCTGAGGAATACAAAGACGCTTTTCCTTAAACAAAAATCCATCATGTTGATAAAACATACCAGATGCAGCCTTGTTGGTCTCCTTAAACAGTTCTTGAAAATCTGGATCAGTTTCACACATTGCCTTGATGTGTTCAAATCCCATAATCTTAGCTTTCCATTGTGCTGATGAGAGCATGTCTCCTTGATAAAGCATCAGCCACAACGTTATCTTTACCTTTCTTATATTTGATCACATAGGGAAAAGTCTCCACAAACTCAAGCCACTTTGCATGCCTTTTCTTAAGCTTAGTTTGTCCTCTAAAGTGCTTGAGCTTCTCATGATCTGTATGAATAACAAACTCCTTTGACAGTAGGTAATGTTGCCAAGTTTCAAGAGACCTTACCTGATGAGGACATCAGGTCGTACATCCAGCCAGGAGACCAGACTGGCCGACCAGGAAGCTTGCCCGAGATAGCCGGACCATCTGGCACGCCTTCCGGCCCAAGCAGTACCGCCGGACCCTCGACCACAAGGACCAGAGCAACCAGCAATGCCAGCGGAGAGGCCCAAGCTTCCGGCACACTTGGTGGCGACGTGGATGACACCTCCGGTCCTTCTGGTGATGCCGCCAACTCCGGGATCAACTTGGCCGGTCCTGAAGGCATTCCGGCCAGTACCTCGCACAATCCAGCCGGTACAGTCGATCCAGGCGAGTACACGCGCATTTCCACTTCTACACAAGCGGACTCGGACCAAATGAGCTACCAGCTCCATGAAATGCACCTAGAGGAAGTATCTACACCAGTGGTACATCAAGGAGCAATGACAAGAAGCAGATCAAGGGCATTCTTCCAAAAATTCAGCTTATGGGTCGACAAGCTCCTAGAGGAAGATCGACTAAGGACAATGGGCCAAAAATGCAAGGAAGAGTCCAATGGCTTCTCAACAACACAAGGGACATCAGAGACTTTGGCTTTAGTGGCAAGAGAGGTCAGGGCCCAAAGAATTTTAACCCTACTCCAAGTCGAAGACTAGGAGCAAGGCGCGTGCATGCCACAAGGACGGCCACCTTCCATTTCTTGGCCATGAGGTAAGTTAAGGTAAGTTTCAATTCAAATATATGCCTCTTTCTGTTTTGCAGGGTAGGATCTAGAATATTTACTTTCATTGAGTCAAAGACATTTTAAGAATAGGTCCTTTTTCGATTATATAGTTTTGTATCTTTTCCTTTTGTGCACTTTTGTAAGTTTTCCTTTTCTTATTTGGGTCGACCCTAGAAGGTCAAGCTGTCGAGCATATTAATAGGGCTCCTTCCAGCATTGTATTTTGACAACCTTTTTGATATTAATAAAGATAGAACTTTTTCCCCAACAAGTTTTCTCTCAAGAATCTTGTGCGCTTAGAATCTAGTTGAGACCAGCCCTCCTAGCTCTAAGTTTGTGATTTATCATGAGGTTCATCACCCCTCGTGTGGTTCACTTCACCTTTCCATCGAATACACCCAAAAACCCCTATCCAAGAAGTCTAAGGTCGAGTTTCTCACCTAAACTTCTCCAAACAGCTCACTCGCATACATCCTTGAATCAAGGCTTGTATCATTTTGGTATCAGAGCTTAAAGCTCCTAAACCAGGTTGTTTCTATCCTTTTGCTTGTTTTGTTTTGAGTTCTTGCATTAGTTTAAGTCGCATTCAAGAAAAATCAAAAAAATAACATCAAACTCCAAACCGAGTGCATCTAGCCTTCTACTTGTATCACTAGGGTTTAGATTCACTTTTGCATGCCATTCACGTTTTCCTTTTTGTTTAAATCATATTTCCTTTATTTTTAAGTTAAATTAAAAAGAAAAGAAAAAGAAAATAGAAAGAATAGTAAAAGAATTGGAATTGGACAGCTAGCACAAGTTGTCAAGAAAGTTTCCTTTTTCTCAAATCTTCATATCTTTGAATTTCCAATTCTCAGATTTTTTCCTTTTCGCAAAATTTTCGAATCCTTATAAAAAGAAAACCCTCCTAATAATTTAGGAGCATCCTAACTTGTCTTCTTTCTTTGTAGCACACAATGGCAGAAGAAAATAGAGAAGCAACCGAAGCCATGATGGCCATGTTCACCACACTCCAAACACAACTCGCATCCATAGGCGAGAGGTTGGAGCGCGTGGAAATACCGGTGAGATTCCAGGCCATAAGGCATGTGAGAGCTGAGCAAGACCGTCCTGAGGGTCCTGATCACCTTAGGACACGGCACGAACAGGAGGAACCCCAGCCAGATGGAGATGAGGACACACAACCTCATAACTATCACCCTAGGCCGAGAGGACCTCCATGGCAACCAGAGGCAGAAGATGATGGCTTTGAGCCATATGGTCTTCACCAGAGACCAAGAATGCCTCCTAGACATCATGAGGATGGAGATGAACACACCTACAACCGGGTAAATCATCCTGATGTTAAGCTAACTCCTCCTAGTTTTGCAGGAAAAGTAGACCCCGAGGCTTACCTAGATTGGGAAAGAAGAATGGATCATATCTTTGATCATTACAACCAACCAGGACCTAGGAGAGTCTCAATGGCAGTAGCACAACTCACGTACAATGCCCTCATCTGGTGGGATCGTGAGGTATCTAATAGAAGGAGGAAGAGAATGAGGCCCATAGACTCATGGGTCGACATGAAAGACCTCATGCGACAAAGGTTTGTTCCACCTTACTTTCATAGAGACTTTTGCAACGTCGTTTTCATACTCTTAAGCAGGGAACTAGATCTGTAGAGGAGTACTATGAAGAGTTCGAGAAGCTAAGGAACAGATTGGAGCTCAATGATGATGAAGAAGCATTGATGGCACAATTCTTGGATGGACTCCAAGAAAGAATCAGCCGCAAGGTGGAAAGGCAAATCTACAGTGACTTCAAAGACTTGTTCCACCTGTTTGTCCAGGCTGAGCAGCACATCAAACGTAAGAACCAAGACATCCGCAGCAAGCCTAAGACACTTTGGGCACCAAGCAACATGCCCAAGCCCGTAGACAAAGGCAAGAGCATAGAGATCGAGTCCAGGTTCAAGAGCAAGCCTCCTGAACCCACCGGTGACCAGAGAGAGCCTGGTAAGTCTTCTAACCCTCAAAGATCACTTGACATCACTTGTTTCAAGTGTAGGGGTCGCTAACACATCTCAAGGGAGTGCCCAAACAACCGGGTCATGTTGATTACGGAGGCTGGAGAATATGAGTCCCAAGATGAAGAGGACTATGAACCAGAAGAGGAGTATGGTGACATTGAGTACCCTGATGTGGGGGAAGTGCTGGTCACTAGACGCATCCTCAGTGCAATGGTGGATCCTTCAGAGACCATCCAAAGGGAGAACATCTTCCACAGCCGTTGCACCATCAAGGGCAAGGTATGTAGCCTCATCATAGATGGTGGTTCTTGCACTAACGTTGCTAGTGCATATATGGTTGATAAGCTAGGTCTAGAGAAGACAAGGCATCCTCGACCATATAGACTGAGATGGCTAGATGACAAGGTGGAGCTCAAGATCCATGAGCAAGTCACTGTGCCATTCAGTGTGGGCAAGTACCACGACCAAGTCGTGTGCGACGTGGTGCCCATGCAAGCTGGCCATCTTCTGCTAGGAAGACCATGGCAGTTTGACAAAGAGACCAGGCATGATGGCCGAACCAATCTCTACACTTTTGTGCATGACAAAAGAAAGGTCAGCTTGGCTCCTCTTACACCTGCCCAGGTACATGAGCTACAACTCCAAATGAGTAAGGAAAAGAAACTTATCAAGTCTAATTTTCTTATTCAACCAAGCCATATCCGGAGAGCTTTAGCCTCGAAGGATTTAATGTTACTAATGGTTTTCAAGGAAGTGTTGAATGTAGAAAAAGAACAGGTAGAGCTACCTCCTGAAGTAGAAACTCTCCTCAACAAGTTCCAGGATGTATTTCCAGAGGAGATACCAGCAGGCTTGCCTCCTTTACGTGGCATAGAACACCAGATCGATCTAGTGCCCGGAGCAGCCCTGCCCAACCGGCCAGCCTACCGAATGAGTCCAGAGGAGCCCAAGGAGCTTGAGAAGCAAGTCAAGGAGCTCCTGGAGAAAGGATATGTTCGAGAGAGCCTCAGTCCATGTGCCGCACCAGTGCTACTATTGCCCAAGAAGGATGGGACTTGGCGAATGTACGTGGACTGCCGAGCAATCAACAACATCACTGTCAAGTACCGGCATCCAATACCACGGCTGGATGACATGCTAGATGAGCTGAGTGGAGCCACGGTCTTCTCTAAGATAGACCTCAAGAGTGGATACCACCAGGTCAGGATGAAAGAAGGTGATGGATGGAAGACTGCTTTCAAGACAAAGCAAGGGCTCTACGAGTGGACAGTCATGCCATTTGGCTTGACTAATGCCCCAAGCACCTTCATGCGCCTTATGAACCAAGTTCTTAGGGCGTACATCAGTAAGTTTGTAGTAGTTTACTTTGATGACATCTTGGTTTATAGTAAGTGCCTACGGGAACACCTCACACATCTTGAGATCGTACTTAAAACCCTTCGACAAGAAGAGCTTTATGCCAATCTCAAGAAGTGCACCTTTTGTACTGATGAGCTTGTCTTTTTAGGTTTTGTTGTAAGTTCACAGGACCTACAGGTTGATGAAGAGAAGATTCGAGCCATACAAGAATGGCCAACACCAGGCAACATCAGCCAAGTAAGGAGCTTCCACGGACTGGCCAGCTTCTATAGGAGATTCGTGCCCAACTTCAGCAGTATTGCCTCACCCTTGACGGCAGTAGTGAAGAAGAACGTGGGATTCAGCTGGGGGAAGCTCAGGAGAAGGCATTCCAGGCCTTGAAGGACAGCCTTACACATGCACCAGTGCTAGTCCTGCCCGACTTCAACAAGACGTTTGAAGTGGAGTGTGATGCCTCTGGAATAGGCATAGGAGAAGTGCTAACCCAAGGAGGGAGACCAGTGGCATACTTCAGTGAGAAGCTAGGTGGTGCCTCACTGAACTACCCCACTTATGACAAGGAGCTTTATGCCCTTGTCCGAGCATTGGAGACTTGGCAGCATTACTTGCTGTCCAAGGAGTTTGTGATCCACACTGATCATGAGACTCTCAAACACCTCAGAGGGCAAACCAATCTCAAGAGGAGACATGCCAGGTGGATGGAGTTCATAGAGACCTTCCCATACATCATCAAGTACAAGAAGGGCAAAGAGAATGTGGTAGCCGATGCACTATCAAGGTGGTTTGCCTTGATATCAACCATGGAGGCAAAGGTCCTAGGATTCGAGCACATCAAGGACCTATACAAGGATGATCCTGACTTTACTGAGAGCTACAAGGAGTGTGGCACAGGGAGTCATGGAAAGTTCTACATCCATGAGGGATTCTTGTTCCGAGAAAGAAAGATGTGCATACCACAAGGATCATTAAGGGAGTTTATCATCCGAGAAGCTCATGGAGGAGGACTCATGGGCCACTTTGGTGTCGACAAGACTCTAGCAGTGGTCAAGGAGCACTTCTACTGGCCACACATCAAGAGGACAGTAGAACCTCATTGTGCAAGATGCATCACTTGCAAGAAGGCAAAGTCCCGAGTGCAACCTCACGGGTTGTATCTCCCACTGCCCATACCTACACATCCATGGGTGGACATCTCAATGGACTTTGTTCTAGGTCTGCCCAAGATCAACCACAAAGATGCAATCTTTGTAGTGGTGGACAGATTCTCCAAGATGGCGCACTTCATTCCATGTGCCAATGTCAATGATGCCACACAAACAACTGAGCTGTTCTTCAGGGAGATAGTACGGCTTCATGGAGTGCCAAGGACCATCGTATCAGACAGGGACACCAACTTCCTCAGCCATTTCTAGAGGACCCTTTGGAGAAAGCTAGGAACGAAGCTACTCTTCTCTACCACCTGCCATCCTCAAACTGATTGCCAAACTGAAGTTGTCAACAGGACACTATCAACCCTTCTCAAGACTACACTAGGGAAGAACCTAAAGACTTGGGTGGAGTGCCTGCCATTCATAGAGTTCGCTTACAACTGAGCCGTGCACTCAGCAACCAAGAAGACACCATTTGAAGTAATCCAATCTATAACAAACTGTGTGAGGCCATGCCTTAGGCTTCATTTATAATCTTTTACTTAAAGAACACCAATGATAAGTTTAGAATGATCATTTTAACTGACCAATCAACTTGACATGTCCGCACTAAATCATCTATAATTTTTTATTTGGAGCTCAAAATGACACGAATGCAATGCCAACGTTAAGCTAGCTCAATTTTTTATAGTTTGTCAAAATTTGAGACGGAAATAGAGACGACAAAGCGTCCAAGTAATCAAATCGATCCCAAACTACATGATGTCATGCTTTATGCTTCATTAATAAGCCCTTACTTAATCAGCACCAGTGATCACTTTAGAATGATCAGTTTAACTACCCGATCAAATTGACATGTATGCACTAAATCATCAATAACTTTTGATTTAGAGCTTAGAATGACACGAATCCAATGCCCACGTTAATCTAGCGCAATTTGCTATATTTTGACAAAATTTGAGACAGAAATATAGACTAAAAAGTATCCAAGTAATCCAATCTATCGAAAATGTTTGATGCCATGCATTATGTTTCATTTATAAGCCTTTACTTAATGAGCACCAATGATGACTTTAGAATAATCACTTTAACTGGCCACTACAATTGACATGACCGCACTAAATCGTTCGTAACTTTTGATTTAGAGCTCCGAATGACAAAAATCTAATGCCCACATTAAGCTAGTTCAATTTTCTATATTGTGCAAAAATTGGAGACAGAACAAGATATGACAAAGCGTCCAAGTAATCCAATCTATCCAAGACTGTGTGATGCCATGCATTATGCATTTTTAAGCCTTTACTCAATGAGCACCATTGATCAATTTAGAATGATCACTTTAACTGGCCGATCAACTTGACATGTCCGTACTAAATCATCCATAACTTTTGATTTATAGCTGAGAATGACACGAATTCAATACCCACGTTAATCTAGCTCAATATTATATATTTTGACAAAACTTTATATAGAAATAGAGACGACAAGGCGTCGAAGTATTCCAGTCTATCCAAACTGCTTGATGCCATGCATTATGCTTCATTTAGTTAGAATGATCACTTTAACTGGCTGATCAACTTGACATGCCCGCACTAAATCGTCTGTACATTTGATTTAGAGCTCAGAAACACACAAATCCAATGCCCACGTTAAGATAGCTCAAATTTCTATATTGTAACAACATTTGAGACAGAAATAGATACGATAAAGCATTCAAGTAATACAATCTATCCAAAACTGTGTGATGCCGAGAATTATGCTTCATTTATAAGCCTTTACCTAATAAGTACCAATTATCAGTTTAGAATGATCACTTTAACTGGCTGATCAACTTGACAATTTCCGCACTAAATTGTTTCTAACTTTTGATTTAGAGCTCAAACTGACACGAATCCAATACCCATGTTAATCTAGCTCAATTTTCTCAATCTTGACAAAATTTAAGACAGAAATAGAGACAACAAAGCATTCAAGTAATTTAGACTGATCACTTTAAATGGTCGAGCAACTTCACATGTTCGCATTAAATCGTCTATATCTTTTGATTTAGAGCTCAAATTTACACGAATCTAATGCCCACGTTAAGATAGCTCAATTTTCTATATTGTCACAAAATTTGAGACAAAAATAGATATGACAAAGCTCCCAAGTAATCCAATCTATTCAAAAACTGATTGATGCCATGCATTATGCTTCATTTTTAACACTTTACTCAATGAGCAGCAATGATCATTATAGAATAATCATATTAGCTGGCCGATCAACTTGACATGTCTGCACTAAATCGTCTGTAACTTTTGATTTTGAGCTGAGAATGACACGAATCTAATGCCCACGTTAAGCTAGATAAATTTTCTATATTTTGAAAAAATTTGAGACATAAGTAGAGATGAAAAAGCATCCAAGTAATCCAATCTATTACAAACTGCGTGATGCCATGCCTTAGGCTTCATTTATAAGCTTTTACTTAATGAGCACCATTGATCATTTCAGAATGATCATTTTAACTGGCCGATCAACTTGACATGTCCGCACTAAATCGTCTTTAACTTCTGATTTAGAGCTCATAATAACATGAATACAATGCCCACGTTAAGCTAGAGGAATTTTCTTTGGTTTGACAAAATTTGAGGCAGAAATAGAGATGACAAAGCATCCACGTAATCTAATCTATCCAGAACTGTGTGATGCCATGCATTATGCTTCATTTATACGCCTTTGCTTATTGAGCACCGATGTTGAGTTTAGAATGATCACTTTAACCGGCCAATCAAAATGACATGTCCGCACTAAATGGGCAGCAACTTTTGATCTAGAGCTCAAATGACACGAATCCAATGCCCAAGTTAAGCTAGCTCAATTTTCTATATTGTAACAAAATTTGAGACTGAAACAGACACGAGAAAGCTTTACAGTTATCCAATATATACAAAACTTTTTGATGCCATGCATTATGCTTCATTTACAAGCCTTTACTCAATGACCACCAATGATCAGTTTAGAATGATGATTTTAACTGGCCGATCAACTCGTCATGTCTGCACTAAGATCGTCCATAACTTTATTTATAGCTCCTAATGACACGAATCCAATGCCCACATTAAGCTAGTTCAATTTTTTATATTTTGACAAAATTTGAAACAGAACTAGATACAACAAAGCATCCAGTATCCAATATATCCCAAACTGTGTGATGACATTCATTATGCTTCATTTATAAGCCTTTACTCAATGAGCATCTATGATCAGTTTAGAATAATCATATTAACTATACGATCAACTTGACAATTCAGAACTAATTGTCCATAACTTTTGATTTTAAGCTCAAAATGACACGAATCCAATGCCCACATTAAGTTAGATAAATTTTCTTTATTTTGACAAAATTTGAGACAAAAGTAGAGACGTAAAAACGTCCAAGCAATCCAATCTATCAGAAACTGCGTGATACCATGCCTTAGGTTTCATTTATAAGCCTTTACTTAATGAGCACCAATGATCACTTTAGAATAATAATTTTAACTGGCCGATCAACTTGACATGTCCACACTAAATCGTCTATAACTCATGATTTAGAGCTTATAATGACATGAATCCAATGGCCACGTAGCTCAATTTTCTATATTTGGCAAAATTTAAGACAGAAATAGAGAAGACAAAGCATCCAATTAATCCAATCTATCCAAACTCCTTGATGTCATGCATTATGCTTAATTTATAAGCCTTTTCTTAATGAGCACCAATGATCAATTTAAAATGATCACTTTAACTGGCCACTCAACTTGACATGTCCATACTTAATCATCCGTAACTTGTAATTTAGAGCTCAGAATGACAGGAATCCAATGCTCACGTTAAGCTTGTTCAATTTTCTATGTTGTAACAAAATTTGAGGCAAAAATAGACACGACAAAGCTTTCAAAAAATCCAATCTATTCAAAACTATGTGACGCCATGCATTATGCTTCATGTATAAGCCTTTCCTCAATGGACATCAATGATCAGTTTAGAATAATCATAATAACTAGCCAAACAACTTGACATGTCCGCACTAAATCATCCGTAAATTTTGATCTTGAGATTAGAACGACACGAATTCAATGCCCACCTTAAGATAGCCCAATATTCTATATTCTGACAAAAAATAGATAGAAATAGAGACGACAAACGTGGAAGTAATCCAATCTATCCAAACTGCTTGATGCCTTGCAGTATGCTTCATTTATTTAGAGTGATCACTTTTAATTTAGAGCTCCGAATTACACGAATCCAATGTCTACGTTAAGCTAGCTCAATTTTTTATATTGTAACAAAATTTAAGACAGAAATACACACGACAAAGCTTCCAAGTAATCCAATCTATCCAAAAACTGTGTGATGCCATGCATTATGCTTCATTTATAACCCTTTACTCAATGAGCAGCAATGATCAGTTTAGAATAATCATATTAACTGTCTGATCAACTTGCATGTACGCACTAAATCGTCCGTAACTATTGATCTTGAGCTTAGAATGACTAGAATCCAATGCCCACGTTAAGCTAGATAAATGTTTCTATATTTTGACAAAATTTGAGACGGAAGTAAAGACGATAAAGCGTCCAAGTAATCCAATCTATCCCAAACTGCATGATGCCATCCATTATGCTTCATTTATAAGCGTTTATTCAATGAGCAGCAATGATCAGTTTAGAATAATCATAATAACTGGCCGATCAACTTGACATGTCCGCACTAAATCATCCGTATCTTTTGATTTTGATTTTAGAATGACTGCCTGATTATCACAATGGAAGGTAATTGGCCCTGGTTGTTCAATACCGAAGTTTTTCAAGAGCGCTTTGATCCAAGTTACTTCACTTGTCAGCTTCCTCATAGCCCTATATTCTGGTTCAGCACTAGAACATGATACCACCTTCTGCTTCTTAGTCTTCCAAGTGACTAAGTTCCCACCAATGAAGGTGCAATACCCAGTGGTTGATTTCCTATCCACCCTATCACCAGCCCAATCCGCATCACAATACCCGACAATCTCAGTGTTCCCATTCTTGCCCATCCATATGCCTTGACCAGGAGATCCTTTGAGGTCTCTAAGAATCCTTTCTACCATGCTCCAATGATATATAGTAGGTTTTTGCATATGTTGACTCACTTGATTCACAGCAAAGCACAAGTCTGGTCGTGTGAGGGTGAGGTAGATCAGCTTCCTAACTAGTCTCCTATACTGAGAAACATCCTTAAATAGCTCATCAGCTTTCTCCCTCTTTCCATTGACCTTGTAGCCATCTTCAAGAGGAGTTTTGGCCGGTTTAGCCCCAAGCTTTCCCGTGTCTGTCAACAGATCAAGAGCATACTTTCTTTGGGATAGAAAGAGCCCTTCCTGAGACCGACACACTTCAATACCCAAGAAGTATTTCAACTCTCAAAGATCCTTGATGTCAAATGATCTGTTTAAGAAGGCTTTTGTGGAATGAATTCCTTCCTTATCATCTCCTGTGATGATAAGGTCATCCACATAAACCAAGACCGCCAGGATTCCTTTGGGGTTTTGACGAGTGAACAAAGTATGATCTGAATGGGATTTCCTAAACCCATTATCAGTAAGTGTGGAGCTTAACTTGTAATACCGGGCCCTTGGTGACTGCTTCAACCCATATATTGCCTTCCTAAGTCTTAGAACCTGTCCCTCTTTGCAAAGATCTTCAAGGCCTGGTGGTGGAGTCATATACACTTCCTCTTCAAGTTCTCCTTGTAGGAATGCATTCTTGACATCCATTTGCCATAAGTCCCAAGTCAGATTCGTAGCTAGTGAAAGAACAACCCTTACAGTGTGTAGCTTAGCCACCGGTGCAAATGTATGAGTATAGTCCTCTCCATATGTCTGAGTGAAACCTCTAGCAACTAGACGTGCCTTGTACCTTTCTATGTCCCCATTGCTCTTATACTTGATGGTGAACACCCACTTGGAACTCACAGCCTTCTTGCCTTTGGGAAGTTCTTGTATATCCCACGTATGATTCCTTTCCATAGCTCCCTTCTCATCTCTTACTGCATCTAACCATTCTTTCTTGCTCTTAGCTTCTTCATAAGTCCTTGGAATTTGACTTTGTTCAATATTTCCAAAGAATGCTTGATGACTAGATGGCAAGAGGTCAAGGGAACAAACAGCTAGTGTTGTAGAAGACCCTAGTGTTTACCCAATTGGATGGGTCTTTCCTAAGTCTAGTACTCCTCCTTAGTTCCTGAACAGGTGGTTCAGCCTCCCCTACAACCGTTTTCTCTTCCATTTGGTGAATAGGATCCTCTATACCCACTTCCAAGTCGTCTTGTTCCTGGTTTTGGGCCGTAGCTTCTTCTTGGATTGGATTTGGTTCTTGAGTTACTGCCCCTTGTTCATTCTCTTGGGTATCTTGTGAACTACTTGGGGTTCTTGCTTCTTCTTGTCTTGGATCCTTTGGCACATCATTTCCCAAATGAGTCACGAGAAATCTCAAACTCGTAGCCAAATCAGAAGGTGACCTTGAGAGATCCTTCAATCCTTCCCAATCTTTCGGATCATAATAGCTTTGTTCTTCTATGAACTTGACATTTGTAGACACATATGTCCTGTTGTTGCTCGGATCATAACACTTATAACCCTTTTGTGTTGTCGAATATCCAAGGAACACACACTTGATGCTCTTTGCCTCCAACTTGTTTCTTAGATCACCTGGAACATACACAAAGCACACACACCCAAATACACGTAAATGATCAATGGAGGGTTTAGTTTTATTGAGTACCTCAAAAAGGGGATATGTCCTGCAAGACTTTGGTTGGAATCCGATTGATGAGGTAGGAAGCAACCAAGACTGCATCTCCCCAAAAACTTTTAGGAACATTGGTATGAAACATCATGGATCTTGCTACTTCCATTAAGTGTCGGTTCTTCCTTTCAGCAACTCGATTTTGTTGTGGTGTGTGTGGGCAGCTAGTTTGATGTAGTATTCCATGTTTGTTTAAGTGAGCTTTGAATCTTTGACTTGTGTATTCCCCTCCATTATCTGATCTCAAAACTTTGATCTTGGCATTAAATTGATTAGTAACATAATTATGAAAGTTTATAAATGCCTCATAAACCCTATCTTTAGATGGAAGTAATGTAACCCATGTATATTTTGATTTCTCATCTATAAAGGTCACAAAGTATTTATTCCTGTCTCTAGACATGCAAGGTGAGGTCCAAACATCGGAATGTACTAAATCAAAGCAATGCTCATAAATTGTAGACGATTTAGGGAAAACAACACGACAATGTTTGCCAAGGATACAAGCCTCACAAACTGAGTGATCGCAAGCAACATTAGGCATTATTAAGCTTAAAGAACGAGCATGAGGATGTCCTAATCTAGCATGCCATAAGACATCTTTATTAGCAAAAACAAAGGATTTGAAAGCTAAGGTTTCCGAATTGCATGGGGGAGTGTCCTCAAGAACATAGAGCTCATCTTGAGTCCCACCACTTCCAAGTATCTTACCACTCTTAATATCGTGAAAGTAAACATTGTTAGGTCCAAACGTAACATTGCAATTCAGGTCTTTAGTAGCCCTTTGAATTAAACTTAGGTACAAAGAAAGCAGTACTTTCTTTGTGAAATAGTCTTAATTTTCCGATTCCTTCAATTGGAATACTCTTACCATCAGCTACAGTTACTTGTCCTAGACATGGTTCAATGTTCTTTAACAACCTAGCATTGCTAATCATATGGTGAGAAGCACCGGAATCCACTACCAACTTATGATCCGGTTTATCAAGCAATTTATGGGAGTAGAGTGTGATACCGGAGAGTTTTGAGGCATAGGCCTTGATGAGATCCTCCAAGTCACTCTTCTTAGCATACTCCATGGATACATTCATAGCTAGCTCCCCTCCTTTGTTGGATGAACTTGCTGGTTCAGTCACAACCTTTTGAGAGATGTTAGCCTTTGAATCCTTGAACCGGTTTGGCTTGAGATGAGGATGAAGTATCTAGCACTTTTCCTTGATGTGGCCATTCCTCTTACAATGTTCACACATCAAACTCTTTCTATCCTCTTGCTTAAACACGCTCTTGTTGGCCATGACTAGTTCTCCTTTTCCACCAAACAAACGAATGTTGCCTTGCTCCTTCTGAATCCGTGAGCACACCTCTTCGAAATCAGGGAGTTTTGGCTCTCTTAGGATGGAATTAATCACATCCTTAAAGGCTGGATTTTTGTTGAGAAGGAGCCCAAATATCTTGTCTTGTTCCTTCCTTTCATTAAACACCTTTGGATCCATAGAACTTGGTCTCAACATGTCAAGCTCGGACCATGTTGATTGGAACTTGCCTAGGAACTTTGTGAACTCCATATCCTCTTGGTGTAGATCATTGAGAGCCTTCTTAACCTCATACACACGGCTGAGGTTTGAAACATCCCCATACACCCTCTTGAGAGTCTCCCAAAGAAACTTGGTGGTTTCACAATGTGAATAAGCTTCAAGAATGGATGGGTCCAATGAATTTTGGAGGAATCCAAGGACTGATTGATCTTCTTGGAACCACCTAGCTTCTTCTTTTCTTGTTGCCTCATCCTTCTTCTCTTTTGGATCGTCTATAGATGGAGTATTATCCATCAAGATGTGATTCCAAAGTCCTTTGCCACAAATGGCTGTCTTGATGGTTCTTGACCATAATATGTAGTTCAAGCCTTTGAGAACTACTGGTATCACCATAGGGTTTAGGCTGGAACTGATTTGAACTGTATCCTCCATTGTTAGGCTTTGAAGAGCTCAAAGGAGGCAGCTTTTATGGTTGAATAAAACTGTGAGTTTTTAGTTTAAAGGCTGAGAGATTTTTGACAGAATTTTAGATTAGAAACTGAGATTTAAGTAGAAAATATAAGAGAATGATCTTATTCTCTGATACCATGAAAGAATATTGAGTCTTTACAACCCTTGTATAGAGGATTTACAATGTGAACACAAAAGAAAATGAATTCAAACTTGTGGATGAGCTTGAATAGAGGAGGAGCTTGTCAACAACCAATACGAAGAGAGGGGAAGCGCTGCAGACTGTCTCATGAACGTTTGGTGTGGTTACCAAGGCTGTGTGCAGCAGGCATGAGTGTTTGGTGTGGTTACCAAGACTGTGTGCAGCATGGACATGTCCTTTTCACCTTGATTCTTCTCCCAAGGCAGCTGTTTAACCATTTTTAACCATGTGGTTAATAATAACTCCTTCCTTTTTCTTTTCTCTTGTTACTCAAACTGAAATTTTGTGCTCATACTTGCCTTGTAGGTCAAGATAGGTTTTATTTGATTTTCCTATGTCAATAATGCCTTATGCTTCATTGATAAGCCATTACTTAATGAGCACCAATGATCATTCTAGAATGATCATTTTAACTGGCCAATCAACTTGAAATGTCTACAGTAAATCATCTAGAACTTTTGATTTAGAGCTCAGAATGCCACCAATCTAATGCCCACGTTAAGCTAGCTCAATTTTCTATATTGTGAGAAAATTTGAGACAGAAGTAGATAAGAGAAAATGTCGAAGTAATCCATTCCATCCCAAACTGTGTGATGTCATGCATTATTCTTCATTTATATGCTTTAACTCACTGACAAAAAATGATCAATTTATTATGATCATTTTAACTAGCCGATTAACTTGACATGTCTGCGCTAAATTGTCCATAACTTTTGATTTATATATCAGAATGACACGAATCTAATACCCACATTAAGCTAGTTCAGTTTTCTATATTGGGACAAAATTTGAGATAAAACTAGATACTTAAAAGCATCAAAATAATGCAATCTATCCCAAACTGGGTGATGCCATACATTATGCTATATTTATAAGCTTTTACTTAATGAGCACCAATGATCAGTTTAGAATGATCACTTTAACTGGCCGATCACCTTGACATATCCACACTAAATCGTCTGTAACTTTTGATTTAGAGGTCTGAAACATACGAATCCAATGCCCATGTTAAGCTAGCTCAATTTTCTATATTGTAACAAATTTTGAGACAGAACTAGCTAGGAAAAAGCATCCAACTAATCCAATCTATCCCGAACTGTGTGATGCCATGCCTTATACTTCATTTATAAGCCTTTACTTAATGAGCAACTAAAATGATTATTTTAACTGGTTGTTGAACTTAACATGTCCGCACTAAACCGCCTATAACTTTTGATTCAGTGCTTAGAATGACAGGAATCAAATGCCTTGGTTAAGCTAGCTCAATTTTCTATATTTTGACAAAACTTGAGACAGAAATAGGGACGACAAAGCGTCCAAATAATCCAATCTATCCCAAACTGTGTGATGCCTTGCATTATGCTTCATTTATTAGCCTTTACTCAATGCACACCAATGATCAGCTTAGAATGATCCCTTCAACTGGCCGATCAAATTGAAATGTCCACACTAAATTTTCCATAACTTTTGATTTAGAGCTTAGAATGACACGAATTTAATGCCCATGTTAAGCTAGCTTAATTTTCTATATTGTGACAAACTTTGAGATAGAAATAGATATGACAAAGCGTCCAAGTACTCAATGAGCACCAATGATCAGTTTAGAATGATCCCTTTAACTGGCCGATCAACTTGACATGTCTGCACTAAATCGTCCGTAACTTTTGATTTATAGCTCCGAATAACATGAATCCAATGCCTACATTAAGCTAGTTCAAATTTCTATATTGTGACAAAATTTGAGATAGAACTACATATGAAAAAGCGTCCAAGTAATCCAATCTATCCCGAACTGTGTGATGCCATGCTTTATGCTTCATTTATAAGCCTTTACTCGATGAACAACAATGATCATTTTAGAATAATCATACTAACTAGCCGATCAACTTGATATGTCCACACTTAATCGTCCGTAACTTTTGATTTTTAGCTTAAAATGACACGAATCCAATGACGATGTTAAGCTACATAAATTTTCTATAATTTGACAAAATTTGAGATAGAAGTAGAGACAACAAAGCATCCAAATAATCCAATCTATCCGAAACTGCGTGATGTCATGCTTGATGCTTCATTATAAACCTTTATTTAATGATCACTTTAACTAGCCGATCAACTTGATATGTCCACACTAAATCGTATGTAGCTTTTGATTTAGAGCTCAAAATGACACAAATGCAATGCCAACATTAAACTAGCTAAATTTTCTATATTTTGCAAAATATGAGACAGAAATAGAGACAACAAAGTGTCCATGTAATCCAATCTATCCCAACGTGCTTGATGCCATGCTTTATGCTTCATTTATAAGCCTTGACTTAATGAGCACCAATGATCAACTTAAGATGATTACTTTAACTGACCGATCAACTTGACATGTCTCCAATAAACCGTCCGTAACTTTTCATTTAGAGCTCAGAATGACACAAATCCAATGCCCACATTAAGCTAGCTCAATTTTCTATATTGTAACGAAATTTGAGATGGAAATATATATACGGCAAAGCATCCAAGTATTCCAATCTATCCCAAAATGAGTGATGCCATGCATTATTCTGCATTTAAAAACCTTTACTGAATTAGCACCAATGATCAATTAAGAATAGTCATATTAATTGGCCGATGAACTTGACATGTCCGCACTAAATCATCAGTAACTTAATTGAGCTCAGAATGACGCGAATGCAATGCCCACGTTAAGCTAGATAAATTTTCTATATATTAACAAAATTTGAGACAGAAATAAAGATGACAAAGCGTCCAAGTAATCCGATCTATCTAAAACTGTGTGATGCCATGCATTATACTTGATTTATAAGCCTTTACTCAATGAGCACCAATGATCAGTTTAGAATAATCATATTAACAGGCCGATCAACTTGACATGTCCGCACTAAATCATCCATAGCTTTTGATTTTGATCTTAGAATGACATGAATCCAATGCCCCCGTTTAGCTAGCTCAAATTTCTATATTGTGAAATCATTTGAGACAAAACTAGATACGACAAAGCGTTTAAATAATCCAATCTATCCCAAACTGTGTGATGTCATTCATTATGCTTCATTTATAAGCCTTTACTAAATGAGCATCAATGATCAGTGTAGTATAATCATTTTAACTGGCCGATCAACTTGACATTTCTGCAATAAATCGTCTGTAACTTTTGATTTAGAGATCAAAATCACACGAATCCAATGCCCACGTTAAGCTAGCTAAATTTTCTATATTTTGCAAAATTCGAGACCAAAATAGAGACGACAAAGCGTCCAAGTAATCCAATATATCCCAAACTGCATGATGGCATGCTTTATACTTCATTTATAACCCTTTACTTAATGAATACCAATGATCAGTTTTTAATGACCACTTTAACTGCCCGATCAACTTGATTTGTCCATACTAAATCTTTCGTAACTTTTGATTTAGAGATTTGAATGATACGAATCCAATGCCCACGTTAAGGTAGCTCAATTTTCTATATTGTGAATAAATTTGAGACAGAAATAGAGACGATAAAGTATCCCAGTAATCTAATCTATCCCAAAATGCGTGATGCCATGCTTTATGCTTCATTTAGAAGCCGTTAGGTAATGAGCACTAATGATCAGTTTATAATGATGACCCTAACTGGCCGATAAACTTGACCTTTCCTCACTAAATCGTTCGTAACTTTTGATTTAGAGCTCAGAATGACACCAATCCAATGCCCACGTTAAGCTAGTTCAATTTCTGCGTTGTGACAAAATTTGAGACAGAACTAGCAAAGACAAAGCATCCAAGTAATCTAATCTATCGGAAACTGTGAGATGCCATGCATTATGCTTCATTTATAAGCCTTTCCTCAATAAACAACGATGATCAGTTTAGAATAATCATATTAACTGTCCGATCAACTTGACATGTCTGCACTAAATCATCTGTAACTTTTGATTTAGAGCTCAAAATGACACAGATACAATATCCACGTAAATCAAGCTAAATTTTCTATCTTTTGCAAAATTTTAGACCGAAATAGAGACAACAAAGTGTCTAAGTAATCCAATCCATCGCAAAAAGCGTGATGCCATGCTTTATGCTTCATTTATAAGCCTTTACTTAATGAGCACCAATGATCAGGTCAGAGTGATTACTTTAACTGGCCTATCAACTTGACATGTTCGCATTAAATCATCTATACACATGAATCCAATTCCCATGTTAAGCTAGCTCAATTTTCTATATTTGAACAAAATTTGAGACAGAAATAGAGAGGACAAAGCATTCAAGTAATCCAATATATCAAAAAATGTGTGATGCCATTCATTATGCTTCATTTATAAGCCTTTACTCAATGAGCACCAATGATAAGTTTAGAAAAATCATATTAACTGACCGATCAACTTGACATGTCCGCACTAAATCGTATTTAACTTTTGATTTTAAGCTCAAAATGACTGCAATCCAATGCCCACGTCAACCTAGCTCAATTTTCTATATTATTTAAAAATTTGAGAAAGAACTAGATACGACAAAGCCTCCAAATTATGCAATCTATCGGAAACTGCATGATGCTTCTTTTATAAGCCTTTACTCAATGAGCACCAATGATCAGTTTAGTATGATCATATTAACGGCTGATCAACTTGACATGTCCGCACTTAATCGTTTGTAATTTTGATTTAGAGATCAGAATGACATGAATCCAATGTCAACAATAAGATAGCTAAATTTTCTATATTTTACATTGAGACAAAAATTGAGACGACACAATGTCCAAGTAATCCAATCTATCCCAAATTATGTGATGCCATGTTTTATGCGTCATTTATAAGCGTTTATCTATTGGGCACCAATGATCAGTTTAAAATGATGATTTTAACTGGCCAATCAACTTGATATGTCAATAGTACATCATCCGAAACTTTTGATTAGAGCTCATAATGACATGAATCCCATGCCCACGTTAAACTAGCTCAATTTTCTATATTCTAACAAAATTTGAGACAAAAAGAGATATGAAAAAGCGTCCTAGTAATCCAATCTATCCAAAACTGTATGATTACATGCATTATACTTCATTTATAGGCCTTTACTCAATGAGCACCAATGATCAGTTTAGAATAGTCATATTAACTGGCCGATCAACTTGACATCTCCACACTAAATCGTTCGTAACTTTTGATTTTAAGCTCATAATGACACGAATCTAATGCCCACATTAAGCTAGATAAATTTTCTATATTTTAAAAAATTTGAAACAAAAATAGAGATGACAAGTGTCCAAGTAATCCAATCTATCAAGAACTGTGTAATGTCATGCATTACGATTCGTTTATAAGGCTTTACTCAATGATCAATAATGATCAGTTTAGAATGTTCATATTAACTGGCCAATCAACTTGACAATGCCCACGTTAAGCTAGCTCACATTTCTATATTGTGACAAAATTTGATATAGAAATAGAGACAACAAAGCGTCGAAGTAATACAATCTATCCTAAACTTCGTGATGCCTTGCATTATGCTTCATTTATAAGTTTTTACTCAATAGCATTAATGATCAGTTTAGAATGATCATTTTAACTCGCCGATCAACTTGACATGTCTACAAAAAATCGTCAGTAATTTTTGATTTTGAGCTCAGAATGACATCAACCCAATGCCCACTTTAAGCTAGCTCAAGTTTCTATGTTGTGGACATATTTGAGACAATCCTACATAAGAAAAGGTGTCCAAGTAATCCAATCTATCCCAAACTGTGTGATGTTATGCATTATGCTTCATTTATAAGCCTTTACTCAATGGCACCGACGATCAGTTTAGAGTAAAACAATCAACTTGACATATCCGCACTAAATCGTCCGCAACTTTTGATTTAAAGCTCAAAATGACACGTATACAATCCCCACGTTAATCTTGCTAAATTCTCTATATTTTGAGAAAATTTGAGACAGAAATAGAGACGACATAGCATCCAAGTAATCCAATCTTTCCCAAAACTTGTTATGCCATGCTTTATGCTTCATTTATAAACATTTATCTAAAGATCACCAATGATCATCTTAGAATGATCACTTTAGCTGGCCGATCAACTTGACATGTCCGCACTAAATCTTCCGTAACTTTTTATTTAGAGCTCAGATGACACGAATCCAATGTCTACGTTAAGCTAGCTCAATTTTCTCTATTGTAACAAAATTTGACGCAGAAATAGATACGAAAAAGCGTCCAATTAATCCAATCTATCTAAAACTTTGTGATGCCATGCATTATGCTTCATTTATAAGCTTTTACTCAATGAGCACCAATGATCAGTTTAGAATTATCACATTAACTAGCCGATCAAGTTGTCATGTCTGCACTAAATCGTCTGTAACTTTTGATTTAAAGTTCAAAATTACACCAATCGAATGCCCATGTTAAGCTAGCTCAATTTTCTATATTTTAACAAAAACAGAGACAAAAATAGAGACGACAAAGCTACAAGTAATCCAATCTATCCAAAACTGTATGATACCATGCATTATGATTCATTTATAAGCATTTACTCAATGAGCACCAATGATCAGTTTAGAATAATCGTATTAACTAGCTGATCGACTTGACATGTCTGCTCTAAATCATCCATAACTTTTGATTTTGAGCTCAGAATGATACGAATCCAATGCCCACGTTAAGCTCTCTCAATTTTATATATTCTAACAAAAATTGACAAAATAGAGAAGACAAAATGTCCAAGTAATTAAATCTATCCAAAACTGTGTGATTCCATGCATTATGCTTCATTTATAAGTCTTTACTGAGTCAGCACCAATTATCAGTTTAGAATAATCATATTAACTAGCCGATCGACTTGACCTTTCCGCACTAAATCGTCCGTAACTTTTGATTTTGAGCTCACAATGATACGAATCCAATGCCCACGTTAAACTTGTTCAATTTTCTATATTGTGATAAAATTTGAGACAGAACTAGATACGACAAATCATCCAAATAATCAAATCTATCCCAAACTGCACGATGCCATGCATTATGCTTTATTTATAAGCCTTTATTCCAATGATCAGTTTAGAATAATCATATTAACTGGCCGATCAACTTGACATGTCCGTAGTAAATCGTCTGTAACTTTTTATTTTGAGCTCAGAATGACACCAATCTAATGCGCACGTCAAGCTTGCTAAATTTTCTATATTTTGACAAAATTTGAGACAGAAATAGAGATGACAAAGCATCCAGGTAATCCATTTTACCCACAGCTGTGTGATGCAATGCCGTATGCTTCATTTATAATCCTTTACTTAAAGAGTACCAATGATCAATTTAGAATGATCACTTTAACTGCCAGATCAACTTGACTTGTCTGCATTAAATCGTCTGTAACTTTTGATTTAGAGCTTATAATGACGCGAATCCAATACCCACATTAAGCTACCTTAATCTTCTATATTTTAACAAAAATTGAGACAAAAATAGAGACGACAAAGCGTCCAAGTAATCAAATATATCCAAATCTTTGTGATTCAATGCATTATGCTTCATTTTGAAGTCTTTGCTCAATGAGCACCAATGATCAGATTAGAATAATCATATTAACTGGGTGATAAACTTGACTTGTCCGCACTAAATCGTCCATAATTTTTGATTTGGAGCTCAAAATGACTCGAATCCAATTCCCACGTTAAGCTATCTCAATTTTCTATATTTTAACAAAAAAAATTGAGAAAAAAATAGATACGACAAACCGTCCGTGTAATCCAATCTATCCAAGAACGTGTGATTCCATGCATTGTGCTTCATTTATAAGTCTTTACTTAAAGACCACCAATGATCAGTTTAGAATGACCAGTTTAACTGCCCAATCAACTTGACTTGTCCGCACTAAATCGTCCATGAATTTTGATTTAGAGCTTAGAATGCCACGAATCCAATGCCCACGTCAAGCTAGCTCAATTTTCTATATTTTAACAAAATCTGAGACAAAAATAGAGACGAAAAAGCATCCAAGTAATCCAATCTATCCAAAACTGTGTGATGCCATGCATTATGATTCATTTATAAGCTTTTATTCAATGAGCACCAATGATCAGTTTAGAATAATCATATTAACTAGCCGATCGACTTGACATGTAAATAGAAAATCATCTGTAACCTTCGATTTAGAGCTCAGAATTACACGAATCCAATGCCCACATTGAGCTAGCTTAATTGTCTATTTTGTAACATATTTGAGACAAAAATAGATATGACAATGTAATCCAATATATCATAAACTATGTGATGCCATGCATTGTGCTTGATATAGAAGCTTTTACTCAATGAGAACCGATGATCAGTTTAGAATAATCATATTAACTAGCCGATCAACTTGACATGTCCGCACTAAATCGTCCGTAACTTTTGATTTAGAGCTCAGATGACATGCTCCAATGCCCGCGTTAAGCTAGCTTAATTTTGTATATTGTAACAAAATTTGAGACAAAAATAGATACGACAAAGCATCCAAGTAATCAAATATATCCAAAATTGTGTAATGCCATGTTTTATGCTTCAGTTAGAAGTCTTTACTTAATGAGCACCAAGTTTAGAATAATCATATTAACTTGCCGATCAACTTGTCATGTCCGTAGTAAATCGTTCGTAAATTTTGATTTTGCATCTGAATGACACGAATCCCATGCGCACAATAAACTTGCTAAATTTTCTATATTTTGACAAAATTTGAGACATAAATAGAGATGATAAAGCATCCAAGCAATCCGATCTTTCCACAACTGTGTGATGCAATGTTGTATGCTTCATTTATAAGGCTTTACTTAAAGAGCACCAATGATCAGTTTAGAATGATAACTTGAATGGCCGATCAACTTGATATGTTTGCACTAAATCATTCGTAAGTTTTGATTTAGAGCTAAGAATGACACAATTCCAATGTCCACGTTAAGCTAGCTCAATTTTCTAAATTGCAACAAAATTTGAGTTTGAAATAGATATGACAAAGCGTCCAAGAAATCCAATATATCCAAAACTATGTGATGCCATGCATTATGCTTCATTTTGAAGCATTATGCTTCATTTTGAAGCATTTACTCAATCAACACCAATGATCAGTTTTGAATAATAATATTAACTGGGTGTTCAACTTGACATGTCTGCACTAAATCTTCCGTAACTTTTGATTTTGAACTCAGAATGACACGAATCCAATGCCAATGTTAATCTAGCCTAATTTTCTATATTGTAACAAAATTTGAGACAAAAATAGATATGACAAAGCGTACAAGTAATCAAATATATCCAAAACTGTGTGATGCCATGCATTATGCTTCTATTAGAAGTCTTTACTCAATGAGCACCAATGGTCAGTTTAGAATTTGTAACAAAATTTGAGACGGAAATAGATACGACGAAATATCCAAGTAATCCAATCTATCCAAAATTTTATGATGCCATGCATTATACTTATTTATTAGCTTGTACTCAATGAGAACCAATGATTAGTTTAGAATGATCATTTTAACTGGCCGATCAACTTGACGTGTCTGCACTATATCGTCCATAACTCTTGATTTATAGCTCAGAATGACACGAATCTAATGCCGACATTAAGCTAGTTCAATTTTCTATATTATGACGAAATTTGAAAGAGAACTAGTGATACAAGCCTCAATTCAAGGCTTCGATGCGCGTGGGCTGTTTGCAGAAGGTTAGGTGAGAAACTCAACCTTAGACTTCTTGGATAGGGGTTTTTGGGTTGGTATTCAATGGAAAAATGAAGTGAACCACATGAGGGGTGATGAACCTTGTGATAAATAACAAACTTAGAGCTAGGAGGGCTGGTCTCAACTAGGTTCTAAGCGCACAAGATTCTTGGAGAGAAAACTTGTTGGAAGAAAGTTCTATCTTTCTTAATATCAAAAAGGTTGTCGAACTACAATGCTGGAAGGAGCCTTATTAATATGCTCGACAGCTTGACCTTCTAGGGTCGACTCAAAGAAAGAAAAGGAAAGATTACAAAAGTGCACAAATGGAAAATGTACAAAAGTGCATAACCAAAAAAGGACCTATTCCTAGAATGTCTTTGACTCAAAAAATGTAAATATTCTAGATCCTACCATGCAAAACAGAAAGAGGCAAATATATGAATTGAAAACTTTTGGCCGTGATCTCTCTTACCACTAAAGCCCAAGTCTCTGAAGTCCCTTGCATTGTTGAGAAGCCTTTGGACTCTTCTTTGCACTTCTGGCCCATTGTCCTTAGTCGATCTTCCTCTAGGAGCTTGTCGACCCATAAGCTGAACTTGTGGAAGAGTGCTCTTGATCTACTCCTTGTCATTGCTCCTGGTGGCACTACTGGAGTAGAAACTTCCTCTAGATGCATGTCCTGAAGCTGGTAGCTTATCTGGTCCGAGTCTCCTTGTATAGAAGTTGAAATGCTCGTGTACTCGGTTGGATCGGCTGTACCGGCTGGACTGTGCGAGGTACTGGCCCGAATGCCTTCTGGACCGGCCAAGTTGATCCCGGAGTCGGCGGCGTCACCAAGGGGGCCGGCGGTGTCATCCACATCACCACCAAGTGTGCCGGAAGCTTGGGCCTCTTCGCCGGAAATGCTGATCGGTCCGGTCCTATTGGTCAAGGGTCCGGCGTTACTGCTTTGGCCGGCAGACGTGCCAAATGGCTCGGCTGTCTCGGGCAAGCTTCCTGGTCGGCCAGTCTGGTCTCCTGGCCGGACATACGACCTGATGTCCTCATCATCCCCTCCCTCTTCAGTAGGTTTTGACCTCAAAAATGGTTCATCTGCATGGAAAGGGGCTAAGTCAGTTACCTTGAATGTGTTGGACACATTTAACTCACCTGGGAGCTCGATCCGGTAGGCGTTGTTGTTGATCGTCTCCAGCACTCTGAATGGTCCATCTCCTCTTGGTGCTAGCTTGGAACTCCTTAGGTTGGGGAACCTCTCCTGCTGTAGGTGTAGCCACACCCAATCGCCTGGTTGAAAGTTCACCTCCTTTCTTCCCTTGTTGGCATGAGTCATGTACTGCCCGGTCCTCTTCTCCAAGTTCTCTGCTACCTTCTGGTGTAACTTCCTTATGAACTCTGCCTTGGATGCTCCGTTGAGGTTGGTCATCTCTGCTGGTGGCAGTGGCGTTTGCTCCAATGGGGTGAGAGGGTTGAAGCCGTATACTACTTCAAATGGTGTCTTCTTGGTTGCTGAGTGCACGGCTCGGTTGTAAGCGAACTCTATGAATGGCAGGCACTCCACCCAAGTCTTGAGGTTCTTCCCTAGTGTAGTCCTGAGAAGAGTTGATAGTGTCCTGTTGACAACTTCAGTTTGGCCATCGGTTTGAGGATGGCAGGTGGTAGAGAAGAGTAGCTTTGTGCCTAGCTTCGTCCAAAGGATCCTCCAGAAATGGCTGAGTAACTTGGTGTCCCTGTCTGATACAATGGTCCTTGGCACTCCATGAAGTCGTACTACCTCCCTGAAGAACAGCTCGGCTGTTTGCGTGGCATCATTATTCGAACAATGAAAAGAAAGAAAGAGTTCGCCCAATTGTATAGCTTTTTTGACATTGGCACACGGAATGAAGTGTGCCATCTTGGAGAATCTGTCCACCACTACAAATATTGCATCTTTGTGGTTGATCTTGGGTAGACCTAGAACAAAGTCCATTGATATATCCACCCATGGATGCGTCGGTATGGGCAGTGGGAGATACAACCCATGAGGTTGCACTCGAGACTTTGCCTTCTTGCAAGTGATTCACCTTGCACAATGAGCTTCTACTGTCCTCTTGATGTGTGGCCAGTAGAAGTGCTCCTTGACCACTGCTAGAGTCTTGTCGACACCAAAGTGGCCCATGAGTCCTCCTCCATGAGCTTCTCGGATGATAAGCTCCCTTAATGATCTTTGTGGTATGCACAGCCTTCTCTCTCGGAACAAGAATCCCTCATGGATGTAAAACTTGCCATGACTCCCTGTGCCACACTCCTTGTAGCTCTCAGCAAAGTCAGGATCATCCTTGTATAGGTCCTTGATGTGCTCGAATCCTAGGACCTTTGCCTCCATGGTGGATATCAAGGGAAACCTCCTTGATAGTGCATCGGCTACCACATTGTCTTTGCCTTTCTTGCACTTGATGATGTACGGGAAGGTCTCTATGAACTCCATCCACCTGGCGTGTCTCCTCTTGAGATTGGTTTGCCCTCTGAGGTGTTTGAGAGTCTCGTCAGTGTGGATCACAAACTCCATGGACAGCAAGTAATTCTGCCAAGTCTCCAATGCTCGGACAAGGGCATAAAGATCCTTGTCGTAAGTGAGGTAGTTCAATGAGGCACCACCTAGCTTCTCACTGAAGTATGCCACTGGTCTCCCTCCTTGGGTTAGCACTGCTCCTATGCCTATTCCAGAGGCATCACACTCCACTTCAAACGTCTTGTTGAAGTCGGGCAGGACTAGCACTGGTGCATGTGTAAGGCTGTCCTTCAAGGCCTGGAATGCCTTCTCCTGAGCTTCTCCCCAGCTGAATCCCACGTTCTTCTTCACTACTCTTGTCAATGGTGAGGCAATACTGCTGAAGTTGGGCACGAATCTCCTGTAGAAGCTGGCCAGTCCGTGGAAGCTCCTCACTTGGCTGATGTTGCTTGGTGTTGGCCATTCTTGAATGGCTCGAATCTTCTCTTCATCAACCTATAGGCCCTGTGAACTTACAATGAAGCCTAGAAAGACAAGCTTATCAGTACAAAAGATGCACTTCTTGAGATTGGCATAAAGCTCTTCTTGTCGAAGGGTCTTAAGTACCATCTCAAGATGTGTGAGGTATTCCCGTAGGCACTTACTATAAACTAATATATCATCAAAGTAAACCACTACAAACTTACTGATGTACGCCCTAAGAACTTGGTTCATAAGGCGCATGAAGGTGCTTGGGGCATTAGTCAAACCAAATCATGACTGTCCACTCGTAGAGCCGCTGCTTTGTCTTGAAAGCAGTCTTCCATTCATCACCTTCCTTCATCCTGACCTGGTGGTATCCTGATACAAGCCTTGATTCAAGGATGTATGCGCGTGGGCAGTTTGGAGAAGTTTAGGTGAGAAACTCGACCTTAGAATTCTTGGATAGGGGTTTTTGGGTTGGTATTCGATGGAAAGGTGAAGTGAACCACACGAGGGATGATGAACCTCGTGATAAATCACATACTTAGAGCTAGGAGGGCTGGTCTCAACTAGATGCTAAGCGCACAAGATTCTTGAGAGAAAACTTGTTGGGAAAACAGTTCTATCTTTATTAATATCAAAAAGGTTGTCAAACTACAATGCTGGAAGGAGCCTTATTAATATGCTCGACAGCTTGACCTTCTAGGGTCGACCCAAATAAGAAAAGGAAAACTTACAAAAGTGCACAAAAGGAAAAGATACAAAAGTGTATAATCGAAAAAGGACCTATTCCTAAAATGTCTTTGACTCAATAAAAGTAAATATTCTAGATCCTACCCTGCAAAACAGAAAGAGGCATATATTCGAATTGAAACATACCTTAACTTACCTTAACTTACCTCATGGCCAAGAAATGGAAGGTGGCCGTCCTTGTGGCATGCATGCGCCTTGCTCCTAGTCTTCGACTTGGAGTAGAGTTAAGAATCTTTGGGCCCATACCTCTCTTGCCACTAAAGCCCAAGTCTCTGATGTCCCTTGTGTTGTTGAGAAACCATTATACTCTTCCTTGCCCTTTTGGCCCATTGTCCTTAGTCAATCTTCCTCTAGGAGCTTGTCGATCCATAAGCTGAATTTGTGGAAGAGTGCCCTTGATCTGCTTCTTGTCATTGCTCCTTGAGGTACCACTGGTGTAGAGACTTCCTCTAGGTGCATCTCCTGGAGCTGGGAGCTCATTTGGTCCGAGTCTTCTTGTGTAGAAGTGGAAATGCGTGTATACTCGGCTGGATCAGCTGTACCGGCTGGATTGTGCGAGGTACTGGCCGGAATGCCTTCAGGACCGGCCAAGTTGATCCCGGAGTTTGCAGCATCACCAGAGGGACCGGCGGTGTCATCCACGTCGCCACCAAGTGTGCCGGAAGCTTGGGCCTCTCCGCCGGCAATGCTGGTTGCTCTGGTCCTTGTGGTCGAGGGTCCGGCGGTACTGCTTGGGCCGGCAGGCGTGCCATATTGTCTGGCTGTCTCGGGCAACCTTCCTGGTCGGCCAGTCTGGTCTCCTGGCTAGATGTACGACCTGATGTCCTCATCATCCCCTCCCTCTTCAGTAGGTTTTGTCCTCAAAACTGGTTCATCTGCATGGAAAGGGGCTAAGTCAGTAACATTGAACGTATTGGACACATTAAACTCACCTGGGAGCTCGATCCGGTAGGCGTTGTTGTTGATCCTCTCCAGCACTCTGAATGGTCCATCTCCTCTTGGTGCTAGCTTGGAACTCCTTAGGTTTGGGAACCTCTCCTGTCGTAGGTGTAGACACACCCAATCGCCTGGTTGAAAGATCACCTCCTTTCTTCCCTTGTTGGCATGAGTCACGTACTGTCCAGTCCTCCTCTCCAAGTTTTCTGCTACCTTCTGGTGTAACCTCCTTATGAACTCTGCCTTGGATGCTCCGTTGAGGTTGGTCATCTCAGCTGGTGGTAGTGGCGTTTGCTCCAATGGGGTGAGAGGGTTGAAGCTGTATACTACTTGAAATGGGGTCTTCTTGGTTGCTGAGTGCACGGCTCGGTTGTAAGCGAACTTTATGAATGGCAGGCACTCCACCCAAGTCTTTATGTTCTTCTCTAGTGTAGTCCTGAGAAGAGTTGATAGTGTCCTGTTGACAACTTCAGTTTGGCCATCGGTTTGAGGATGGCAGGTGGTAGAGAAGAGTAGCTTCGTGCCTAGCTTTCTCCAAAGGGTCCTCCAGAAGTGGCTGAGGAACTTGGTGTCCCTGTCTGATACGATGGTCCTTGGCACTCCATGAAGCCGTACTATCTCCCTGAAGAACAGCTCAGCTGTTTGCGTGGCATCATTGACATTGGCACACGGAATGAAGTGTGCCATCTTGGAGAATCTGTCCACCACTACAAAGATTGCATCTTTGTGGTTGATTTTGGGCAGACCTAGAAAAAAGTCCATTGAGATGTCCACCCATGGATGTGTAGGTATGGGCAGTGGGAGATACAACCCGTGAGGTTGCACTTGGAACTTTGCCTTCTTTCAAGTGATGCATCTTGCACAATGATCTTCTACTGTCCTCTTGATGTGTGGCCAGTAGAAGTGTTCCTTGACCACTGCTAGAGTCTTGTCGACACCAAAGTGGCCAATGAGTCCTCCTCCATGAGCTTCTCGAATGATAAGCTCCCTTAATGATCCTTGTGGTATGCACAACCTTCTTTCTCGGAACAAGAATCCGTCATGGATGTAGAACTTGCCATGACTCCTTGTGCCACACTCCTTGTAGCTCTCAACAAAGTCAGGATCATCCTTGTATAGGTCCTTGATGTGCTCGAATCCTAGGACCTTTGCCTCCATGGTTGATATCAAGGCAAACCTCCTTGATAGTGCATCGGCTACCACATTGTCTTTGCCCTTCTTGTACTTGATGACGTATGGGAAGGTCTCTATGAACTCCATCCACCTGGCATGTCTCCTCTTGAGATTGGTTTGCCCTCTGAGGTGTTTGAGAGTCTCATGATCAGTGTGGATCACAAACTCCTTGGACAGCAAGTAATGCTGCCAAGTCTCCAATGCTCGGACAAGGGCATAAAGCTCCTTGTCATAAGTGGGGTAGTTCAGTGAGGCACCACCTAGCTTCTCACTGAAGTATGCCACTGGTCTCTCTCCTTGGGTTAGCACTGCTCCTATGCCTATTCCAGAGGCATCACACTCCACTTCAAACGTCTTGTTGAAGTCAGGCAGGACTAGCACTGGTGCATGTGTAAGGCTGTCCTTCAAGGCCTGGAATGCCTTCTCCTGAGCTTCTCCCCAGCTGAATCCCACGTTCTTCTTCACTACTGCCGTCAGTGGTTAGGCAATACTGCTGAAGTTCGGCACGAATCTCCTATAGAAACTGGCCAGTCCGTGGAAGCTCCTTACTTGGCGTATGTTGCCTGGTGTTGGCCATTCTTGTATGGCTCGAATCTTCTCTTCATTAACCTGTAGGTCCTGTGAACTTACAACAAAACCTAAAAAGACAAGTTTATTAGTACAAAAGATGCACTTTTTGAGATTGGCATAAAGCTCTTCTTGTCGAAGGGTTTTAAGTACCATCTCAAGATGTGTGAGGTGTTCCCATAGGCACTTACTATAAACTAGTATGTCATCAAAGTAAACCACTACAAACTTAGTGATGTACGCCCTAAGAACTTGGTTCATAAGGCGCATGAAGGTGCTTGGGGCATTAGTCAAGCCAAATGGCATGACTGTCCACTCGTAGAGCCCTTGCTTTGTCTTGAAAGCAGTCTTCCATTCATCACCTTCTTTTATCCTGACCTGGTGGTATCCACTCTTGAGGTCTATCTTGGAGAAGACCGTCGCTCCACTCAGCTCATCTAGCATGTCATCCAGCCGTGGTATTGGATGCCGGTACTTGACAGTGATGTTGTTGATTGCTCGGCAGTCCATGCACATTCGCCAAGTCCCATCCTTCTTGGGCACTAGTAGCACTGGTACGGCACATGGACTGAGGCTCTCTCGAGCATATCCTTTCTCCAGGAGCTCCTTGACTTGCTTCTCAAGCTCCTTGGACTCCTCTGGACTCATCCTGTAGGCTGGCCGGTTGGGCAGGGCTGCTCCGGGCACTAGATCAATCTGGTGTTCTATGCCATGTAAAGGAGGCAAGCCTGCTGGTATCTCCTCTGGAAATACATCCTTGAACTTGTTGAGGAGAGTTGCTACTTCAGGAGGTAGCTCTACCTGTTCTTTTTCTACATTCAACACTTCTTTGAAAACCATTAGTAGCATTAGATCCTTCGAGGCTAAAGCTCTCCGGACATGACTCGGTTGAAAAAAAAAATTAGATTTAATGAGCTTCTTTTCCTTACTCATTTGCTGTTGAAGCTCATGTACCTGGGCAGCTGTGAGAGGAGCTAGGCTGACCTTTCTCTTCTCATGCATGAAAGTGTAGAGATTGGTTCGGCCATCATGCCTGGTCTCCTTGTCAAACAGCCATGGCCTTCCTCGCAGAAGATGGCCAGCTTGCATGGGCACCACGTCGCACACGACTTGGTCTTGGTACTTGTCCACACTAAATGGCACAGTGACTTGCTCATGGATCTTTAGCTCCACTTTGTCATTGAGCCATCTCAGTCTATACGGTCGAGGATGCCTTGTCTTCTCTAGACCTAGCTTATCAACCATATATGCACTAGCAACGTTAGTGCAAGAACCACCATCTATGATGAGGTTACATACCTTGCCCTTGATGGTGGAACGGCTGTGGAAGATGTTCTCCCTTTGGATGGTCTCTGAAGGATCCACCATTGCACTGAGGATGCGTCTAGTGACCAGCACTTCCCCCACATCAGGGTACTCAATGTCACCATACTCCTCTTCTGGTTCATAGTCCTCTTCATCTTGGGACTCATATTCTCCAGCCTCCGTAATCAACATGACCCGGTTGTTTGGGCACTCCCTTGAGATGTGTTAGCGACCCCTACACTTGAAACAAGTGATGTCACGTGATCTTTGAGGGTTAGAAGACTTACCAGGCTCTCTCTGGTCACGGGTGGGTTCAGGAGGCTTGCTCTTGAACCTGGACTCGATCTCTATGCTCTTGCCTTTGTCTACGGGCTTGGGCATGTTGCTTGGTGCCCAAAGTGTCTTAGGCTTGCTGCGGATGTCTTGGTTCTTACGTTTGATGTGCTGCTCAGCCTGGACAAATAGGTGGAACAAGTCTTTGAAGTCACTGTAGATTTGCCTTTCCACCTTGCGGCTGATTCTTTCTTGGAGTCCATCCAAGAATTGTGCCATCAACGCTTCTTCATCATCATTGAGCTCCAGCCTGTTCCTTAGCTTCTCGAACTCTTCATAGTACTCCTCTACTGATCTGGTACCCTGCTTAAGAGTACGAAAACGACGTTGCAAGTCCCTATGAAAGTAAGGTGGAACAAACCTTTGTCGCATGACATCTTTCATGTCGACCCATGAGTCTATGGGCCTCATTCTTTTCCTCCTTCTGTCAGACACCTCACAATCCCACCAGATGAGGGCATTGTCCGTGAGTTGTGCTACTGCCATCTAGACTCTCCTAGGCCCTGGTTGGTTGTAATGATCAAAGATATGATCCATTCTTCCCTCCCAATCTAGGTAAGCCTTGGGGTCTACTTTTCCTGCAAAACTTGGAGGAGTTAGCTTAACATCAGGATGAGTTACCCGGTTGTAGGCGTGTTCATCTCCATCCTCATGATGTCTAGGTGGAATCCTTGGTCTCTGGTGAAGACCATATGGCTCGAATCCATCATCTTCTGCCTCTGGTTGCCATGGAGGTCCTCTCGGCCTATGGTGATAGTTATGAGGTTGTGTGCCCTCATCTCCATCTGGCTGGGGCTCCTCCTGTTCGTGCCGTGTCCTAAGGTGCCCAGGACCCTCAGCACGGTCTTGCTCAGCTCTCACGTGCCTTATGGCCTGGAATCACACAGGTCTCTCCACGCGCTCCAATTTCTCGCCTACTGATGTGAGTTGCGTTTGGAGGGTGGTGAACATGGCCATCATGGCTTCGGTTGCTTCTCTATTTTCTTCTGACATTGCGTACTACAAGGAAAGAAGACAAGTTATGCTGCTCCTAAATTATTAGGAGGGTTTTCTTTTATAAGGGAATTCGAAAAAAATGCAAAAGTAAAAAATCTGAGAAATGGAAAATTCGAAAATATGGAGATTTGAATAAAAGGAAATTTTCTTGACAACTATTGCTAGCTGTCCAATTCGAATTCTTTTGGTCTTTTCCTATTTTCTTTATTCTTTTCTTTTAATTTAACTTAAAAATAATATAAATATGATTCTAACAAAAAGGAAAGTCGAAAATAGTAATGCAAGAATGATTCTAGAACCTAGTGATGCACGTAGGAACTAGATGCACTCGGTATGAACTTAGATGTTATTTTTAGGATTTTCTTGAATGAAACTTAAACTAATGCAAGAACAAGAAGCAAAACAAGTTAAAGGATAGAAACAACCTGGTTTAGGAGCTTTAAGCTCTGATACCAAAATGATACAAGCCTCGATCTAAGGCTTGGATGCGCGTGGGCTGTTTGGAGAAGGTTAGGTGAGAAACTCGACCTTAGACTTCTTGGATAGGGGTTTTTGGGTTGGTAGTCGATGGAAAGGTGAAGTGAACCACATGAGGGGTGATGAACCTCGTGATAAATCACAAACTTGGAGCTAGGAGGGCTGGTCTCAACTAGGTTCTAAGCGCACAAGATTCTTAGAGAGAAAACTTGTTGGAAGAAAGTTCTATCTTTAGTAATATCAAAAAGGTTGTCGAACTACAATGCTGGAAGGAGCCTTATTAATATGATCGACAGCTTGACCTTCTAGGGTCGACTCAAAGAAAGAAAAGGAAAGATTACAAAAGTGCACAAATGGAAAATGTACAAAAGTGCATAAATGGAAAATGTGCATAACCGAAAAAGGACCTATTCCTAAATGTCTTTGACTCAAAAAATATAAATATTCTAGATCCTACCCTGCAAAACAGAAAGAGCAAATATTCGAATTGAAAACTTACCTTAATTACCTCACAGCCAAGAAATGGAAGGTGGCCGTCCTTGTGGCATGCACGCGCCTTACTCCTTCTATCAGTTTAGAATTATCATTTTAATTGCCCGATCAACTTGACATGTATGCACTAAATCATTCATAACTTTTGATTTTTAGCTCATAATGACACGAATCATAAGCTAGCTCAATTTGCTATATTGTCACAAAAATAGATACAAAAAAGCATCCAAGTAATCCAGTCTATCCCAGACTGGGTGATGCGATGCATTATGCTTCATTTATAAGCCTTTACTCAATGAGCACCAATGATCAGAAAAATGATCATTTTAACTGGCCGATCAACATGACATGTTGCACTAAATCGTTTGTAACATTTGATTTAGACCTCAGAATAACACGAATCAAATGCCTATGTTAAGCTAGCTCAATTTTTTATATTGTGACAAAATTGGAGAAAAAAATACATACGACAAAGCGTACAAGTAATCCAATATATACAAAACTCCGTGATGCCATGCATTATCGTTCATTTATAAGCTTTTACTCAATGAGTACCAATGATCAGTTTAGAATGATCATTTTAACTTGCCGATCAGCTTGACATGTCCGCAATAAATCGTCTTTAACTTTTGATTTAGAGCTCAGAATGATACCAATCCAATGCCCACATTAAGCTAGCTCAATTTTCTATATTGTGATTAAAATTGAAGACTAAAATTGCTTCAACAAGTCCTCCAAGTAATCAAAACTACGTGATGTCATGCATTATGCTTCATTTATAAGCCTTTACTAAATGAGCACCAATAATCAGTTTAAAATGGTCAATTTAACTGGCTGATCAACTTGACATGTCTGCACTAAATCATACATAACTTTTGATTTATAGATCATAATGACACGAATCAAGTGCCCATGTTAAGCTAGCTCAATTTTCTATGTTTTTGACAAAATCATAGACAGAAATAGAAACGACAAAGCGTCCAAGTAATCCAATCTATCTCAAACTGCATTATGCCATGCATTATGCTTCATTTATAAGCTTTTAATCAATGAGCACCAATGATCACTTAAGAATGATCATTTCAACTGGTCGATCAACTTGACGTATCCGCACTAAATTGTCCGTAGCTTTTAATTTGAAGCTATGAATGACACGAATCCAATGCCCACGTTAAGCTAGCTCAATTTTCTATATTGTGACCAAATTTGAGAGAGAAATAGAAACAAAAAAGTGTACAAGTATTCCAATCTATTCCGAACTGCGAGATGCTCTGCATTATGCTTCATTTATTAGCTTTTACTCAATAAAAACCAATGATTAGTTTAGAATGATCATTTTAACTAGCCGATCAACTTGACATGTATGCGCTATATCGTCCATAACTTTTGATTTATAGCTCATAATGACACGAATTCAATGCCCAGGTTAGGCTAGCTTAATTTGTTATATTGTCACAAATTTTGAGACAAAAATAGATATAAAAAGCGTCCAAGTAATCCAATCTATGCTAGACTGTGTGATGCCATGCATTATGCTTTATTTATAAGCCTTTACTCAATGAGCACCAATGATCATTTTAACTTTCCAATCAACTCGACATGTTGCACTAAATCGTCCGTAACATTTGATTTAGACCTTAGAATGACACGAATCCAATACCCACGTTAAGCTAGATCAGTTTTCTATATTGTGACAAAATTTGAGAAACAAATACATACGACAAAGCGTCCAAGTAATCCAATATATCCCAAACTACGTGATGCCATGCATTTCTTCATTTATTAGCTTTTACTCAATGAGCACCAATGATCAATTTAGAATGATCATTTTAACTTGCCACTCAACTTGACATGTCCGCAGAAAATTGTCCGTAACTTTTGATTTTGATCTCAAAATGATACGAATCCAATGACCATGTTAAGGTAGCTCAAATTTCTATATTGTGATAAAATTTAAGACTGAAATTGCTTCTACAAGTCCTCCAAGTAATCAAAACTACGTGACGTCATGCATTATGCTTCATTTATAAGCTTTTACTAAATGAGTACCAATGATCAGTTTAGAATGATCAATTTAACAGGTCGATTAACTTGACATGTACGCACTAAATCGTTTGTAAGTTTTGATTTAGAGCTCAGAAATGACACGAATCCAATTGCCACGTTAAACTTGCTCAATTTTTTTATATTGTGACAAAATTTGAGAAAGATATAGGTACAAAAAAGCGTCCAAGTAATCCAATCTATCCTGAACTGCGTGATGTCATGCATTATTCTTCATTTATAACCCTTTACTCAATGAGCATCAATCATCAGTTTAGAATGATCACTTTAACTGGCCGATCAACTTGTTATGTCCACACTCAATCTTTCTTAACTTTTGATTTAGAGATCAGAATGACACGAATCCAATGTCTATGTTAAGCTAGCTCAATTTCTACATTGCGAAAAAATTTGAGACAGCACTAGATACACAAAACGTCCATGTTATCCAATCTATCCCGAACTTCGTGATGCCATGCATTATGCTTCATTTATAAGCCTTTACTCTATGAGCCCCAATGATCAGTTTAGAATGATGACTTCAATTGGTCAATTAATTTGACATGACTGCAATAAATCGTATGTAACTTTTGATTCAAAGCTCTGAATGACACGAATCCAATGTCTATGTTAAGCTAGCTCAATTTCTACATTGCGAAAAAATTTGTGACAGCACTAGATACGACAAAACGTCCATGTTATCCAATCTATCCCGAACTTCGTGATGCCATGCATTATGCTTCATTTATAAGCCTTTACTCTATGAGCCCCAATGATCAGTTTAGGATGATGACTTTAATTGGTCAATTAATTTGACATGACTGCAATAAATCGTATGTAACTTTTGATTCAAAGCTCTGAATGACATGAATCCAATGCTCGCGTTAACCTGGCTCAATCTATACGACAAAGATACGACAAAACATCCAAGTAATCCAATCTATCCAAAACTGTGTGATGCCATGGTTTATGCTTCATATATAATCAGTAACTTAAAGAGTACCAATGATCAGTTTAGAACAATCACTTTAAGGAGGCGATCAACTTGACATGTCCGGGCTAAATCGTCTGTAACTTTTGATTTAGAGCTCAGAATAACACGAATCCAATGCCCAAGTTAAGGTAGCTCAATTTTCTATATCGTTACAAAATCTGAGAAAGAAATAGATACGAAAAAGCGTTCAAGTAATCCAATCTAGCCAAACTGCGTGATGCCATGCATTATGCTTCATTTATAAGCCTATACTCAACGAGCACCAATGATCAGTCTAGAATGGCCACTTTAACTGCCCGATCAACTTGACATGTCAACATTAAATCGTATGTAACTTATGATTAAGAGTTAAAATTGACACGAATCAAACGTCCACGTTAATCTAGCTCAATTTTCTATATTGTGACAAAATTTAAGACAGAAATAGATTTGAAAAAGTGTTCAAGTAATCATTTCTAGCCAAAACTGTGTGATGCCGTGCATTGTGATTCATTTACAAGCTTTTACTCAATGAGCACCAACGATCAGTTTAGAATGCTCACTTTAATCTGGCAATCAACTTGATATGTCCGCACTAAATAGTCTTTAACTTTTGATTTAGAGCTCAGAAAAACACAAATCCAATGCCCATGTTAAGGTAGCTCAATTTTCTATATCGAGACAAAATTTGAGACAGAAATAGATACGAAAAACCGTTCAAGTAATCCAATCTAGCCAAAACTGCGTGATGCATGCATTATGCTTCATTTATAAGCCTTAACTCAATGAGCACCAATTATCAGTTTAGAATGCTCACTTTAATCTGGTGATCAACTTGACATGTCTGCACTAAATCGTCTGTAACTTTTGATTTAGAGCTCAGAATAACACAAATCCAATGCTCATGTCAAGCTAGCTCAATTTTCTATATCGTGACAAAATTTGAGACAGAAATATATACGAAAAACCATTCAAGTATCCAATCTAGCCAAAACTGCGTGATCCATGCATTATGCTTCATTTATAAGCCTTTACTCAACGAGCACCAATGATCAGTTTAGGATGATCATTTTAACTCGCCAATCAACTTGTCATGTCTACACTAAATCGTCCATAACTTTTGATTTGGAGTTCAGAATGACACGATTCCAATGCCCACAATATGCTAGCTCAATTTTTTATATTGTGAAAACATTTGAGGGCATGACAAGATACGACAAAGCATCGTAATCCACTCTATCTCAAATTGCGTGATGCAATGCTCTATGCTTCATTTATATGCGTTTACTTAATGAGTGTCAATGATCAATTTACAATGATCACTTTAACTTGGCGATCAACTTGACATTTCTGCAGTAAATCATCCGTAACTTTTGATTTATAGCTCAGAGTAACGAGAATTGAATGCCCATGTCAAGCTAGCTCAATTCTCTATATTGTGACAAAATTTGAGACAAAAATAGATATGAAAAAGCGTCCAAGTAATCCAATCTATCCAAACTGCATGATATCATGCATTATGTTTCATTTTTAAGCCTTTACTCAATGAGCACAATTAATAAGTTACGAATGATCACTTTAACTGGTCGATTAATTTTACATGTCCGCATTAAATCGTGCGTAACTTATGATTTAGAGCTCAGAATGACACCAATCCAATGCCCACGTAGATATAGCTCAATTTTCTATATTCTGACAAAATTTAAGATAGAAATAGATATGACAACGTGTCCAAGTAATCCAATAATCCCGAACTTCATGATGTCATGCATTATGCTTCCTTTATAAGCCTTAACTCAGTGAGCACCGATGATCAGTTTAGAATGATCACTATAACTGGCCGATCAACTTGACATGTCCGCACTATTTCATCCGTAATTTGTGATTTAGATCTCAGAATGAAATGAATTCAATGCCCATGGTAAGCTAGCTCAATTTCTATATTGTGACAAAATTTGAGACAAAAATAGATACGACAAAGCATCCATGTAATCCAATCTATCCAGAACTACATGATGCCATGAAATATGCTTCATTTATATGCCTTTACTCAATGAGCACCAGTGATCAGTTTAGAATGATCGCTTTAACTGGCCGATAAACGTGAAATGTCCACACTAAATCGTCTGTAACTTTTGATTTAGAGCTCAGAATGACACGAATGCAATACCCACAATAAGCTAGCTCATTTTTTGTATTGTGAAAAAATTTGAGACAGAACTAGATCCGACAAAGCGCCCAAGTAATCCACTCTATCCCAAACTGCCTGATGCCATGCTTTATGATTCATTTATAAGGGTTTACTTAATGAGTACCAATGATCTGTTTAGAATGATAACTTTAACTATGCGATCAGCTTGATATGTCAGCACTAAATCGTCCTTAACTTTTGATTTAGGGCTCAGAATAACATGAATCTAATGCCCATGTTAAGCTAGCTCAATTATCAATATTGTGACAAAATTTGAGACAGAAGTAGATATGACAAAGCATCCATGTAATCCAATCTATCCTGAACTGCGTGATGCCATGCAGTATGCTTCATTTGTATGCCTTTAATCAATGAGCACCAATGATCAGTTTAGAATTATCACTTTAACTGGTTGATCAACTCAAAATGCCCATGTTAAGCTAGCACAATTTTCTACATTTTGACAAAGTTTGAGACATAAATAGATATGACAAAGCGTCAATGTAATCCATTCTATTCCGAATTGCGAGATGTCATGCATTTTGGTTCATTTATAAGCCTTTACTCAATGAGCACCAATGATCAGTTTAGAATGAGCCCCAACGATCAGTTAAGAACAATCACTTAACCTGGCCGATCAACTTAACATGCCGATGTTAAGCTAGCTCAATTTACTATATTTTGACAAAGTTTGAGACAGAAATAGATACGACAAAGCATCCATGTAATCTAATCTATTCCGAACTGGGTAATACTATGCATTATGCTTCATTTATATGCTGTTACTCAGTGACCACCAATGATTTGTTTCAAATGATCACTTTAACTTGCCGATCAACTTGACATGTCCGCATTAATTCGTCCTTAACTCATGATTTAGAGCTCAAAATGCCCACGTTATGCTAGCTCAATTTTCTATATTGTGAAAAAATTTGAGACAAAAATGGATTGGAAAAAGCGTTCAAGTAATCCAATCTAGCCAAAACTGCATGATGCTATGCATTATGCTTCATTTATAAGCCTTTACTCAATGAGCACCAATGATCAGTTTAGAATGATCAATGTAACTGGCAGATCTTGACATCATCCGTCACTTTTGATTTAGAACTCAGAATGACACGAATCCAAAGCCCACACTAAGCTAGCTCAATTTTAATATTGTACAAAAATTTAAGACATAACAAGATACGACAAAGCGTCTGAGTAATTCACTCTATCTAAAACTTTGTGATGCCATGCTTTATGCTTCATTTATAAGCATTTACTTAATGAGCACTAATGATCATTTTAGAATGGCCACTTTAACTAGGCGATCAACTTTACATGTCCACACTAAATCGTCTGTAACTTTTGATTTAGAGTTCAGAATAACACGAATCCAATGCCCATGTTAAGGTAGCTCAATTTTCTATATTGTGACAAAATTTGAGACAAAAAGAGAAACGAACAAGCGTTCAAGTAATCCAATCTAGCAAAAACTGCATGATGCCATGCATTATGCTTCATTTATAAGCCTTTACTCAGTGAGCAGCAATGATCAGTTGAGAATGATCACTTTAACTGGCCGACCAACTTCACATGTCCGCACTAAATCGTACCTAACTTTTGATTTAGAGCTCAGAGTGAAACGAATTCAATGCCCACATTAAGCTACCTCAATTTTATATACTGTGACAAAATTTGTGACAGAAATAGATACGAAAAAGCGTTCAAGTAATCCAATCTAGCCAAAACTTTGTGATGTCATGCATGATTCTTCATTTATAAGCCTTTAATCAATGAACACTAATGAACAGTTTAGAATGATCACTTAACAAAGCGATCAACTTGACATATCCGCAATGAACCATCCGTAACTTTTGATTTAGAGCTCAGAATAACAGGAATCCAATACCCATGTTAAGCTAGCTCAATTTTCTATATTGTGACAAAATGTTAAAGAAAATTAGATACGAAAAACCATTGAAGTAATCCAATCTAGCCAAAACTGCGTGATCCCATGCATTATGCTTCATTTATGACCCTTTACTCAATGAGCACCAATGATCATTTTAAATGATCACTTTAACAGGCCGATAAACTTGACATATCTGCACTAAATCGTCCGTAACTTTTTATTTAGAGCTCAAAATGACACGAATCAAATGCCCACGTTAAGGTAGCTGAAGTTTCTATATTGTGATAAAATTTAAGACTAAAATTGCTTCGTCAAGTCCTCCAAGTAATCAAAACTACGTGATGTCATGCATTATGATTCATTTATAAGCCTTTACTAAATGAGTACCAATGATCAGTTTAGAATGATCAATTTAACAGGTCGATTAACTTGACATGTACGCACTAAACCGTTTGTAAGTTTTGATTTAGAGCTTAGAATGCCACGAATCCAATGCCCACGTTAAACTTGCTCAATTATTTATATTGTGACAAAATTTGAGAAAGATATAGGTACGAAAAAGCATCCAAGTAATCCAATCTATCCCGAATTGCGTGATGCCATGCATTATGCTTCATTTATAAGCCTTTATTCAATGAGCACCAATGATCAGTATATAATGATCATTGTAACTGGCCGATCAACTTGACATGTCCGAATTTAATCGTCCTTAACTTTTGATTTAGAGCTCAGAATGACATGAATCCAATGCTCACATTATGCTTCATTTATAACCCTTTACTCAATGATCACCAATGATCAGTTAAGAATGATCAATTTAAGTGACCGATACACTTTACATGTCCGCACAAAGCCATTCGTAACTTTTGATTTAGAACTCCGAATGACACGAATCCAATGCACACGTTAGGATAGCTCAATTTTTTATATTGTGATAAAATTAAGGACTAAAATGGCTTCGACAAGTCCTCCAAGTAACTAAATCTATCAAAAACTACATGATGGCATGCATTATGCTTCATTTATAAGCCTTTACAGAATGAGCACCGATAATCATTTTAGAATCATCAATTTAACTAGGCGATCAACTTGACATGTCTGCACTAAATCGTCCATGACTTTTGATTTATCATAATGACACGAATCCAATGCCCACGTTAACCTAGCTCAATTTTCGATATTGTGACAAAATTTGAAATAGAAATAGATACGAAAAAGCGTTCAAGTAATCCATTCTAGCCAAACCTAAGTGATGCCATGCATTATGCCTCATTTATAAGCACTTAATCAATTACCACCAGTGATCAGTTTAGAATGATCACTTGAACTGACCGATCAACTTGACATGTGTGCACTAAATCATCCGTAACTTTTGATTGAGAGCTCAGAATGAAACGAATCCAATACCCACATTAAGCTAGCTATTTTGTTAATATTGTGACAGAATTTGAGATAGAAATAGGTATGAAAAACCATCCATGTGATCCAATCAATCTCGAACTGCATGATGCCATGAGTTATTTTTCATTTATAAGCCTTTACTCAATGAGAAGCAATGATCAAAAGAATGGTCATTTTAACTGGCCGATCAACTTTACATGTCGCACTAAATCATCCGTAACTTTTGATTTAGACCTTAGGATGACATGAATCCAATGCCCGCGTTAAGCGAGCTCAATTATCTGTAATGTGACAAAATTTGACAAAGCGTCCAAGTAATCCAATCTATCCCAAACTGCGTGATGCCATACATTATATTTCATTTATAAGCTTTAACTCAATGAGCACCAATGGTCAGTTTAGAATGAGTACCAATGATCTGTTTAGAAAGATCACTTTAACGAGGCGATCAACTTGACATGTCCGCACTAAATCCTCTGTAACGTTTGATTTAGAATAACACGAATCCAATGCCAATGTTAAGGTAGCTCAATTTTATATATTGTTACAAAATTATAGACAGAAATAGATATGAAAAAGCATTCAAGTAATCCAATCTAGCTAAAACTGCGTGATGTCGTGCATTATGATTCATTTATAAGCCTTTACTCAATGAGCACCAATGATCAGTTTAGAATGATCACTTTAACTGCCGATCAACTTGAAATTTCCGCATTAAATCGTCCATAACTTATGATTAACAGATTAAACTGACACGAATCCAATGCCCACGTTAAGCTAGCTCAATTTTCTATAGTGAGACAAAATTTTGAGACATAAATAGATAAGACCAAGTAATCCACTCTACCCCAAACTGCGTGATGCCATGCCTTATACTTCATTTATAAGCATTTAATTAACGAGTACCAGTGATCAGTTTAGAATGATCACTTTAACTAGGCGATCAACTTGACATGTCCGCACTAAATCCTCCATAACTTTTGATTTAGAGCTTAGAATAACACGAATCCAATGCCAATGTTACGGTAGCTCAATTTTCTATATTGTGACAAAATTTGAGCTGGCAATTGATATAAGCCTTTACTCAATGAGCACCAATGATCTGTTTAGAATGATTAGATATAAGCGTTCAAGTAATCCAATCTAGCTAAAATTGCGTGATGCCATGCATTATGCTTCATTTATAAACCTTTACTCAATGAGCACCAATGATCAGTTTAGAATGATCACTTCAACTGCCCGATCAACTTGAAATTTCCGCATTAATTCGTCCGTAACTTATGATTTAGAGCTAAAACTGATATGAATCCAATGCCCACGTTAAGCTAGCTCATTTTTCATATTGAGTCAAAATTTGAGACAGAGATTGATACGACAAAGCGTCCAAGTAATCCAATCTATCCTGAACTGCGTGATGTCATGCATTATGCTTCATTTATAACCCTTTACTCAATGAGCACCAATGATCAGTTTAGAATGATCACTTTAACTGGCCGATCAACTTGTTATGTCCACACTCAATCTTTCCTAACTTTTGATTTAGAGATCAGAATGACACGAATCCAATGTCTACGTTAAGCTAGCTCAATTTCTACATTGCGGCAAAATTTGAGACAACACTAGATACGACAAAACATCCATGTTATCAAATCTATCCCGAACTCCGTGATGCCATGCATTATGCTTCATTTATAAGCCTTTACTCTATGAGCCCCAATGATCAGTTTAGAATGATGACTTTAATTGGCCAATCAATTTGACATGACTGCAATAAATCGTATGTAACTTTTGATTCAAAGCTCCGAATGACACGAATCCAATGCTCGCGTTAACCTAGCTCAAATTTTTTATACTATGAAAAAATTTGAGATAGAACTAGATTCGACAAAGCATCCAAGTAATCCAATCTATCCAAAACTGTGTGATGCCATGCTTTATGCTTCATCTATAAGTGTTATTTTAAAGAGTACCAATGATCAGTTTAGAACAATCACTTTAAGGAGGCGATCAACTTGACATGAATAAGTTATGAATGATCACTTTAACGATCGATTTTACATGTCCGCATTAAATCGTGTGTAACTTATGATTTAGAGCTCAGAATGACACCAATCCAATGCCCACGTAAATCTAGCTCAATTTTCTATATTCTGACAAAATTTAAGATAGAAATAGATATGACAACGTGTCCAAGTAACCCAATCAATCCCGAACTTCATGATGTCATGCATTATGCTTCATTTATAACTCTTAACTCAATGAGCACCGATGATCAGTTTAGAATGATCACTATAACTGGCCGACCAACTTGACATGTCCGCACTATTTCATCCCTAATTTGTGATTTGGATCTCAGATGAAACGAATTCAATGCCCACGGTAAGCTAGCTCGATTTCTATATTGTGACAAAATTAGAGACAAAAAAAAGATACGACAAAGCATCCATGTAATCCAATCTATCCAGAACTACATGATGCCGTGAAATATGCTTCATTTATATGTCTTTACTCAGTGAGCACCAGCGATCAGTTTAGAATGATAGCTTTAACTGGCCGATAAACGTGAAATATCCACACTAAATCGTCTCTAACTTTTGATTTAGAGCTCAGAAGGACACGAATGCAATACCCACAATAAGCTAGCTCATTTTTGTATTGTGAAAAAATTTGAGACAGAACTAGATACGACAAAGCGTCCAAGTAATCCACTCTATCCCAAAGTGCATGATGCCATGCTTTATGATTCATTTATAAGGGTTTACTTAATGAGTACCAATGATCTGTTTAGAATGATAACTTTAACTAGGCGATCAACTTGATATGTCAGCACTAAATCGTCCGTAACTTCTGATTTAGAGCTCAGAATAACATAAATCCAATGCCCATGTTAAGCTAGCTCAATTATCTATATTGTGACAAAATTTGAGACTAAAGTAGATACGACAAGGCATCCATGTAATCCAATCTATCCTGAACTGCGTGATGCCATGCATTATGTTTCATTTGTATGCCTTTAATCAATGAGCACCAATGATCAGTTAAGAATGATCACTTTAATTGGTTGATCAACTCAAAATGCCCATGTTAAGCTAGCTCAATTTTCTATATTTTGACAAAGTTTGAGACATAAATAGATACGACAAAGCGTCAATGTAATCCAATCTATTCCGAACTGTGAGATGTCATGCATTTTGCTTCATTTATAAGCCTTTACTCAATGAGCACCAATGATCAGTTTAGAATGATCACTTTAACTGGCTGATCAACTTGACATGTACGCACTAAACCGTCTGAAACTGTTTATTTAGAGATCAGAATGACACGAATTCAATGACCACGTTAAGGAAGCTCAATTTTCTATATTGTGACAAAATTTGAGAGAGAAATAGAGACGACAAAGCGTCCATTTAATCCAATCTATCCCGAACGGCGTGATGCCATGCATTATGCTTCATTTATATGTCTTTACTCAATGAGGAGCAATGACCAGTTTAGAATGAGCCCCAACGATCAGTTTAGAATGATCACTTAAACCTGGCCGATCAACTTAACATGGCCATGTTAAGCTAGCTCAATTTTCTATATTTTGACAAAGTTTGAGACAGAAATAGATACGACAAAGCATTCATGTAATCTAATCTATTCTGAACTGGGTAATACCATGCATTATGCTTCATTTATATGCTGTTACTCAATGACCACCAATGATCTGTTTAGAATGATCACTTTAACTTGCCGATCAACTCATGATTTAGAGCTCAAAATGAGACGTATCCAATGCCCACGTTAAGCTAGCTCAATTTTCTATATTGTGAAAAAATTTGAGACAAAAATGGATTGGAAAAAGCGTTCAAGTAATCCAATCTAGCCAAAACTGCGTGATGCTATGCATTATGCTTCATTTATAAGCCTTTACTCAATGAGCACCAATGATCAGTTTAGAATGATCAGTGTAACTGGCCGATCTTGACATCGTACGTCACTTTTGATTTAGAACTCAGAATGACACGAATCCAGTGCCCACGTTAAGCTAGCTCAATTTTAATATTGTAAAAAAATTTTAGACATAACGAGATACGACAAAGCGTCTAAGTAATTCACTCTATCTAAAACTTGGTGATGCCATGTTTTATGCTTCATTTATGAGCGTTTACTTAATGAGCGCTAATGATCATTTTAGAATGGCTACTTTAACTAGGCGATCAACTTGACATGTCCACACTAAATCGTCCGTAACTTTTGATTTAGATTTCAGAATAACACGAATCCATTGCCCATGTTAAGGTAGCTCAATTTTCTATATTGTGACAAAATTTGAGACAAAAATAGATACGAAAAAGCGTTCAAGTAATCCAATCTAGTGAAAACTGCATGATGCCATGCATTATGCTTCATTTATAAGCCTTTACTCAATGAGCAGCAATGATCAGTTGAGAATGATCACTTTAACTGGCCGACCAACTTCACATGTCCACACTAAATCATACCTAACTTTTGATTTAGAGCTCAGAGTGACACGAATTCAATGCCAACATTAAGCTATCTCAATTTTATATACTGTGATAAAATTTGTGACAGAAATAGATACGAAAAAGCGTTCAAGTAATCCAATTTAGCCAAAACTGTGTGATGTCATGCATTATGCTTCATTTATAAGCCTTTAATCAATGAACACCAATGAACAGTTTAGAATGATCACTTTAACAAAGCGAACAACTTGACATATCCGCAATAAACTATCCATAACTTTTGATTTAGAGCTCAGAATAACACGAATCCAATACCCATGTTAAATGTTAAAGAAAATAAGATATGAAAAACCATTGAAGTAATCCAATCTAGCCAAAACTGCGTGATCCCATGCATTATGCTTCATTTATGACCCTTTACTCAATGAGCACCAATGATCATTTTAAATGATCACTTTAACAGGCCGATAAACTTGACATATCTGCACTAAATCATCCGTAACTTTTTATTTAGAGCTCAAAATGACACGAATCCAATGCCCACGTTAATGTAGCTAATGTTTTTATATTGTGACAAAATTTGAGACAGAAACAGATATGAAAATGCATTCAAGTAATCTAATCTAGTCCGAACTGCTAAATGCCATGCATTCTGCTTCATTTGTAAGCCTTACTTAACGAGCACCAATGAATACTTTAGAATAATCATATTATCTGGCCGATCAACTTGACATGTCTGTACTAAATCGTCTGTAAGTTTTGATTTAGAGCTCTGAATGAAATGAATCCAATGCCCACGTTAAGCTAGCTCAACTTTCTATATTGTGACAAAATTTGAGACAAAAATAGATACGACAAAGCGTCCAAGTAATCAAATCTATCTAAAACTGCGTGATGCCATGCATTATGCTTCATTTATAAGCCTTTACTCCATGAGCACCAATGATTAGTTTAGAATGATCACTTTAACTGCCCGATCAATTTGACATTTCTGCACTAAATCGTCCATAACTTTTGATTTAGAGGAAGGAATGACACAAACCAATGCACAAGTTAGGCTAGCTCAATATTTTATACTGTAACAAAATTTCGACCGAACTAGACACGACAAAGCGTCCAAGTTATCCATCTATCCCAAACTGCGTGATGACATGCTTTATGCTTCATTTATAAGTGTTTACTTAATAAGCACCAATGATCACTTTTACTAGGCGATCAACTTGACATGTCCGCACTAAATGGTCCGTAACTTTTGATTTAGAGCTCAGAATGACAGGAATCATATGCCCATGTCAAGCTAGCTCAATTTTCTATGTTGGGACAAAATTTGAGACATAAATCGATACGAAAACCATTCAAGTAATCCAATCTTGCCAAAACTATGTGATGCCATGCATTATGCTTCATTTATAAGCCTTTACTCAATAAGCACCAATTATCAGTTTAGAATGATCACTTTAACAGACCGATCAACTTGACATGTCCGCTCGTCCGTAACATATGAATTAGAGCTCACCATGACAAGAATGCAATTCCCACATTAAGCTAGCTAGGTTTTCTATATTGTGACAAAATTTGAGGCAAAAATAGATACGACAAAGCGACCATGTAATAATCTATCGCGAACTGCGGGATGGTATGCATTATTGATGCAGGAACAAGAGGACTTGTTCGAGCAAGGGGAACTGCTAGAGAGACTCTAGCTGGCTGTACAGCACTTTCTAGAGACTCAACAGTGATGGGTTGATGGTGACCCTTCAGCTGGCTGTAGAGCACTTTCTGGAGGATCTAAGTGAGGATTGAGTAGAGAGGTGGATCGAGAGATGCCACACAGATTATGGAAGGTCTGTGATAAGTCTAGAGCACTCAAGCTTCAAGGATTCTCACACAAGAAGGCTGGAGGCGTCAGCTCCTTTCAAAGGAAGAAAAACTAGGTTTTTATTTCATAAAACATAAGTGATTACATGCTGAGAAGGGACTTTATATACTAGTCCAGCAGCAGGTGCCTTCTAGGGCTGAAAATACATTATAATGAAAGGACTAAAGCAAAAATAACAACAAGACATTAGGACCTAATGACAAATAAAAGACGATTAAACTTAACAGTCACATTCCTGCAAAAACAAGCAAATAAACTTGTTAATTCAAACATAAGAATTTTAAATACGCACCTTGGTCTCTTGTAGCTCCTTATAATGTCTTCTTAAGTTTGTTTAGCAATGATGAACAAGGTTGTATCTTTGAAGCCTTGTAAAACTGGAAGGAGTGAATTTGTTGTAGTCTTTAGTTGTTCATAGTCTCCTTCTTGTAATTCTTTAGTAAGTTGAGCTTCATAGAATCCTCCATCTTCTATGATTGTTATGAGACTCTCGACAGACTTGTTGAACATCTTACAAAGGTTTCTTGTGCCTGATTTTGTTATTGGAGCTTGTCTCATAATAGGTATACTAATGGGCTCTTCCTCAGCTTCTAGTGAGCTAGTATTGATGTCCTCATCATCTCCTCCCTCTTGAAAAGGTTCTGTCCTCAGAACAGGTACATCCGCATGAAAAGGAGCAAGATCAGTAATATTAAAAGTAGGAGATATGGTCATCTCACCTGGCAGCTCAAGCTTATAGGTATTGTTGTTGATCTTCTCTAAAACACGAAAAGGATCATCTCCTCTTGGGGAAAGATTGGATTTCCTTTGGTTGGGGAATCTTTCATGTCTCATGTGCAGCCATACCCAATCTCCAGGTTCAAATGATATGTCTTTTCGGTGTTTATCTGCATTTCTTTTGTACTGCTCGATTCTCTTTTCCAAGTTTTCCATGACCTTTTGATGAATCTTCTTTACATAATCTGCCCTGGTTTCTCCTTCACTAGACATAACATCTTGAGGTAAAGGTATAAGATCTAGTGGGGTAGTAGGAGTAAATCCATAAACCACTTCAAAAGGAGAAAGTTTAGTTGCTGAATGTTTAGCATGATTATAAGCAAACTCAATGTAAGGTAAGCAAGACAACCAGTTTCTTAGATTCTTACCGACCGTGGCTCTCAACAATGTTGAAAGAGTTCGGTTTACTACATCTGTTTGACCATCAGTCTGTGGGTGGCAAGTCATTGAGAAGAGCAGCTTAGTTCCCAACCTTTTTCATAATGTCTTCCAGAAATGACTTAGAAATTTGGTGTCACGATCTGAAATGATTGTTCTGGAAACTCCATGTAGGCGCACTACTTCTTTAAAAAAAGATCAGCTATTTGTGTAGCATCATTAGTCTTGTTACATGGTATAAAATGAGCCATCTTTGAGAACCTGTCTACAACTACAAAGATAGAATCCTTGTGGTTGATCTTCGGCAGACCTAAGACAAAGTCCATAGAGATATCTACCCAAGGTAGGTTAGGAATGGGCAAAGGCATATAACAACCATAGGGGTGTGACCTGGATTTTGGTTTCAAGCAAGTTATGCACTTAGCACAGAATCTTTCAACATCTTGTTTTAGATGTGGCCAGTAGAAATGTTCCATAAGTACACTCAATGTCTTATCTCGGCCAAAATGACCCATGAGTCCTCCTCCATGAGCTTCTCCAATCAATAGTTCTCTCATTGATCCCTGAGGAATACAAAGACGCTTTTCCTTAAACAAAAATCCATCATGTTGATAAAACATACCAGATGCAGCCTTGTTGGTCTCCTTAAACAGTTCTTGAAAATCTGGATCAGTTTCACACATTGCCTTGATGTGTTCAAATCCCATAATCTTAGCTTTCCATTGTGCTGATGAGAGCATGTCTCCTTGATAAAGCATCAGCCACAACGTTATCTTTACCTTTCTTATATTTGATCACATAGGGAAAAGTCTCCACAAACTCAAGCCACTTTGCATGCCTTTTCTTAAGCTTAGTTTGTCCTCTAAAGTGCTTGAGCTTCTCATGATCTGTATGAATAACAAACTCCTTTGACAGTAGGTAATGTTGCCAAGTTTCAAGAGACCTTACCTGATGAGGACATCAGGTCGTACATCCAGCCAGGAGACCAGACTGGCCGACCAGGAAGCTTGCCCGAGATAGCCGGACCATCTGGCACGCCTTCCGGCCCAAGCAGTACCGCCGGACCCTCGACCACAAGGACCAGAGCAACCAGCATTGCCAGCGGAGAGGCCCAAGCTTCCGGCACACTTGGTGGCGACGTGGATGACACCTCCGGTCCTTCTGGTGATGCCGCCAACTCCGGGATCAACTTGGCCGGTCCTGAAGGCATTCCGGCCAGTACCTCGCACAATCCAGCCGGTACAGTCGATCCAGGCGAGTACACGCGCATTTCCACTTCTACACAAGCGGACTCGGACCAAATGAGCTACCAGCTCCATGAAATGCACCTAGAGGAAGTATCTACACCAGTGGTACATCAAGGAGCAATGACAAGAAGCAGATCAAGGGCATTCTTCCAAAAATTCAGCTTATGGGTCGACAAGCTCCTAGAGGAAGATCGACTAAGGACAATGGGCCAAAAATGCAAGGAAGAGTCCAATGGCTTCTCAACAACTTAAGGGACATCAGAGACTTTGGCTTTAGTGGCAAGAGAGGTCAGGGCCCAAAGAATTTTAACCCTACTCCAAGTCGAAGACTAGGAGCAAGGCGCGTGCATGCCACAAGGACGGCCACCTTCCATTTCTTGGCCATGAGGTAAGTTAAGGTAAGTTTCAATTCAAATATATGCCTTTTTCTGTTTTGCAGGGTAGGATCTAGAATATTTACTTTTATTGAGTCAAAGACATTTTAAGAATAGGTCCTTTTTCGATTATACAGTTTTGTATCTTTTCCTTTTGTGCACTTTTGTAAGTTTTCCTTTTCTTATTTGGGTCGACCCTAGAAGGTCAAGCTGTCGAGCATATTAATAGGGCTCCTTCCAGCATTGTATTTTGACAACCTTTTGATATTAATAAAGATAGAACTTTTTCCCCAACAAGTTTTCTCTCAAGAATCTTGTGCGCTTAGAATCTAGTTGAGACCAGCCCTCCTAGCTCTAAGTTTGTGATTTATCATGAGGTTCATCACCCCTCGTGTGGTTCACTTCACCTTTCCATCGAATACACCCAAAAACCCCTATCCAAGAAGTCTAAGGTCGAGTTTCTCACCTAAACTTCTCCAAACAGCTCACGCGCATACATCCTTGAATCAAGGCTTGTATCATTTTGGTATCAGAGGTTAAAGCTCCTAAACCAGGTTGTTTCTATCCTTTTGCTTGTTTTGTTTTGAGTTCTTGCATTAGTTTAAGTTGCATTCAAGAAAAATCAAAAAAATAACATCAAACTCCAAACCGAGTGCATCTAGCCTTCTACTTGTATCACTAGGGTTTAGATTCACTTTTGCATGCCATTCACGTTTTCCTTTTTGTTTAAATCATATTTCCTTTATTTTTAAGTTAAATTAAAAAGAAAAGAAAAAGAAAATAGAAAGAATAGTAAAAGAATTGGAATTGGACAGCTAGCACAAGTTGTCAAGAAAGTTTCCTTTTTCTCAAATCTTCATATCTTTGAATTTCCAATTCTCAGATTTTTTCCTTTTCGCAAAATTTTCGAATCCTTATAAAAAGAAAACCCTCCTAATAATTTAGGAGCATCCTAACTTGTCTTCTTTCTTTGTAGCACACAATGGCAGAAGAAAATAGAGAAGCAACCGAAGCCATGATGGCCATGTTCACCACACTCCAAACACAACTCGCATCCATAGGCGAGAGGTTGGAGCGCGTGGAAATACCGGTGAGATTCCAGGCCATAAGGCATGTGAGAGCTGAGCAAGACCGTCCTGAGGGTCCTGATCACCTTAGGACACGGCACGAACAGGAGGAACCCCAGCCAGATGGAGATGAGGACACACAACCTCATAACTATCACCCTAGGCCGAGAGGACCTCCATGGCAACCAGAGGCAGAAGATGATGGCTTTGAGCCATATGGTCTTCACCAGAGACCAAGAATGCCTCCTAGACATCATGAGGATGGAGATGAACACACCTACAACCGGGTAAATCATCCTGATGTTAAGCTAACTCCTCCTAGTTTTGCAGGAAAAGTAGACCCCGAGGCTTACCTAGATTGGGAAAGAAGAATGGATCATATCTTTGATCATTACAACCAACCAGGACCTAGGAGAGTCTCAATGGCAGTAGCACAACTCACGTACAATGCCCTCATCTGGTGGGATCGTGAGGTATCTAATAGAAGGAGGAAGAGAATGTGGCCCATAGACTCATGGGTCGACATGAAAGACCTCATGCGACAAAGGTTTGTTCCACCTTACTTTCATAGAGACTTTTGCAACGTCGTTTTCATACTCTTAAGCAGGGAACTAGATCTGTAGAGGAGTACTATGAAGAGTTCGAGAAGCTAAGGAACAGATTGGAGCTCAATGATGATGAAGAAGCATTGATGGCACAATTCTTGGATGGACTCCAAGAAAGAATCAGCCGCAAGGTGGAAAGGCAAATCTACAGTGACTTCAAAGACTTGTTCCACCTATTTGTCCAGGCTGAGCAGCACATCAAACGTAAGAACCAAGACATCCGCAGCAAGCCTAAGACACTTTGGGCACCAAGCAACATGCCCAAGCCCGTAGACAAAGGCAAGAGCATAGAGATCGAGTCCAGGTTCAAGAGCAAGCCTCCTGAACCCACCCGTGACCAGAGAGAGCCTGGTAAGTCTTCTAACCCTCAAAGATCACGTGACATCACTTGTTTCAAGTGTAGGGGTCGCTAACACATCTCAAGGGAGTGCCCAAACAACCGGGTCATGTTGATTACGGAGGCTGGAGAATATGAGTCCCAAGATGAAGAGGACTATGAACCAGAAGAGGAGTATGGTGACATTGAGTACCCTGATGTGGGGGAAGTGCTGGTCACTAGACGCATCCTCAGTGCAATGGTGGATCCTTCAGAGACCATCCAAAGGGAGAACATCTTCCACAGCCGTTCCACCATCAAGGGCAAGGTATGTAACCTCATCATAGATGGTGGTTCTTGCACTAACGTTGCTAGTGCATATATGGTTGATAAGCTAGGTCTAGAGAAGACAAGGCATCCTCGACCGTATAGACTGAGATGGCTCAATGACAAAGTGGAGCTAAAGATCCATGAGCAAGTCACTGTGCCATTTAGTGTGGACAAGTACCAAGACCAAGTCGTGTGCGACGTGGTGCCCATGCAAGCTGGCCATCTTCTGCGAGGAAGGCCATGGCTGTTTGACAAGGAGACCAGGCATGATGGCCGAACCAATCTCTACACTTTCATGCATGAGAAGAGAAAGGTCAGCCTAGCTCCTCTCACAGCTGCCCAGGTACATGAGCTTCAACAGCAAATGAGTAAGGAAAAGAAGCTCATTAAATCTAATTTTTTTTTTCAACCGAGTCATGTCCGGAGAGCTTTAGCCTCGAAGGATCTAATGCTACTAATGGTTTTCAAAGAAGTGTTGAATGTAGAAAAAGAACAGGTAGAGCTACCTCCTGAAGTAGCAACTCTCCTCAACAAGTTCCAGGATGTATTTCCAGAGGAGATACCAGCAGGCTTGCCTCCTTTACGTGGCATAGAACACCAGATCGATCTAGTGCCCGGAGCAGCCCTGCCCAACCGGCCAGCCTACCGAATGAGTCCAGAGGAGTCCAAGGAGCTTGAGAAGCAAGTCAAGGAGCTCCTGGAGAAAGGATATGTTCGAGAGAGCCTCAGTCCATGTGGCGCATCAGTGCTACTATTGCCCAAGAAGGATGGGACTTGGCGAATGTACGTGGACTGCCGAGCAATCAACAACATCACTGTCAAGTACCGGCATCCAATACCACGGCTGGATGACATGCTAGATGAGCTGAGTGGAGCCACGGTCTTCTCTAAGATAGACCTCAAGAGTGGATACCACCAGGTCAGGATGAAAGAAGGTGATGGATGGAAGACTGCTTTCAAGACAAAGCAAGGGCTCTACGAGTGGACAGTCATGCCATTTGGCTTGACTAATGCCCCAAGCACCTTCATGCGCCTTATGAACCAAGTTCTTAGGGCGTACATCAGTAAGTTTGTAGTAGTTTACTTTGATGACATCTTGGTTTATAGTAAGTGCCTACGGGAACACCTCACACATCTTGAGATCGTACTTAAAACCCTTCGACAAGAAGAGCTTTATGCCAATCTCAAGAAGTGCATCTTTTGTACTGATAAACTTGTCTTTTAGGTTTTGTTGTAAGTTCACAGGACCTACAGGTTGATGAAGAGAAGATTCGAGCCATACAAGAATGGCCAACACCAGGCAACATCAGCCAAGTGAGGAGCTTCCACGGACTGGCCAGCTTCTATAGGAGATTCGTGCCCAACTTCAGCAGTATTGCCTCACCCTTGACGGCAGTAGTGAAGAAGAACGTGGGATTCAGCTGGGGGGAAGCTCAGGAGAAGGCATTCCAGGCCTTGAAGGACAGCCTTACACATGCACCAGTGCTAGTCCTGCTCGACTTCAACAAGACGTTTGAAGTGGAGTGTGATGCCTCTGGAATAGGCATAGGAGCAGTGCTAACCCAAGGAGGGAGACCAGTGGCATACTTCAGTGAGAAGCTAGGTGGTGCCTCACTGAACTACCCCACTTATGACAAGGAGCTTTATGCCCTTGTCCGAGCATTGGAGACTTGGCAGCATTACTTGCTGTCCAAGGATTTTGTGATCCACACTGATCATGAGACTCTCAAACACCTCAGAGGGCAAACCAATCTCAAGAGGAGACATGCCAGGTGGATGGAGTTCATAGAGACCTTCCCATACATCATCAAGTACAAGAAGGGCAAAGAGAATGTGGTAACCGATGCACTATCAAGGTGGTTTGCCTTGATATCAACCATGGAGGCAAAGGTCCTAGGATTCGAGCACATCAAGGACCTATACAAGGATGATCCTGACTTTACTGAGAGCTACAAGGAGTGTGGCACAGGGAGTCATGGAAAGTTCTACATCCATGAGGGATTCTTGTTCCGAGAAAGAAAGATGTGCATACCACAAGGATCATTAAGGGAGTTTATCATCCGAGAAGCTCATGGAGGAGGACTCATGGGCCACTTTGGTGTCGACAAGACTCTAGCAGTGGTCAAGGAGCACTTCTACTGGCCACACATCAAGAGGATAGTAGAACCTCATTGTGCAAGATGCATCACTTGCAAGAAGGCAAAGTCCCGAGTGCAACCTCACGGGTTGTATCTCCCACTGCCCATACCTACACATCCATGGGTGGACATCTCAATGGACTTTGTTCTAGGTCTGCCCAAGATCAACCACAAAGATGCAATCTTTGTAGTGGTGGACAGATTCTCCAAGATGGCACACTTCATTCCATGTGCCAATGTCAATGATGCCACACAAACAACTGAGCTGTTCTTCAGGGAGATAGTACGGCTTCATGGAGTGCCAAGGACCATCGTATCAGACAGGGACACCAAGTTCCTCAGCCATTTCTAGAGGACCCTTTGGAGAAAGCTAGGAACGAAGCTACTCTTCTCTACCACCTGCCATCCTCAAACTGATTGCCAAACTGAAGTTGTCAACAGGACACTATAAACCCTTCTCAAGACTACACTAGGGAAGAACCTAAAGACTTGGGTGGAGTGCCTGCCATTTATAGAGTTCGCTTACAACTGAGCCGTGCACTCAGCAACCAAGAAGACACCATTTGAAGTGGTATACGGCTTCAACCCTCTTACCCCATTGGAGCAAACGCCACTACCACCAGCTGAGATGACCAACCTCAACGGAGCATCCAAGGCAGAGTTCATAAGGAGGTTACACAAGAAGATAGCAGAAAACTTGGAGAAGAGGACCGGACAGTACGTGACTCATGCCAACAAGGGAAGAAAGGAGGTGATCTTTCAACCAGGCGATTGGGTGTGGCAACACCTACGGCAGGAGAGGTTCCCAAACCTAAGGAGTTCCAAGCTAGCACCAAGAGGAGATGGACCATTCAGAGTGCTCGAGAGGATTAACAACAACGCCTACCGGATCGAGCTCCCAGGTGAGTTTAATGTGTCCAATATGTTCAATGTTACTGACTTAGCCCCCTTCCATGCAGATGAACCAGTTTTGAGGACAAAACCTACTGAAGAGGGAGGGGATGATGAGGACATCAGGTCGTACATCCAGCCAGGAGACCAGACTGGCCGACCAGGAAGCTTGCCCGAGACAGCCGGACCATCTGGCACGCCTGCCGGCCCAAGCAGTACCGCCGGACCCTCGACCACAAGGACCAGAGCAACCAGCATTGCCGGCGGAGAGGCCCAAGCTTCTGGCACACTTGGTGGTGACGTGGATGACACTGCCGGTCCCTCTGGTGATGCTGCCAACTCCGGGATCAACTTAGCCGGTCCTGAAGGCATTCCGGCCAGTACCTCGCACAATCCAGCAGGTACAGCCGATCCAGCCGAGTACACGCGCATTTCCACTTCTACACAAGAGGAATCGGACCAAATGAGCTACCAGCTCCAGGACATGCACCTAGAGGAAGTATCTACACCAGTGGTACCTCAAGGAGCAATGACAAGAAGCAGATCAAGGGCACTCTTCCACAAATTCAGCTTATGGGTCGACAAGCTCCTAGAGGAAGATCGACTAAGGACAATGGGCCAAAAATGCAAGGAAGAGTCCAATGGCTTCTCAACAACACAAGGGACATCAGAGACTTGGGCTTTAGTGGCAAGAGAGGTGAGGACCCAAATAATTTTAACCCTACTCCAAGTCGAAGACTAGGAGCAAGGCACGTGCATGCCACAAGGACGGCCACCTTCCATTTCTTGGCCATGAGGTAAGTTAAGGTAAGTTTCAATTCGAATATATGCCTCTTTCTATTTTTCAGGGTAGGATCTAGAATATTTTACTTTTATTGAGTCAAAGACATTTTAGGAATAGGTCCTTTTTCGATTATACACTTTTGTATCTTTTCCTTTTGTGCACTTTTGTAAGTTTTCCTTTTCTTATTTGGGTCGACCCTAGAAGGTCAAGCTGTCGAACATATTAATAAGGCTCCTTCCAGCATTGTAGTTCGACAACCTTTTTGATATTAATAAAGAGAGAACTTTTTCCCCAACACGTTTTCTCTCAAGAATCTTGTGCGCTTCGAATCTAGTTGAGACCAGCCCTCCTAGCTCTAAGTTTGTGATTTATCACGAGGTTCATCACCCCTCGTGTGGTTCATTTCACCTTTCCATTGAATACCAACCCAAAAACCCCTATCCAAGAAGTCTAAGGTCGAGTTTCTCACCTAAACTTCTCCAAACAGCCCACGCGCATACATCCTTGAATCAAGGCTTGTATCATTACCAAAGCATAGAGCTCCTTATCCTATATGGGATGGTTAAGTGAAGCTCCACTAAGTTTCTCACTGAAGTAAGCCACTGGTTTTCCTCCTTGCATTAGGACAACTCCTGAAACACCCTTTCCGGATTATATCTCCGAAGAGGTTGTTCCCTTTCGGATTTACCAAGGAATTCCGAGTCTAAGGTTCATATTTTAGGGTCTCTTATCTAGTTTAAGTCCGCTTTTGAGTTATTCTGAGATTCATGAGTTTTTGTTAGAGTCATTTATAGAGTCATATATAAAAGATCCGGAATTTTATTGAATTATATAAGTAGGATTTCGTTACAACATGATAGTTGGCCTGAAGGCTTACATATTCAACAATCCTAACTACCCGGATCCATACACCACCCATATACTCGGATCACCAGTATTGCGCTCAAGCCAAATCCTTACCACGATCACCATCTTTTCCTGAAAAAGGCCAAAGCCGCTTAATTATCCTGGACTTAGCCAATATTACCCGAAAGGGCTTAGAAACATGCATGAATGAATGCAACTCATGCAAAACCCGTTAAGTCGCTAAGTTCAACTTAGAATTCGACCAAGACAGACTCGGATCAGACTTGGGCAGATCCGATCGACCAGCCAGCCAAGGTAGGCATCACTCGAACCCTTTGGCCAGTCGCTACTTGCCCTAAAGACTCGATCCGGTCTAAGGGAAGTCCAAGCCGACTATCTGTCCGGAAAGGTTTCACCCAATCCCGATCATTCAGCCAAGTTCATCCACCAATCCCGCCTTGGATTCCCTTACTTACCGAACCACCGGGGAAGAGGAATCCCAGCGTAAAGGGAAGTGGATTACTTACCTTACCACGCCTAGCCTTTAATCGCGTACCCCAAAGTTGGTTTCCCGATCACAGGTTCACGATCTCTTACCTCACTCGTTATAACTCCTCTCGAATATTGCCTTAGAAAATTCTAGGATTTCTTCCTCTCCCAGCGTGTGTCCTTGTATCGCCCCCAAGCCCTCTATTTATAGGGCTCGTGGTAGTTTTTCACGAACGGTCACGGCCTTTGTTCGACCAATCAACGTTTCTGGTCGAACCCTTGTGCCTGGTCGTGGCACTGGTTCGGCACCAACTGCCTGAGCCATTGCTAGCTGGCCAGTTGGCCCCAACTACCAACCAGCTCGTCTAACCGCCGGCCAGCTCGCTCAACTGCCGGTCAGCTCTCCCAGCTGCCGACCAGCTCGCCCAGCTACCGGCCAGCTCGCCCAGCTACCGGCCAGCTCGCCCAGCTACCGTCCAGCTCGCCCAGCTACCGGCCAGCTCGCCCAGCTACCGGCCAGCTCGCCCAGCTACCGGCCAGCTCGCCCAGCTACCGGCCAGCTCGCCCAGCTGTCGGTCAGCTCGCCCTACCGATCTTTACTGAGGATCGGGGGTGTTACAAGTCTCCCCCACTTGAAGTGGATTCGTCCCCGAATCCAGACCAAATACCTGTTTGGTTTCCCACTCCTCGAACCACTTAGGAAATTCAGCCTTCATTTTGTCTTCGGTTTCCCAAGTGATTTCTTCGGTCCCATTGCACTTCCATACTACTTTGACCATCCAAACTACCTTTCTTCTGGTAAATTCGATCCTCCGAACTGGAATAGCTTCTATTCTTAGATCCTATGATCCGAGGCACAGTTGCGACACATGGAAGACATTATCATGTATTTCGGGTGGTAAGATTTTGCCCTAATACCCTTTCTGTGATTTTCAGATTCAACTTCCCACTCTTCGAAGTTCGATGTGATGGAACTCCAAATTCCTCCTTCGTTTGTCCGCATAACTTTTCTGTCTGTCTTGTGCTTCCTTCATTTTGATCCTTAAGAATTTGATCTTTTCGGTGGTTTCATCCACAATATCTGGTCCAAGGGTCCTACGCTCCCCCACTTCGGTCCAACACAATGGGGTCCGACAAGGCCGCCGATACAATGCTTCGTAAGGAGACATTCCGATGCTCGTGTGGAAGCTATTGTTGTATGCGAACTCGGCCAAGGGCAAATATTTTTCCCATGATCCGCCCCAATCCAAAACACATGCACGCAACATGTCCTCAAGTGTCTGGATGGTTGGATTGCCCATCTGTTTGGGGGTGGTAAGCCGTGCTCATGTTCACCCTCGTTCCTAAGGCCTTTTGGAATGCCTTCCAAAAATGGGCCGTGAATCGTGGGTCCCGATCTGAGACAATGCTTACCGGAACTCCATGCAATCGGACTATCTCTTCCACATAACGTACTGCAATTCTTTCAGCCCCATCCGTTTTCTGAATAGCCAGGAAGTGTGCTGACTTGGTCAGCCTATCCACGACCACCCAGATAGCATCATGCCGTGCCCTTGTCCTTGGTAACCCACTCACAAAATCCATTGTGATATGGTCCCACTTCCATTCCGGAATGGGTAAGTTTTGCAGCAGCCCACTCGGAACCTGGTGTTCTGCCTTGACCAGTTGGCAAGTCGGACACTTAGCCACCCATTCAGCTACATTCCTCTTCAGCCCTGCCCAATGGTAGTACCGCTTCAAGTCTCGGTACATTTTACTCGCGCCCGGGTGAATTGCGAATCTGGACTGATGTGCTTCCCTTAGGATTTCTTCTCTTAATTCTGGTACATTAGGGACGCACACTCGTCCTCTTATCACAATTGTCCCGTTGTTCGATTTCCCATACTCGGACTGATTGTTCTGGACCGCTTGGTTCAGCAGTTCATCTTTTTCTTGGGCTATTCGGATCTTACTCAATAGATCTGCCCGATACCCAATGGTTCTGGTTCGTTTGATATTGCATTCAAATGCATCATCTTAACCAGTCCGACAAGGGTTTCCGCATCCTTTCCCGCATGCACATCCGAACGCCTCCTACTCAAGGCATCCGCCACAAGATTTGCCTTTCCCGGATGGTAGGCAATATCTAGATCATAATCAGCCACGAATTCCATCCACCTTCTTTGCCTAAGGTTCAATTCGGGTTGACTGGAAATGTACTTCAGACTCTAATGGTCGGTAAAAACTTGCACTTTGGCTCCATACAAGTATGACCGCCAAATCTTTAATGCAAAGATTACTGCCGCCATTTCTAAGTCATGAGTGGGATAGTTTCCTTCATGTTTCCGCAATTGCCTTGATGCATAGGCAATCACCCTACCCTTTTGCATAAGAACAGCACCCAATCCAGTTCTGGATGCGTCTGTGTATACCGCATAAGGTTCATCCGGTTCAGGTAGTGCCAAGACTGGTGCAGTCGTTAGCATCTCCTTCAACCGTTGGAAACATTCCTCGCACTCGGCTGTCCACTCGTACTTAACATCGTTCCCGGTTAGACTAGTCATGGGGTAAGCCATTTTCGCAAACCCATTGACAAACCATCTATAGTATCCGGCCAAACCCAGGAAGCTCCCAATCTCAGTTGCATTCCGAGGCCTCGGCCAATCCTTGATAGCCTTAACTTTCTCCGGGTCTACTGACACCCCTTGGTCGGACACAATGTGTCCCAAGAACCCAATACTTCTCTGCCAAAAGCTACACTTGCTTAGCTTGGCATAAAGCTTGTGCTCCCTTAACCGTTCCATCACCACCCTTAGATGATTTTGGTGCATTTCGTGCCCCTTTGAATAGGCGAGGATGTCATCAATGAAAATGATAACAAACTCATCTAAACAATCCCGAAATACCCTATTCATCATCTTCATAAAGGCTGCCGGTGCATTGGTTAAACCGAATGGCATCACTACAAACTCGTAGTGTCCATATCTTGTCCGAAAAGCCGTCTTCCGAATATCCGATGACTCAATCGGAATTTGATGATATCCCGGGGCCAAATCGATCTTTGAGAACCAGGTCGCACCTCTGAGTTGATCCAAAAACTCATCAATTCAGGGTAATGGGTACTTGTTCTTTACCATAACCCGATTCAATCCCCGATAATCGATGCAAAGCCTAAAGCTTCCATCCTTCTTTTTCACAAACAGCACCGGTGCACCCCAAGGTGACTCACTCAGCCTGATGAATCCTTTATCCAACAGTTCTTCCAACTGTTTCTTTAACTCAGCCATTTCGGCTGGAGCCATACGATAGGGTGCTTTCGAGATTGGGGCAATCCCTGGTTCCAATTCAATCGTGAATGGATCCGCCCTATCAGGTGGTAACCCGGACAAGGCCTGGAACACATCCGCGAATTCATTGACCACTGGGATATCCTTTAACTCCCAACTCTTCTTATTTCCCTCGGTGCTTATCGTGGCTACATAGGCCTCACACCCCTTCTCTAGCATCCGTTCTGCCTGGATTGCTGAGATTACCAAACTTCCCGAGGTGGGTTGGATCCCTTGGAATTCCAATCTCCCTCCCTCTTTCTCAAACCGAACTCGGCCCCTATGACACTCTAGGGTCGCCTTGTTCATTCACAGCCAAGTCCATACCCAAGATTACCTCGTAATCCTTGAGTTGGACGACTACCAAGTCGGCCGGCAAATTGACATTCCCAATCATAACCGGGATGTTCCGCACAATTCCCAGGGAATTCATTATTTGCCCTCCAGCCGCTTGTACTTTACCCATTCCAGAGATGGGTTCTCCTTGAATCCCACTCTTTTTAAACCATTCGGGGCTTACAAAGCAATGTGAAGCCCCGGAATCAAACAGGACGTGTGTTTCAACACCGCCCACAACCAAGGTCCCTACACATTCATCCTGAATGCTAAGTACCCTACTGTTTATGCATGCCATGCAATGCTCAATTTTTATTTAACAGTTAGGGTTATGTACGTACTAGTGATCGAGCTGTACCTGCCCGTATCGCCCATGTCCCGCGATAGCTCATAAACCCGCAGTGTTACGGCCTGCCTCTTAGCCATTGGCTCGATTACCCCACGGTAGTCTTTTCGTTCGGGTTGCCTTTCGGCTGTCCCTTTGGGACAATCCTTCCTGATGTGGCCTGACTTACCACAGTTGAAGCAAGTCCTCGAGTCATCACTCGGCAGTCCTTGCTGTCCGTAATCCATCCTTGGGCAGTTGCGGGTAGCATGTTCCTTGTTACCGCAACGTGCACATGCTCCCATCGCCTTCCAGCATTCCCCACCGTGCCTCCTACCACACGTCTTGCATTCCCTAACTTTTCCTAGGGGTTTGCTGGAGTCTTCAACCTTATCCCACTTTCTTTTCCGATCACCACCACTTGACTGGCCGTATCGATTCGGGAATTTGGATTCTTTCAACCGGTTCTCCTCCTCGATCCCCTCCTCGATCAAGGCAGCCCTTTCCACCAATTCTGTGACTGATCCGAACTTCTGCGCCAAGCAGTGGTTACGGATTTCAACCCTTAGTCCACGCATGAACCGGCGCACTTGCCCGAGTTCATCCTCAAGATCTCTTCCCGCATAACGCCTTAAGCGGTTAAATTCTTCTTCATATTCCCGGACAGTTCGGTTCCCTTGAACCAATTCCAGGTATGAACACTCCAATCGGTCCCACGCCTCTGGTGGAAAGAATTTCTTATTGAATTCTCCTTCAAACTCCTCGAAAGTTGAATCCTTTCACCCAACCGTTTATCCACGGCAACCCACCAGTTATGCGCATCCCCTTCCAGGAAGTGGACTGCGATATCTTTGCGGTAGTCACCGGGACACCTTGTTGATTGAAAGTTCCTCACCAAACGATTCTTCCACTCATCAGCCTTAATTGGGTCAGATCCCCCAGCGAAACTACATGTTTTAAGGTGTATCATGTGTTCTAGGATGCTCAAATACCCCACCTTCTTTCTAGCGGACTTAGGTGCGCCATCTAAGATGACCACATCCTGGTTCTCCATAGGAGCCGGTTCTTCGCCCATGTGTGGCACCTCAGGAACCGGTGCCTTGGGCTTAACCGCCTCAGTCAGTATAGCCAACTGACTTATCACGGTTCTCATTGTGTTCCACATTTCTTGTGGGCTCGGAACCGCATCAGGATTTATATCCGCGGCTTCCTGGTCGCGTTGTCCTTCTTCACCCGCATGTGTGCGATGAGCAGTAGACTCCTCATCCTCACCCTCCGGATGGTCCTGCTCAATGGCCGCCACATGCGCCGTCGAAGGCTCAAATACATTCGGATTCGGCAAGGCTCCAATGTTTTGGCTCGGTTCACCACCTCTTGCCTTATCCTTCTTGCTTTTCCCAGTCTTGCCACTCTTGCCCATTTACAAAAAACCGTTTAGTTAATCTCAACGTTTAACATGCGCAAGACCTGGTGCCCAATGAGTGGTGTCTACTTAACCCAAATCTAACCCGTCCTAGGACCAAGCATGCTCTGATACCAACTTGAAACACCCTTTCCGGATTATATCTCCGAAGAGGTTGTTCCCTTTCGGATTTACCAAGGAATTCCGAGTCTAAGGTTCATATTTTAGGGTCTCTTATCTAGTTTAAGTCCGCTTTTGAGTTATTCTGAGATTCATGAGTTTTTGTTAGAGTCATTTATAGAGTCATATATAAAAGATCCGGAATTTTATTGAAATATATAAGTAGGATTCGTTACAACATGATAGTTGGCCCGAAGGCTTACATATTCAACAATCCTAACTACCCGGATCCATACACCACCCATATACTCGGATCACCAGTCTTGCGCTCAAGCCAAATCCTTACCACGATCACCATCTTTTCCTGAAAAAGGCCAAAGCCGCTTAATTATCCTGGACTTAGCCAATATTACCCGAAAGGGCTTAGAAACATGCATGAATGAATGCAACTCATGCAAAACCCGTTAAGTCGCTAAGTTCAACTTAGAATTCGACCAAGACAGACTCGGATCGGACTTGGGCAGATCCGATCGACCAGCCAGCCAAGGTAGGCATCACTTGAACCCTTTGGCCAGTCGCTACTTGCCCTAAAGACTCGATCCGGTCTAAGGGAAGTCCAAGCCGACTATCTGTCCGGAAAGGGGGAAGTCCAAGCCGTTATCTGTCCAAATCCCGAAAGGTTTCACCTCCCCGATCATTCAAGCCAAGTTCATCAATCACCAATCCCGCCTTGGATTCCCTTACTTACCGAACCACCGGGGAAGAGGAATCCTAGCGTAAAGGGAAGTGGATTACTTACCTTACCACGCCTAGCCTTTAATCGCGTACCCCAAAGTTGGTTTCCCGATCACAGGTTCACGATCTCTTACCTCACTCGTTATAACTCCTCTCGAATATTGCCTTAGAAAATTCTAGGATTTCTTCCTCTCCCAGCGTGTGTCCTTGTGTCGCCCCCAAGCCCTCTATTTATAGGGCTCGTGGTAGTTTTCACGAACGGTCACGGCCTTTGTTCGACCAATCAACGTTTCTGGTCGAACCGTTGTGCCTGGTCGTGGCACTGGTTCGGCACCAACTGCCCGAGCCATTGCTAGCTGGCCAGTTGGCCCCAACTACCAACCAGCTCGTCTAACCGCCGGCCAGCTCACCCAACTGCCGGTCAGCTCTCCCAGCTGCCGACCAGCTCGCCCAGCTACCGGCCAGCTCGCCCAGCTACCGGCCAGCTCGCCCAGCTACCGTCCAGCTCGCCCAGCTACCGGCCAGCTCGCCCAGCTACCGGCCAGCTCGCCCAGCTACCGGCCAGCTCGCCCAGCTGTCGGTCAGCTCGCCGTACCGTTCTTTACTGAGGATCGGGGGTGTTACAACTCCTATACCTGTTCCAGAAGCATCACATTCAATTTCCAATGTTTTATCAAAGTTAGGAAGTACCAAAACAGGCGCATGTGTGAGGCTATCTTTCAGCTTGTTGAATCCTTCTCTTGTGCTGGTCCCCATTTGAACTCCACATTCTTCTTAATTACTGAAGTGAGGGGTGCAGCAACAGTACTAAAGTCTTTGACAAATCCTCTATAGAAACTAGCCAATCCATGGAAACTCCTCACATGTCCGATTGTTGTTGGGGTTGGCCAATCTTGAATTGCTTTGATCTTTTATTCATCGACCTTTAAGTCCTGAGAACTTACAACAAATCCTAGGAATACAACTTGATCAGTGCAGAAAGTACATTTCTCAAGGTTAGCATAAAGGTTTTCAGCCTTAAGCTTTTCAAGTACCTGCTCAAGATGTCGTAAGTGATCTTCAAGATTAGAGCTATAGATTAGAATGTCATCAAAATAAACTACTACGAACTTACAGATAAATGCTCTTAGGACGTGGTTCATGAGTCTCATGAAAGTACTTGGAGCGTTTGTGAGTCCAAATGGCATGACTAGCCATTCATACAATCCTTGTTTGGTTTTAAACGCTGTCTTCCATTCATCACCTTCTTTCATTCTCACCTGATGATATCCACTTCTTAGATCAACTTTTGAGAAGATAGTTGCTCCATTGAGTTCATCTAGCATGTCATCAAGTCTTGGAATTGGATGTCGGTATTTGAAAGTGATATTGTCACACATTCTCCAAGTTCCATCTTTCTTAGGCACTAGAAGAACAGGAACAGCACATGGGCTTAGACTCTTTCGGATATAGCCCTTAGACATTGGGTCTTGTACTTGTCTTTCCAGCTCCTTTGCTTCTTCTGGATTCACTCTATAGGCAGATAGGTTTGGCAATGGTGCTCCAGGAACAAGATCAATCTGATGCTCGATTCCTCTTATAGGTGGCAATCCTGGTGGTATCTCTTCTGGAAAAACATCAGTGAATTTTTCAAGAAGCTCTATAACAGCAGCAGGAAGTTCCTCCTTTTGTTGTCCTGAAAACAACACTTCTTTAAAGATCATTAGTAGCACTTCTTCTTTAGAATCAAGTGATTTCAAAACAGTGGCAGTTGTTACATAAAGGTGAGTTTTATTTAGCTTTTCTCCTTTAGACATAGTTTGTTGCATCTCATGCACTTCCTGTGGAGTTAAAGGTGCTAAGCTATGTTTCTTGTTATTGTGCATGAAGGTATAGTGATTGGTGCGTCCATTGTGTAATGCTTCTTTGTCAAATTGCCATGGACTACCTAGAAGTAGATGTCCAGCTTGCATTAGGCACCACATCACACACAACTTTATCTGCATACTTGCCTATGCTGAATGGTATGGTGACTTGTTCTGCAATTTTTAGCTCAGTTTCATCGTTCATCCATTTGAGCTTGTATGGTCGAGGATGCTTTGTCTTTTGTAACCCTAGCTTATCAACCATATACTTGCTGGCTACGTTAGTACAAGAACCACCATCTATGATCAAGCTACATACCTTACAGTATATTGTGCACCGAGAATGGAAAATGTTTTCTCTTTGTATAGTTTCTGGTTCAAAAAGAGCACTGTGGGATCTCCTTGTAACTAGAAGCTCTCCGGTATCAGGATAGTCAACAACTTCTTCCTCAGAGTTTTCTGGTTCATACTCGTCTTCATCTTGAGACTCATATTTGCCATTTGATTTAAGGATCATAACTCTCTGGTTTGGGCATTCTCTTGCATAATGGCATTTTCCCTGACATTTAAAACAGGTTATGTCACGAGATCTTTGAGTTGGAGTTTTACCTTGCTCTGGTTTATTGTTTTTAGATGTTTCAGCAATGGATATCTTGAATCTGGATTCTATGTCGATGGCCTTTCCTTTGTCCAGAGCCTTTTGAGGTTGTTGATTCCAGGTAGACTTGCTACGATTTGCTGAGATAGTCTTCCTTTTATGTGCTGCTCCGCCTGAACCGCAAGATGCAGCAACTCGCCCAGATCATGATAGGTTTGTCTCTCCACTTTTATAGAAATTCGATCTTGCAGACCATCTAGGAATTGAGCCATCAAAGTTTCTTATGAATCTTCGGTCTCCATCCTGTTTCTAAGCAGTTCAAACTCATCAAAGTATTCTTCAACAGATTTAGAACCTTGAGTTAGTTTTCTAAATTTCATCTGCAACTCTCTGTAGTAGTATGCAGGGACATATCTCCTTCTTAGTTGGAACCTCATGTCTTCCCAAATAGTGATCTGACCATGTCTATTTCTTCTTATTTAAGACACATCTCTGTCCCACCAAGCTAGAGCGCTTTCAGTGAGTTGAGCAGCTGCTAGAGACACTATTCTCTTATCTGAGTAGTTGTAATACTCAAATATGAATTCCATACGCCTTTCCCAATCAAGGTAGGCATCTGGATTAACCTTTCCAGGAAAGGTTGGTGCTGTGAGCTTTACGTCTCTGTTTCCATGCCAAGATTCTTCTACTCTATCTCTGTCACGTTGATATTGTCTTCTTGGTCTATGATTATGATCAGGTTCTGGTGGAAAATCATCTTCTAAGTCAGCTGTTTCATCCTCCTCATGATTCACACGTTGGGCATTCGCATTTCTGATAGGATTTCTGCAAATTGGTGGTGGTTGTTCTATTCTTGTCATGCGATCTCCTAGATTCTGAAGTTGAATCTGAATAGCAGCAAGCATCTGAGCAACATTCACATCTACTGGTTCTCCCATGGTCCACAATCTGTCTCAAACTAAACAAACAGATCAAGTGCAAAAGAAGTCGAATACACACAATAAAAAACAACTTAAAATGGACAGAACTAGTTGCAGCAGCAAAGGAAGTCGAATAGACACAATCAAAACAACTTAAAATCAACAAATCTAGTTGCAGCAGCAAAGGAGGTCAAATAGACACAATAAAAAACAACTAAAAATTGACAGATCTAGTTGCAGCAGCAAGGAAGTCGAATAGACACAATCAACACAACTGAAAATCGACAGATATAGTTGCAGAAACCCAAGCTATCAACAACTAAGGATGTTACTGGTTTCTAAGACACAAAAACAACATATTGGGGTTCGATTTTTATGGGTTTTATGAAGAGATGCAGTTTGACAGCAAGTTAACAAAGAAATGACAGAGTAAAAAAACTAAAATGGGGGTAGATAAACCTGAATAGGAGCGATTAAGCTCTGATACCAGATGATGCAGGAACAAGAGGACTTGTTCGAGCAAGGGGAGCTGCTGGAGAGACTCTACCTGGCTGTACAGCACTTTCTAGAGACTCAAGAGTGGTGGGTTGATGGTGACCCTTCAGCTGGCTGTAGAGCACTTTCTGGAGGATCTAAGTGAGGATTGAGTAGAGAGGTGGATCAAGAGATGCCACACAGATTATGGAAGGTCTGTGATAAGTCTAGAGCACTCAAGCTACTAGGATTCTCACACAAGAAGGTTGGAGGCGTCAGCTCCTTTCAAAGGAAGAAAAACTAGGTTTTTATTTCATAAAACTTAAGTGATTACATGTTGAGAAGGGAATTTATATACTAGTCCAGCAGTAGGTGCCTTCTAGGGCTGAAAATACATTATAATGAAAGGACTAAAGCAAAAATAACAACAAGATATTAGGACCTAATGACAAATAAAAGACTCTTAAACTTAACAGTCACATTCCTGCAAAAACAAGCAAATAAACTTGTTAATTCAAACATAAGAATTTTAAATACGCACCTTGGTCTCTTGTAGCTCCTTATAAAGTCTTCTTAAGTTTGTTTAGCAATGATGAACAAGGTTGTATCTTTGAAGCCTTGTAAAACTGGAAGGAGTGAAATTGTGGTAGTCTTTAGTTGTTCATAGTCTCCTTCTTGTAATTGTTTAGTAAGTTCAGCTTCATGGAATCCTCCATCTTCTATGATTGTTATGAGACTCTCGACAGACTTGTTGAACATCTTACTAAGGTTTCTTGTGCCTGATCTTGTTCTTGGAGCTTGTCTCATAATAGGTATACTAATGGGCTCTTCCTCTTGTTCAGGAAGAGCACATTAATATAGTAAAAAAACGAAAATGGGGGTAGATAAACCGGAATAGGAGCGATTAAGCTCTGATACCAGATGATGCAGGAACAAGAGGACTTGTTCGAGCAAGGGGAGCTGCTGGAGAGACTCTAGCTGATGTGAACCTCCCAAGGAATGCACTTCTGGATGCGGTTGAGATAGGCTTTGCAACATAATGAATCGAAATTCAATCTGTTCAAAGGTTGTGGATTGAAGGGTCACACAGTAGCTGCGGAAAGACTACTGATTTACCTAAGATAGTAGCTTAGATATTACACACTAAGGCTACTAAATGTTGACTGAAGGATTACACACCAACAATCAGATTAAGAAGAGAATCACTCTCAAACTTAAGAAAAGAAGCTGTTTTTATTTGAAAAAGTTGAATGATGAAGTTTACAACTGAAACCCCCTATTTATACTATAAGGGGACGTAAATATGAGGAGCCTACAACATTAAATTGGTTACAATTACAAGGGAAGACTTGACCAAAGACCTTGACCAAAGACCTTGACTTCATTAACTCTTATTTTGACTATGAATGTAGACACTTTTCCCCCTTTTGATGACGCCAATTTTGAGCTTTTTAATTGAACTCCTTTTGATTTTACACAACAAATTGGGTTGGTTGTAATGTGATTCATTTGCCTCATTAAAAACCTTACCAAGAAAAACCAATGGGAGAAAACTTGGATAAGGGAAAAAGAGTACAAATGGATCACATACTCATTTGTATGCTGTCTTGAGCTTGTACTAAAATCAGAGTGCTTTTAGGCACTTCTCCATTCAAGCTCAAGTGAATTTGTTGTGTATTCTCCTTGTTGAGCATGCAGCTGATTGCCTCTTTGAGTTTCTTGGCCTTGGCTCGGGTTAATGGTCCAGCTGGTAGTGCAAGAGCTTCTTCATGTTCCACTGGTTCATTTCTAGCCATGAGCTTCTCCTTTTGTGTGCTTTCCATGCTCGTATCACTAGCTGGCTGTACAGTACTTTCTAGAGACTCAAGAGTGATGGGTTGATGGTGACCCTTCAGCTGGCTGTAGAGCACTTTCTGGAGGATCTAAGTGAGGATTGAGTAGAGAGGTAGATCGAGAGACGCCACACAGATTATGGAAGGTCTGTGATAAGTCTAGAGCACTCAAGCTACAAGGATTCTCACACAAGAAGGTTGGAGGCATCAGCTCCTTTCAAAGGAAGAAAAACTAGGTTTTCATTTCATAAAACTTAAGTGATTACATGTTGAGAAGGGACTTTATATACTAGTCCAGCAGTAGGTGCCTTCTAGGGCGGAAAATATATTATAATGAAAGGACTAAAGCAAAAATAACAACAAGACATTAGGACCTAATGACAAATAAAAGACTCTTAAACTTAACAGTCACATTCCTACAAAAACAAGCAAATAAACTTGTTAATTCAAACATAAGAATTTTAAATACGCACCTTGGTCTCTTGTAGCTCCTTATAAAGTCTTCTTAAGTTTGTTTAGCAATGATGAACAAGGTTGTATCTTTGAAGCCTTGTAAAACTGGAATGAATGAAATTGTCGTAGTCTTTAGTTGTTCATAGTCTCCTTCTTGTAATTGTTTAGTAAGTTCAGCTTCATGGAATCCTCCATCTTCTATGATTGTTATGAGACTCTCGACAGACCTGTTGAACATCTTACTAAGGTTTCTTGTGCCTGATCTTGTTCTTGGAGCTTGTCTCATAATAGGTATATTAATGGGCTCTTCCTCAGCTTCAAGTGAGCTAGTATTGATGTCCTCATCAATTATGCTTTGTTTATAAGCCGTTACTCAATGAGCACCAATAATCAGTTTAGAATGATCACTTTAACAGGCCGATCAACTTGCCATGTCTGCACTAAATCGTCTGTAACTTTTGATTTAGAGGTCAGATTGACATGAATCCAATTCCCACGTTAAACTATCTCAATTTTTTATATTGTGATAAATTTAAGACTAAAATTGCTTCAACAAGTGCTCCAAGTTAGAAAATCCTTCTAAAACTACGTGATGTCATGTATTATGCTTCATTTATGAGCCTTTACTCAATAATCACAAATGATCAGTTTAGAATTATCACTTTAACTGGCCGATCAACTTGACATGTCCGCACTAAATCATCCGTAACTTTTGATTTAGAGCTCAAAATGACATGAATATAATGCCCACGTTAAGCTAGCTCAATTTTCTATATTGTGACAAAATGTGAGACATAAATAGATAACACAAAGCATCAATGTAATCCCATATATCCTGTACTGCGTGATGCCATGCATTATGCTTCATTTATAAGCCTTTACTCAATGAGCACCAATTATCAGTTTAGAATGATCACTTTAACTGGCCGATCAACTTGACATATCCGCAGTAAATCATCCGTAACCTATGAATTAGAGCTCACCATGACAAGAATCCAATGCCCACGTTAAGCTAGCTCAATTTTCTATATTGGGACAAAATTTGAGATAGAAATAGATACGACGAAGCGTCCAAGTAATCGAATCGACCCCAAACTGCATGACGTGATTCATTATGCTTCATTTATAAGCATTTACTCAATGAGACCAATGATCAGTTTAGAATGATCATTTTAACTGGTCGATCACCTTGACATGTCCGCACTAAATCGTCCGTAACTTTTGATTGAGAGCTCAAAATGACACGAATCCAATGCCCACGTTAAGCTAGCTCAATTTTCTATATGGTGACAAAATTTGACTCAAAAACAGATACGACAAAGCGTCCATGTAATCCAATCTATCGCGAACTGTGTGATGCCATGCATTAATGCTTCATTTATAAGCATTTACTCAATAAGCACCAATGATCAGTTTAGAATGATCACTTTAGCATGCCGATCAAGTTGACATGTCCGTACTAAATCCTTTGTAACTTTTTTAAGAGCTTAGATTGATACGAATCCAATGCCCACGTTAAACTAGATCAATTTTTTATATTGTGAAAAATTTTAAGACTAAAATTGCTTCAACAAGTCCTCCAAGTAATAAAATCATTCTAAAACTACGTGATGTCGTGCATTATGTTTTATTTATGATCAGTTTAGAATGATCACTTTAACTGGCCGATCAACTTGACATGTCCGCACTAAATCGTTTGTAACTTTTGATTTAGAGCTCAGAATAACAGGAATCCAATGCCCATGTCAAGCTAGCTCAATTTTCTATATTGTGACAAAATTTGAGACATAAATAGATATGAAAACCGTTCAAGTAATCCAATCTAGCCAAAGCTACGTGATGCTATGCATTATGCTTCATTTATAAGTGTTTACTTTATCATCACCAATGATCAGTTAAGAATGATCATTTTAACATGCCGATCAACTTGACATGTCCGCACTAAATCGTTCGTAACTTACACGAATCCAATGCCCACGTTATGCTAGCTCAATTTTCTATATTGTGAAAATTTTTGAGACATAAATAGATACGACAAAGCGTCTAAGTAATCTAATATATCCAAAACTGTGTGATGTGATGCATTATGCTTCATCTATAAGCATTTCCTCAATGATCACCAATGATCAGATTAGAATGATCACTTAAACTGGCCGATGAACTTGACATGTCCGCACTAAATCGTGCGTAACTTTTCATTTAGAGCTCAGAATGACACGAACCAATGCCCACGTTAAGCTAGCTCAATCTTTTATACTATGACAAACTTTTCGACAGAAGTAGATACGACAAAGCGTCCAAGTTATCCAATCTATCCCAAATTGCATGATGCCATGCTTTATGCTTCATTCATAAGCGTTTACTCAATGACCACCAATGATCACTCATAATGATCACTTTAACTAGGCTATCAACCTGACATGTACGCACTAAATCATCCGTAACTTTTGATTTATAGCTAAGAATAACAGGAATCCAATGCCCATATTAAACTAGCTCAATTTTCTATATTGTGACAAAATTGAGACATAAATATATACTAAAAACCGTTCAAGTAATCCAATCTAGCCAAAACTGCATGACGCAATGGGTTATGCTTCAGTTATAAGCGTTTACTTTATGAGCACCAATGATTAGTTAAGAATGATCATTTTAACATGCCGATCAACTTGACATTTCCGCACTAAATCGTCTTTAACTTATGATTTAGAGCTCAGACTAACACGAATCCAATACCTACGTCAAGCTAGCTTAATTTTCTATATTATGACAAAATTCGAGGCATAAATAGATAAGACAAAGTGTCCAAAACTTCCAATCTATCCCGAATAGCCTGATGCTATGCATTATGTTTCATTTATAAATCTTTACACAATGAGCACTAATAATTAGTTAAGAATGATCATTTTAACTTGCTGATCATTTTGACATGTACGCACTAAATCATCTGTAACTTATGATTTAGAGCTTAGAATGACACGAATCCAATGCCCACGTTAAGCTTGCTCAATTTTCTATATTATGACAAAATCTAATACATAAATAGATACGACAAAGAAGCCAAATATTCCTATCTATCCAGAACTGGGTGATCCCATGTATTATGCTTCATTTATAAGCATTTACTCTATGGGCACCAATGATCAGTTAAGAATGATCATGTTAACTGGCCGATCAACTTGATATGTCTGCACTAAATCGTCCCTAACTTTTGAGTTAGAGCTCTGAATGACACGAATCCAATGCCCATGTTAAGCTGTCTCCATTTTTGATATTTTGATAAATTTAAGACTAAAATTGGTTCAACAAGTCCTTCAAGTAATCGAATCTATCCTAAACTGCGTGATGTCATGCATTATAATTCGTTTATAAGCCTTTACTGCATGAGCCCCAATGATCAGAAAATAATGATCATTTTAACTTGCTGATCAACTTCACATGTCCGGATTAAATCGTCTATAACTTTTGATTTATAGCTCCGAATAACACGAATCCAATGCCCACATTAAGCCAGGTTAATTTTCTATATTTTGAAAAAATTATAGAGAGAAATAGAGAAGAAAAAGCATCAAAGTAATCCAATCTATCCAAAACTGCGTGATTTCATGCATTATGCTTCATTTATTAACCTTTACTCAATGAGCACCAATGATCAGTTTAGAATGAACACTTTAACTCCTATCAACTTTTCATGTCCGCAATAAATTTTCTTTAACTTACGATTTAGAGCTCGGAATGACACGAATCCAATGCCCACGTTAAGTTGGCTCAATTTTCTATATTGTGATAAAATTTGGGATAGAAATAGATACGACAAAGCATCCAAGTAATCCAATCTATCCCGAAGTGCGTAATGTCATGCATTATGCTTCATTTATAAGCCTTTAATAAATGAGCACCAATGATTAGTTTAGAATGATCACTTTAACTGGCCGATCAAATTGACATATCCGCACTAAATCGTGCGTAACTTTTCATTTAGACCTCAGAATGACACTAACCAATGCCCACGTTAGGCTAGCTCAATCTTTTATACTGTAACAAAATTTCCACTGAACAAGATACATATAAGCATCCAAGTTATCCAATCTATCCCAAACTGCGTGATGCCATGCTTTATGCTTCATTTATAAGCATTTACTTAATGAGCAACAATGATCACTTCAGAATGATCACTTTAACTAGGCTATCAACTTGACATGTATGCACTAAATCGTACCTAACTTTTTATTTAGAGCTCAGAATAACAGGAATCCAATGCCCATGTTAAGTAGCTCAATTTTCTATATTATGACAAAATTTGAGACATAAATAGATACGAAAATTAGTTCCAGTAATCCAATCTAGCCAAAACTGTGTGACGCCATGGGTTATGCTTCATTTATAAGCGTTTACTTTATTAGCACCAATGATCGGTTAAGAATGATCATTTTGACATGCCGATCAACTTGACATTTCCGCACTAAATCGTCCGTAACTTATGATTTAGAGCTCATACTGACACGAATCCAATGCCCACATTAAGCTAGCTCAATTTACTACATTATAACAAAATTTGAGACATAAACAGATAATACAAAGCATCCAAGTGATTCAATCTATCCCAGATCGTGATGCAATGCATTATGTTTCATTCATAAGCCATTACTCAATGAGCACCAATAATCGTTAAAAATGTTTATTTTAATTGGCTGATGAACTTGACATATCCGCACAAAATATTTTGTAACTTAAGATTTAGAGCTTAGAATGACACAAATCCAACACCCACGTTAAACTTGCTCAATTTTCTATATTATGACAAAATTTAATACAGAAATAGATACGACAAAGTGTTCAAGTAATCAAAAATATCATGAACTGCGTGACATCATGCGTTATGCTTTGTTTATAAGCCTTTACTCTATGAGCCCCAGTAATCAGTAAAGAATGATCATTTTAACTTGCCGATCAACTTCATATGTCCGCATTAAATCGTCCGTAAATTTTGTTTTAGAGCTCAGAATAACACGAATCCAATGCCCACATTAATCTAGCTCAATTTTCTTTATTTTGACAAAATTATAGACAGAAAAAGAGAGGACCAGGCATTCAAATAATCCAATCTATCCAAAACTGCATGATTTCATGAATTATGCTTCATTTATAAGCATTTACTCTATGGGCACCAATGATCAGTTAAGAATGATCATGTTAACTGGCCGATCAACTTGATATGTCTGCACTAAATCGTCCCTAACTTTTGAGTTAGAGCTCAGAATGACACGAATCCAATACCCATGTTAAGCTGTCTCCATTTTTGATATTTTGATAAATTTAAGACTAAAATTGGTTCAACAAGTCCTTCAAGTAATCGAATCTATCCTAAACTGCGTGATGTCATGCATTATAATTCGTTTATAAGCCTTTACTGCATGAGCCCCAATGATCAGAAAATAATGATCATTTTAACTTGCTGATCAACTTCACATATCCGGATTAAATCGTCTATAACTTTTGATTTATAGCTCCGAATAACACGAATCCAATGCCCACATTAAGCCAGGTTAATTTTCTATATTTTGAAAAAATTATAGAGAGAAATAGAGAAGAAAAAGCATCAAAATAATCCAATCTATCCAAAACTGCGTGATTTCATGCATTATGCTTCATTTATTAGCCTTTACTCAATGAGCACCAATGATCAGTTTAGAATGAACACTTTAACTCCTATCAACTTTTCATGTCCGCAATAAATTTTCTTTAACTTATGATTTAGAGCTCGGAATGACACGAATCCAATGCCCACGTTAAGTTGGCTCAATTTTCTATATTGTGATAAAATTTGGGACAGAAATAGATACGACAAAGCATCCAAGTAATCCAATCTATCCCGAAGTGCGTAATGTCATGCATTATGCTTCATTTATAAGCCTTTAATAAATGAGCACCAATGATTAGTTTAGAATGATCACTTTAACTGGCCGATCAAATTGACATATCCGCACTAAATCGTGCGTAACTTTTCATTTAGAGCTCAGAATGACACTAACCAATGCCCACGTTAGGCTAGCTCAATCTTTTATACTGTAACAAAATTTCGACTGAACAAGATACATATATGCATCCAAGTTATCCAATCTATCCCAAACTGCGTGATGCCATGCTTTATGCTTCATTTATAAGCATTTACTTAATGAGCAACAATGATCACTTCAGAATGATCACTTTAACTAGGCTATCAACTTGACATGTATGCATAAATCGTACCTAACTTTTTATTTAGAGCTCAGAATAACAGGAATCCAATGCCCATGTTAAGTAGCTCAATTTTCTATATTATGATAAAATTTGAGACATAAATAGATACGAAAATTAGTTCCAGTAATCCAATCTAGCCAAAACTGTGTGACACCATTGGTTATGCTTCATTTATAAGCGTTTACTTTATTAGCACCAATGATCGGTTAAGAATGATCATTTTGACATGCCGATCAACTTGACATGTCCGCACTAAATCGTCCGTAACTTATGATTTAGAGCTCAGACTGACACGAATCCAATGCCCACATTAAGCTAGCTCAATTTACTACATTATAACAAAATTTGAGACATAAACAGATAAGACAAAGCGTCCAAGTGATTCAATCTATCCCAGATCATGATGCAATGCATTATGTTTCATTCATAAGCCATTACTCAATGAGCACCAATAATCGTTAAGAATGTTTATTTTAACTGGCTGATGAACTTGACATATCCGCACTAAATTGTCTGTAACTTAAGATTTAGAGCTTAGAATGACACAAATCCAACACCCACGTTAAACTTGCTCAATTTTCTATATTATGACAAAATTTAATACAGAAATAGATACGACAAAGTGTTCAAGTAATCAAAAATATCATGAACTGCGTGACATCATGCGTTATGCTTCGTTTATAAGCCTTTACTCTATGAGCCCCAGTAATCAGTAAAGAATGATCATTTTAACTTGCCGATCAACTTCATATGTCCGCATTAAATCGTCCGTAAATTTTGTTTTAGAGCTCAGAATAACACGAATCCAATGCCCACATTAATCTAGCTCAATTTTCTTTATTTTGACAAAATTATAGACAGAAAGAGAGAGGACCAGGCATTCAAATAATCCAATCTATCCAAAACTACATGATTTCATGAATTATGCTTCATTTATAAGCATTTACTCTATGGGCACCAATGATCAGTTAAGAATGATCATGTTAACTGGCCGATCAACTTGATATGTCTGCACTAAATCGTCCCTAACTTTTGAGTTAGAGCTCAGAATGACACGAATCCAATACCCATGTTAAGCTGTCTCCATTTTTGATATTTTGATAAATTTAAGACTAAAATTGGTTCAACAAGTCCTTCAAGTAATCGAATCTATCCTAAACTGCGTGATGTCATGCATTATAATTCGTTTATAAGCCTTTACTGCATGAGCCCCAATGATCAGAAAATAATGATCATTTTAACTTGCTGATCAACTTCACATGTCCGGATTAAATCGTCTATAACTTTTGATTTATAGCTCCGAATAACACGAATCCAATGCCCACATTAAGCCAGGTTAATTTTCTATATTTTGAAAAAATTATAGAGAGAAATAGAGAAGAAAAAGCATCAAAGTAATCCAATCTATCCAAAACTGCGTGATTTCATGCATTATGCTTCATTTATTAGCCTTTACTCAATGAGCACCAATGATCAGTTTAGAATGAACACTTTAACTCCTATCAACTTTTCATGTCCGCAATAAATTTTCTTTAACTTATGATTTAGAGCTCGGAATGACACGAATCCAATGCCCACGTTAAGTTGGCTCAATTTTCTATATTGTGATAAAATTTGGGACAGAAATAGATACGACAAAGCATCCAAGTAATCCAATCTATCCCGAAGTGCGTAATGTCATGCATTATGCTTCATTTATAAGCCTTTAATAAATGAGCACCAATGATTAGTTTAGAATGATCACTTTATTTGGCCGATCAAATTGACATATCCGCACTAAATCGTGCGTAACTTTTCATTTAGAGCTCAGAATGACACTAACCAATGCCCACGTTAGGCTAGCTCAATCTTTTATACTGTAAGAAAATTTCGACTGAACAAGATACATATATGCATCCAAGTTATCCAATCTATCCCAAACTGCGTGATGCCATGCTTTATGCTTCATTTATAAGCATTTACTTAATGAGCAACAATGATCACTTCAGAATGATCACTTTAACTAGGCTATCAACTTGACATGTATGCACTAAATCGTACCTAACTTTTTATTTAGAGCTCAGAATAACAGGAATCCAATGCCCATGTTAAGTAGCTCAATTTTCTATATTATGACAAAATTTGAGACATAAATAGATACGAAAATTAGTTCCAGTAATCCAATCTAGCCAAAACTGTGTGACACCATTGGTTATGCTTCATTTATAAGCGTTTACTTTATTAGCACCAATGATCGGTTAAGAATGATCATTTTGACATGCCGATCAACTTGACATTTCCGCACTAAATCGTCCGTAACTTATGATTTAGAGCTCATACTGACACGAATCCAATGCCCACATTAAGCTAGCTCAATTTACTACATTATAACAAAATTTGAGACATAAACAGATAATACAAAGCATCCAAGTGATTCAATCTATCCCAGATCGTGATGCAATGCATTATGTTTCATTCATAAGCCATTACTCAATGAGCACCAATAATCGTTAAAAATGTTTATTTTAATTGGCTGATGAACTTGACATATCCGCACAAAATATTTTGTAACTTAAGATTTAGAGCTTAGAATGACACAAATCCAACACCCACGTTAAACTTGCTCAATTTTCTATATTATGACAAAATTTAATACAGAAATAGATACGACAAAGTGTTCAAGTAATCAAAAATATCATGAACTGCGTGACATCATGCGTTATGCTTTGTTTATAAGCCTTTACTCTATGAGCCCCAGTAATCAGTAAAGAATGATCATTTTAACTTGCCGATCAACTTCATATGTCCGCATTAAATCGTCCGTAAATTTTGTTTTAGAGCTCAGAATAACACGAATCCAATGCCCACATTAATCTAGCTCAATTTTCTTTATTTTGACAAAATTATAGACAGAAAAAGAGAGGACCAGGCATTCAAATAATCCAATCTATCCAAAACTGCATGATTTCATGAATTATGCTTCATTTATAAGCATTTACTCTATGGGCACCAATGATCAGTTAAGAATGATCATGTTAACTGGCCGATCAACTTGATATGTCTGCACTAAATCGTCCCTAACTTTTGAGTTAGAGCTCAGAATGACACGAATCCAATACCCATGTTAAGCTGTCTCCATTTTTGATATTTTGATAAATTTAAGACTAAAATTGGTTCAACAAGTCCTTCAAGTAATCGAATCTATCCTAAACTGCGTGATGTCATGCATTATAATTCGTTTATAAGCCTTTACTGCATGAGCCCCAATGATCAGAAAATAATGATCATTTTAACTTGCTGATCAACTTCACATATCCGGATTAAATCGTCTATAACTTTTGATTTATAGCTCCGAATAACACGAATCCAATGCCCACATTAAGCCAGGTTAATTTTCTATATTTTGAAAAAATTATAGAGAGAAATAGAGAAGAAAAAGCATCAAAATAATCCAATCTATCCAAAACTGCGTGATTTCATGCATTATGCTTCATTTATTAGCCTTTACTCAATGAGCACCAATGATCAGTTTAGAATGAACACTTTAACTCCTATCAACTTTTCATGTCCGCAATAAATTTTCTTTAACTTATGATTTAGAGCTCGGAATGACACGAATCCAATGCCCACGTTAAGTTGGCTCAATTTTCTATATTGTGATAAAATTTGGGACAGAAATAGATACGACAAAGCATCCAAGTAATCCAATCTATCCCGAAGTGCGTAATGTCATGCATTATGCTTCATTTATAAGCCTTTAATAAATGAGCACCAATGATTAGTTTAGAATGATCACTTTAACTGGCCGATCAAATTGACATATCCGCACTAAATCGTGCGTAACATTTCATTTAGAGCTCAGAATGACACTAACCAATGCCCACGTTAGGCTACTCAATCTTTTATACTGTAACAAAATTTCGACTGAACAAGATACATATATGCATCCAAGTTATCCAATCTATCCCAAACTGCGTGATGCCATGCTTTATGCTTCCTTTATAAGCATTTACTTAATGAGCAACAATGATCACTTCAGAATGATCACTTTAACTAGGCTATCAACTTGACATGTATGCACTAAATCGTACATAACTTTTTATTTAGAGCTCAGAATAACAGGAATCCAATGCCCATGTTAAGTAGCTCAATTTTCTATATTATGACAAAATTTGAGACATAAATAGATACGAAAATTAGTTCCAGTAATCCAATCTAGCCAAAACTGTGTGACACCATTGGTTATGCTTCATTTATAAGCGTTTACTTTATTAGCACCAATGATCGGTTAAGAATGATCATTTTGACATGCCGATCAACTTGACATGTCCGCACTAAATCGTCCGTAACTTATGATTTAGAGCTCAGACTGACACGAATCCAATGCCCACATTAAGCTAGCTCAATTTACTACATTATAACAAAATTTGAGACATAAACAGATAAGACAAAGCGTCCAAGTGATTCAATCTATCCCAGATCATGATGCAAGGCATTATGTTTCATTCATAAGCCATTACTCAATGAGCACCAATAATCGTTAAGAATGTTTATTTTAACTGGCTGATGAACTTGACATATCCGCACTAAATTGTCTGTAACTTAAGATTTAGAGCTTAGAATGACACAAATCCAACACCCACGTTAAACTTGCTCAATTTTCTATATTATGACAAAATTTAATACAGAAATAGATACGACAAAGTGTTCAAGTAATCAAAAATATCATGAACTGCGTGACATCATGCGTTATGCTTCGTTTATAAGCCTTTACTCTATGAGCCCCAGTAATCAGTAAAGAATGATCATTTTAACTTGCCGATCAACTTCACATATCCGCATCAACTCGTCCGTAAATTTTGTTTTAGAGCTCAGAATAACACGAATCCAATGCCCACATTAATCTAGCTCAATTTTCTTTATTTTGACAAAATTATAGACAGAAAGAGAGAGGACCAGGCATCCAAATAATCCAATATATCCAAAACTGCATGATTTCATGAATTATGCTTCATTTATAAGCCTTTACTCAATGAGCACCAATGATCAGTTTAGAATGATAACTTTAACTAGCGGATCAACTTGACATGTTCGCACTAAATTGTTTGTAACTTATGATTTAGAGCTCATAATGACACGAATCCAATGCTTCGACAAGTCCTCAAAGTAATCAAATCTATCCAAAACTACGTGATGTCAAGCATTATGCTTCATTTATAAGCGTTTACGCAATGAGCACCAATGATCAGTTTAGAATGATCACTTTAACTCGCCCACCAACTTGACATGTCCCCACTAAATCATCCATAACTTTTGACTTAGAGCTTAGAATGACACGAATCCAATGCCCACATGAAGCTAGGTCAATTTATTAGATTAAGACAAAATTTGAGAAAGAAATAGATACGAAAAAGCATTCAAGTAATCCAATATAACCAAAACTGAGTGATGCCATGCATAATGCTTCATTTATAAGCTTTTACTCAATGAGCACCAACGATTAGTTTAGAATGATCACTTTAACTGGCCGATCAACTTGACATGTCCGCACTAAATCGTCCGTAACTTTTGATTTAGAACTCAGAATGACATGAATCCGATGCCCACGTTAAGCTGGCTCAATTTTTTATATCATGACAAAATTTGAGAAAGAAATCGTTACAACAAAGCGTCCAAATAATCCAATTATTCTGAACTTCATGATGCTTTGCATTGTTCTTCATTTATTATCGTTTACTCAATAAGCACCAATGATCAGTAAGGAATGATCATCTTAACATGACGATCAACTTGACATTTCCACACTAAATCATCCGTAACTTATTATTTAGAGTTCAAACTGACCCGAATCCAATTTCCACGTTAAACTAGCTCAATTTTCTATAATGTAACAAAATTTGAGACATAAATAGATAGGACAAAGCGTCCAAGTAATCCAATCTTCCCTGAACTTCGTGATGCCATGCATTATGTTTCATTTATAAGCCTTTACTCAATGGGCACCAATTATCAGTTAAATATGATCGTTTTAACTGTCCGATAAACTTGACATGTCCGCACTAAATCGTACGTAACTTATGATTTAGAGCTTATAATGACACGAATCCAATCCCCACGTTAAGCTTGCTAAAGTTTCTATATTGTGACAAAATTTGAGACAGAAATAGATACGAAAAAGCATCCAAGTAGTCCAATCTATCCCGAACTGGGTGATGCCATGCATTATGCTTCATTTATAAGTCTTTACTCTATAGGCGCAAATGATCAGTTAAGATAGATAATTTATAACTGGCCGATCCACTTGACTTGTCCGCACTAAATGGTTCGTAACGTTTGATTTAAACAAAATTTTTGACTTAACTAGATACGACAAAGCGTCCAAGTTATCCAATGTATCCTAAGCTGCGTGATGGCAGGCTTTATGCTCCATTTATAAGCTTTACTTAATGGGCACCAATGATCACTTTAGAATGATCTCTTTAACTATGCGATCAACTTGAAATGTCCGCACTAAATCATCCGTAACTTTTGATTTAAAGCTCAGAATAACAGGAACCCAGTGCCCATGTTAAGCTAACTAAATTTTCTATATTGTGAAAAAATTTGAGGCATAAATAGATACGAAAAACTGTTCAAGTAATCCAATCTAACCAAAAAATTTTTATGCCATGCATTATGCCTCATTTATAAGCGTTTACTTTTTGAGCACCAATGATCAGCTAAGAATGATCATTTTAACATGCCGATCAACTTGACATGTCCACACTAAATTGCCGGTAACTAATGATTTAGAGCTCAGACTGACACGAATCAAATACCCACATCAAGCTAGCTCAATTTACTATATTTTGACAAAATTTGAGACATAAATAAATAAGACAGAGCGTACAAGTAATCCAATCTACCCCGAATAGCGTGATGCCATGCATTATGTTTCATTTATAAGCCATTACACAATGAGCACCAATAATCAGTTAAGAATGTTCATTTTAACTGGCTGCTCAACTTGACATATCCACACTAAATCGTCTGTAACTTATGATTTAGAGCCTAGAATAACACGAATCCAATGCCCACGTTAAGCTTGCTGAATTTTCTATATTATGACAAAATTTAATACAAAAATAGATACGACAAAGCGTTCAAGTAATCAAAAATATCCCGAACAGCGTGATGTCATGCATTATGCTTCGTTTATAAGCCTTTACTCTATGAGCCCCAATAAAGAATGATCATTTTAACTTGCCGATCAACTTCACATGTCCGCATTAAATCGTCCGTAACTTTTGATTTAGAGCTCAGAATAACACGAATCCAATGCCCACAGTAATCTAGCTCAATTTTCTTTATTTTGACAAAATTATAGACACAAATTGAGACGACCAAGCGTCGAAGTAATCCAATCTATCCAGAACTGCGTGATTTCATGAATTATGATTCATTTATAAGCCTTTACTCAATGAGCACCAATGATCAGTTTAGAAAGATCACTTTAACTAGCCGATGAACTTGACATATCCGCACTAAATCATCTGTCACTTATGATTTAGAGCTCAGAATGACACGATTCCAATGCCCACATTAAGCTAGCTCAATTTTGATATATTGTGACAAACATAAATAGATACGAAAAACCGTTCAAATAATCCAATCTAGCCAAAACTGCTTGATGCTATGCATTATGCTTCATATATAAGCCTTTACTCAATGAGCACCAATGATCAGTTAAGAATGTTCACTTTAACTAGCCGATCAACTTGACATTTCCGCACTAAATCTTCCGTAACTTATGATTTAGAGCTCATAAGGACACGAATCCAATGCCCACGTTAAGCTAGCTCAGTTTTCTATATTGTGACAAAATTTGAGACTGAGATAGATACGACAAAGCGTCCAAGTAATTCAATCTATCCGAACTTTGTGATGTCATGCATTATGCATCATTTATAAGCCTTTACTCAATGAGCAGCAATGATCAGTTTAGAATGACCACTTTAACTAGCTGTTCAACTTGACATGTCCGAACTAAATCATCCGTAAATGTTTATTTAGAGCTCAAAATAACACGAATCGAATTTCCACGTTAAGCTAGCTCAACTTTCTATATTCCGACAAAATTTCAGACATAAATAGATACGACAAAGTGTCCACGTAATCCAACCTATCCCTAACTGCGTGATGCCATGCATTATGCTTCATTTATAAGCCTTTACTCAATGAGCACCAATGATCAGTTTAGAACGATCACTTTAACTTGCCAACCAACTTGACATGTCTACACGAAATCGTTCATAACTTTTGATTTAGAGCTCAGAATGACAGGAATCCAATGCCACCGTTAAGCTAGCTCAATTTTCTATATTGTGACCAAATTTGACACAAAATAGATACAAAAAGCGTTCAAGTAATCCAATCTAGCCAAAACTGAGTGATGCCATGCATTATGCTTCATTTATAAGCCTTTACTCAGTGAACACCATGTTAAGTTTAGAATGATCACTTTAACTGGCCGATCAACTTGACATGTCTGCACTAAATCGTCCATAACTCATGATTTATAGCTCAAAATGACACGAATCCAATGCCCACGTTAAACTAACTTAAATTTCTGTATTGTGACAAAATTTGAGATAGAAATAGATTCAAAAAGCGTACAATTAATCCAATCTGATCAAAATTGCATGATGCCGTGCGTTATGATTCATTTATATGCCTTTAGCACCAATGGTCAGTCTAAAATGATCACTTTAACTGGCCAATCAACTTGACATGTCAGCACTAAATCATCCGTAACTTTTGATTTAGAGCTTAGAATGACAATAATCCAATGCCCACGTTAAACTAGCTAAATTCTCTATGTTGTAACAAAAATTAAGACAGAAATAGATACAGAAAAGCGTTCAAGTAATCCAATCTAGCCAAAACTGCATCATCCCATGCATTATGCATCATTTATAAGCCTTTACTGAATGAGCACAAATGATCAGTTTAGAATGATCACTTTAACTAGCCGATTAACTTGACATGTCCGCACTAAATCGTCCCTAACTTTTGATTAAGAGCTCAGAATGGCACGAATCCAATGCCCACATTAGGCTAGCTCAATTTTCTATATTGTGACAACATTTGAGGCAGAAATAGATATAAAAAAGCATCCAAGTAATCCAATATATCCCGAACTGCATGACGTCATGCATTATGCATCATTTATAAGGCTTTACTCAATGAGCACCAATGATTAGTTTAGAATGATCACTTTAACAGGCCGATCAACTTGAAATGATCGCACTAAATCGTTCGTAACATTTGATTTATAGCTCAGAATGTCACGAATCCAATGCTCACGTTAAGCTAGTTCAATTTTCTATATTGTGACAAAATTTGAGGCAGAAATAGATATAAAAAAGCGTTCATGTAATCCAATCTAGCCAATACTCCGTGATGCCATGCATTATGCGTCATTTATAAGCCTTTTCTCAATGAGCACCAATGATCATTTTAGAATGATCACTTCAACTTAACTTGCCGATCAACTTGAGAAGTCCGCACTAAATCATCCCTAACTTTTGATTAAGAGCTCAGAATGACACGAATCCAATGCCCACGTTAAGCTAGCTCAATTTTCTATATTGCTACACAATTTGAGTCAGAAATAAATATAAAAAAGTGTTCAAGTAATCCAATCTAGCCTATACTCCATGATGACATGCATTATGCTACATTTATAAGCCTTCACTCAATGAGCACCAACGATCAATTAAAAATGATCACTTTAACTGGCCGATCAACTTGACGTGTCCGCACAAAATCGTCTATATCTTATGATTTTTAGCTCAAAAGGACACGTATCCAATGCCCACGTTAAGCTAGCTCAAGTTTCTAACTTGTGACAAAATTTGAGGCAAAAATAGATAATACAAAGTATCCAAGTAATCCAATATATCCCGAAGTACGCGATGGCATGCATTATGCATCATTTATAAGTGTTTAGTCAATGAGCACCAATGATCAGTTCATAAAGATCACTTTAACTGGCCGATCAACTTGACATGTCCGCACTAAATCGTCCGTAACTTTTGATTTAGAGCTCAGAATGCCCTGAATCCAATACCCACATTAAGCTAGCTCAATTTTCTATATTGTGACAAAATGTATCCGGAACTACGTGATGTCATGCATTATGCTTCATTTGTATGCCTTTACTCAATGAGCACCAATGATCTGTTAAAAATGATCACTTAAACTGGCCGATCAACTTGACATGTTCGCACTAAATCGTCCATAACTTTTGATTTAGAGATCAGAATGACATGAATCCAATGCCCACGCTAATCTAGCCCAATTTTCTATATTGTGACAAAAGTTGAGATAGAAATAGATACGACAAATCATACATGTAATCCAATCTATACACACTGCGTGATGCCATGCATTATACCTCATTTATAAGCCTTTACTCAATGAGCACCAATGATGAGTTAAGAATGATCACTTTAACTGGCCGATCAAGTTAACATGTCCGCACTAAATCTTCCGTAACCTATGATTTCGAGCTCATAAGGACACGAATCCAATGGCCACGTTAAGCTAGCTCAATTTTCTATATTGTGACAAAATTTGAGACTGAGATAGATGCGACAAAGCGTCCAAGTAATCCAATCGAGCCAAGACTATGTGATGCCATGCATTATCTTTCAACTATAAGCCTTTACTCAATGAGCACCAATGATCAGTTAAGAATGTTCACTTTAACTAGCCGATCAACTTGACATTTCCGCACTAAATCTTCCGTAACTTATGATTTAGAGCTCATAAGGACACGAATCCAATGCCCACGCTAAGCTAGCTCAGTTTTCTAGATTGTGACAAAATTTGAGACTGAGATAGATACGAAAAAGCGTCCAAGTAATTCAATCTATCCCGAACTTTGTGATGTCATGCATTATGCATCATTTATAAGCCTTTACTCAATGAGCAGCAATGATCAGTTTAGAATGACCACTTTAACTAGCTGTTCAACTTGACATGTCCGCACTAAATCATCCGTAAATGTTTATTTAGAGCTCAAAATAACACGAATCGAATGTCCACGTTAAGCTAGCTCAACTTTCTATATTCCGACAAAATTTCAGACATAAATAGATACGACAAAGTGTCCACGTAATCCAACCTATCCCTAACTGGGTGATGCCATGCATTATGCTTCATTTATAAGCCTTTACTTAATGAGCACCAATGATCAGTTTAGAACGATCACTTTAACTTGCCAACCAACTTGACATGTCTACACGAAATCGTTCATAACTTTTGATTTAGAGCTCAGAATGACAGGAACCCAATGCCACCGTTAAGCTAGCTCAATTTTCTATATTGTGACCAAATTTGACACAAAATAGATACAAAAAGCGTTCAAGTAATCCAATCTAGCCAAAACTGAGTGATGCCATGCATTATGCTTCATTTATAAGCCTTTACTCAGTGAACACCATGTTAAGTTTAGAATGATCACTTTAACTGGCCGATCAACTTGACATGTCTACACTAAATCGTCCATAACTCATGATTTATAGCTCAAAATGACACGAATCCAATGCCCACGTTAAACTAACTTAAATTTCTGTATTGTGACAAAATTTGAGATAGAAATAGATTCAAAAAGCGTACAAGTAATCCAATCTGATCAAAACTGCATGATGCCATGCGTTATGATTCATTTATATGCCTTTAGCACCAATGGTCAGTCTAAAATGATCACTTTAACTGGCCAATCAACTTGACATGTCCGCACTAAATCGTCCGTAACTTTGGATTTAGAGCTTAGAATGACAATAATCCAATGCCCACGTTAAACTAGCTCAATTCTCTATGTTGTAACAAAATTTAAGACAGAAATAGATACAGAAAAGCGTTCAAGTAATCCAATCTAGCCAAAACTGCATGATGGCATGCATTATGCATCATTTATAAGCCTTTACTCAATGAGCACAAATGATCAGTTTAGAATGATCACTTTAACTAGCCGATCAACTTGACATGTCCGCACTAAATCGTCCCTAACTTTTGATTTAGAGCTCAGAATGGCACGAATCCAATGCCCACATTAGGCTAGCTCAATTTTCTATATTGTGACAACATTTGAGGCAGAAATAGATATAAAAAGCGTCCAAGTAATCCAATATATCCCGAACTGCGTGATGTCATGCATTATGCATCATTTATAAGGCTTTACTCATTGAGCACCAATGATTAGTTTAGAATGATCACTTTAACAGGCCGATCAACTTGAAATGATCGCACTAAATCGTTCGTAACATTTGATTTAGAGCTCATAATGTCACGAATCCAATGCTCACGTTAAGCTAGTTCAATTTTCTATATTGTGACAAAATTTGAGGCAGAAATAGATATAAAAAAGCGTTGATGTAATCCAATCTAGCCAATACTCCATGATGCCATGCATTATGCTTCATTTATAAGCCTTTTCTCAATGAGCACCAATGATCATTTTAGAATGATCACTTTAACTTAACTTGCCGATCAACTTGAGAAGTCCGCACTAAATCGTCCCTAACTTTTGATTTAGAGCTCAGAATGACACGAATCCAATGCCCACGTTAAGCTAGCTCAATATTCTATATTGTTACAAAATTTGAGTCAGAAATAAATATATAAAGTGTTCAAGTAATCAAATCTAGCCAATACTCCATGATGACATGCATTATGCTTCATTTCTAAGCCTTCACTCAATGAGCACCAACTATCAATTAAAAATGATCACTTTAACTGGCCGATCAACTTGACGTGTCCGCACAAAATCGTCTATATCTTATAATTTTTAGCTCAAAAGGACACGTATTTAATGCCCACGTTAAGCTAGCTCAAGTTTCTAACTTGTGACAAAATTTGAGGCAAAAATAGATAATACAAAGTATCCAAGTAATCAAATATATCCCGAAGTACGCGGTGTCATGCATTATGCATCATTTATAAGTGTTTAGTCAATGAGCACCAATGATCAGTTAATAAAGATGACTTTAACTGGCCGATCAACTTGACATGTCCGCACTAAATCGTCCGTAACTTTTGATTTAGAGCTCAAAATGCCCTGAATCCAATACCCACATTAAGCTAGCTCAATTTTCTATATTGTGACAAAATGTATCCGGAACTACGTGATGTCATGCATTATGCTTCATTTGTATGCCTTTACTCAATGAGCACCAATGATCTGTTAAAAATGATCACTTAAACTGGCCGATCAACTTGACATGTTCGCACTAAATCGTCCATAACTTTTGATTTAGAGATCAAAATGACATGAATCCAATGCCCACGCTAATCTAGCCCAATTTTCTATAGTGTGACAAAAGTTGAGATAGAAATAGATGCGACAAATCATACATGTAATCAAATCTATACACACTGCGTGATGACATGCATTATACCTCATTTATAAGCCTTTACTCAATGAGCACCAATGATGAGTTAAGAATGATCACTTTAACTGGCCAATCAACTTAACATGTCCGCACAAAATCTTCCGTAACCTATGATTACGAGCTCATAAGGACACGAATCCAATGGCCACGTTAAGCTAGCTCAATTTTCTATATTGTGACAAAATTTGAGACCAAGATAGATACGACAAAGCGTCCAAGTAATCCAATGAAGCCAAGACTATGTGATGCCATGCATTATGTTTCAACTATAAGCCTTTACTCAATGAGCACCAATGATCAGTTAAGAATGTTCACTTTAACTAGCCGATCAACTTGACATTTCCGCACTAAATCTTCCGTAACTTATGATTTAGAGCTCATAAGGACACGAATCCAATGCCCACGTTAAGCTAACTCAGTTTTCTATATTGTGACAAAATTTGAGACTGAGATAGATACGACAAAGCGTCCAAGTAATTCAATCTATCCCGAAATTTGAGCAGCAATGATCAGTTTAGAATGACCACTTTAACTAGTCGTTCAACTTGACATGTCCGCACTAAATCATCCGTAAATGTTTATTTAGAGCTCAAAATAACACGAATCGAATGTCAACGTTAAGCTAGCTCAACTTTCTATATTGTGACAAAATTTCAGACATAAATAGATACGACAAAGTGTCCACATAATCCAACCTATCCCGAACTGCGTGATGCCATGCATCATGCTTCATTTATAAGCCTTTACTCAATGAGCACCAATGATCAGTTTAGAACGATCACTTTAACTGTCCAACCAACTTGACATGTCTACACTAAATCGTTCATAACTTTTGATTTAGAGCTCAGAATGACAGGAATCCAATGCCACCGTTAAGCTAGCTCAATTTTTTATATTGTGACAAAATTTGAGACAGAAATTGATACGACAAAGCGTCCATGTAATCCAATCTGTCCGGAACTGAGTGATGCCATGCATTATGCTTCATTTATAAGCCTTTACTTAATGAACAGAAATGTTCAGTTTAGAATAATAACATTAACTAGGCGATCAACTTGCCATGTCCGCATTAAACCTTCAATAACTTTTGATTTAGCGCTCAGAATAACACGAATCCAATGCCCACGTTAAGCTAGCTCAATTTTCTATATTGTGACCAAATTTGACACAAAATAGATACGGAAAAGCGGTCAAGTAATCCAATCTAGCCAACTGCGTGATGCCATGCATTATGCTTCATTTATAAGCCTTTACTCCATGAGCACCAACGATCAGTTAAGAATGATCACTTTAACTGGACGATAAAATTGACATGTCTGCACTAAATCATCCGTAACTTATGATTTATAGCTCAAAATGACACGAATCCAATGCCTACGTAAGGTAGCTCAATTTTCAATACTGTGACAAAATTTGAGACAAGAATAGATTCAAAAAAGGTTCAAGTAATCCCATCTAGCCAAAACTGCATGATGCCATGCATTATGCTTCGTTTATAAGCCTTTAGCACCAATGGTCAGTTTAAAATGATGACTTTAACTGGCCGATCAACTTGACATATCCGCACTAAATCGTCCCTAACTTTTGATTTAGAGCGTAGAATGGCACGAATCCAATACCAGCGTTAAACTAGCTCAATTCTCTATGTTGTAACAAAATTTGAGAGAGAAATAGATACAAGAAAAGCGTTCAAGTAATCCAATCTAGCAAAAACTGCATTATGCTTCATTTATAAGCATTTACTCAATGAGCACAAATGATCAGTTTAGATTGATCAATTTAAATGGCCGATTAACTTGACATGTCCGCACAAAATCGTATCTAACTTTTGATTTAGAGCTCTGAATGCCATGAATCCAATGCCCACATTAAGCTAGCTCAATTTTCTATATTGGCCCCAAATTTGAGACAGAAATAGATAGAAAAAAGCGTCCATGTAATCCAATCTGTCCCAAACTTCGTGATGCCATGCATTATGCTTTATTGATAAGCCTTTACTCAATTAGCACCAATGATCGGTTATGAATGATCAATTTAACTACCCGATCAACTTGATATGTCCGCACCAAATCATTCGTAACTTATGATTTAGAGCTCATAAGGACATAAATCCAATGCCCATGTTAAGCTAGGTCAATTTTCTATATTGTGACAAAATTTGAGACTGAAATAAATACGACAAAGCGACTAAGTAATCCAATCTATCCCGAACTGTGTGATGTCATGCATTGTGCATCATTTATAAGCCTTTACTGAGTGAGCACCAATGATTAGTTTAGAATGATCACTTTAACTGGCCGATCAACTAGACATTTCCACACTAAATCATCCTTAAATTTTGATTTAAAGCTCAAAATAACACGAATCCAATGCCCACGTTAAGCTAGCTCAAGCTTCTATATTGTGACAAAATTTGAGACAGATATAGATACAACAAAATGTCCATGTAATCCAGCCTATCCCGAACTGTGTGATGTCATGCATTGTGCATCATTTATAAGCCTTTACTCAGTGAGCACCAATGATCAGTTTAGAATGATCACTTCAACTTGCCAATCAACTTGACATGTCTGCACTAAATCATTTGTAACTTATGATATAAAGCTCAGAATGACACGAATCCAATGCCGACGTTAAGCTAATTCAATTTTCTATATTGTTCCCGAATTTGAGACAGAAATAGATATAAAAATGCTTTCATGTAACCAATCTAGCCAAAACTACGTGATGCCATGCATTATGCTTCATTTATAAGCCATTACCCAATGAGCACCAATGATTAGTTAAGAATGATCACTTTAACTGGCTGATAACCTTGACATGTCCGCACTAAATCGTCTGTAACTTATGATTTATAGCTCAGAATAACACGAATACAATGCCCATGTTAAGCTAGCTCAATTTTTTGTATTGTGACAATCTTTGAGGCTGAAAAAGATATGACAAAGCGTCCAAGTAATCCAATCTATCCCAAACTGCGTGATGTCATGCATTATGCATCATTTATAAGGCTTTACTCAATGAGCACCAATGATCAGTTTAGAATGACCACTTTAACTGGCCGATCCACTTGACATGATCGCACTAAATCATTTGTAACTTTTGATTTAGAGCTCTGAATGACACGAATCCAATGATCACGTTAAGCTAGCTCAATTTTCTATATGGCGACAAAATATGCAGTAGAAATAGATACGACAACGCATTCATGTAATCCAATCTATCCTGAACTTTGTGATGTCATGCATTATACATCATTTACAAGCCTTTACTCAATGAGCACCAATGATGAGGTTAGAACGATAGCTTTAACTGGCGGATCAATTTGACATGTCCGCACTAAATCGTCCGTAACTTTTGATTTAGAGCACAAAAATGACACGAATCCAATGCCCACGTTAAGCTAGCTCAATTTTCTATATTGTGACAAAATTTGAGACAGAAATAGATATGACAAAGTGTCCATGTAATCCATTCTATCCCGATCTCCGTGATGCCATGGATTATGCTTCATTTATAAGCCTTTACTCAATGAGCACAAATAATCAGTTTAGAATGATAACTTTAACTAGTCCATAAACTTGACATGTCCGCATTAAATTGTCCGTAACTTTTGATAGACCTAAGAATAACACGAATCTAATTCCCACATTAAGCTAGCTTTATTTTCTGTATTGTGACAAAAATTGACACAAAAGTAGATACAAACAAGCGTTCACGTAATCCAATCTAGCAAAAACTGTATAATTCCATGCATTATGCTTCATTTATAAGCCTTTACTCAATGAGCCCAAATGATCAGTTGAGAATGATCATTTTAACTGGTCAATCAACTTGACATGTCCGCACTAAATTGTCCCTAACTTTTGATTTAGAGCTCAGAATGACACGAATCCAATGCCCACGATAAGCTAGCTCAATTTTCTATATTGTGACAAAACTTGAGGCATAAATTTATACAAAAAAGTGTTCAAGTAATCCAATCTAGCCAAAACTCCGTGATGCCATGTATTATGCCTCATTTATGAGCTTTACTCAATGAGCACCAATGATCAGTTAAGAATGATCAATTTAACTGGCCGATCAACTTGACATTACATGTCCGCACTAAATCGTCCGTAACTTATGATTTATAGCTCAGAATGACACGAATCCAATGCCCACGTTAAACTAGCTCAATTTTCTATATTTTGACAAAACTTGAGGCACAAATAGATAAAACAAAGCATCCAAGTAATCCAATCTAGCCAAAACTGCATGATCCCATGCATTATGCTTCATTTATAAGCCTTTATGCAATGAGCACAAATGATCAGTTTAGAATGATCACTTTAGCTGGCCGATCAACTTGACATGTCCGCACAAAATCATACCTAACTTTTGATTTATAGCTCAGAATGACACGAATCCAATGTCTACGTTAAATTGGCTAAATTTTCCATATTATGACAAAATTTGATGCAGAACTAGATAAGACAAAGCATCCAAGTAATTCAATGTATCCCAAACTGGGTACGTCATGCATTATGCATCATTTATAGCATTTACTCAATGAGAACCAATGATTAGTTTAGAATGATCACTTTAACTGGCCGATCAACTTGGCATGTCTGAACTAAACCGAACGTATCTTTCGATTTAGACCTCAGAATGATACGAATCCAATGCCCACATAAATCTAGCTCAATTTTCTATATCGTGATGAAATTTGAGACAGAAATAGATACAATAAAGCGTCCAAGTAATCCAATGTATCCCTAACTGCGTGATGTCATGCATTATGCTTCATTTGTAAGTCTTTACTCAATGAGCACCAATGATATGTTAAGAATGATCACTTTAACTAAGCGATCCACTTGACATGTCCACACTAAATCTTCCTTAACTTTTGATTTATAGCTCAGAATGACACGAATCAATGCCCACGTTAATCTAGCTCAATTTTCTATATTCTAACAAAATTTCAGACAGAAATATATACGACAAAGGGACCGAGTAATCCAATCTATCCCAAACTGCGTGATGTCATGCATTATGCTTCATTTATAGGCCTTTATTCAATGAGCACAAATGATCAGTTTAGAATGATAACTTTAACTAGGCGATCAACGTGACATATCCGCATTAAATCGTCCATAAGTTTTGATTTAGAGCTCAGAATGACACAAATGCAATGCCCACATTAGGCTAGCTCAATTTTGTATATTGTTACCAAATTAGACACAAAATAGATACGAAAAAAGAGTTCAAGTAATCAAATCTAACCAAAACCACGTGATGCCATGCATTATGCTTTATTTATAAGCCTTTACTCAATGAGCACCAATGATTAGTTTAGAATGATCACTTTAACGGGCCGATTAACTTGACATGTCCGCACTAAACCGTCCCTAATTTTGATTTATTGCTCTGAATGACACGAATCCAATGCCCACATTAAGCTAGCAAAATTTTCTATATTATGACAAAATTTGATGTAGAACTAGATACGACAAAGCATCAAAGTAATTCATTGTATACCGAACTGCGTGATGTCATGCATTATTGATCATTTATAAGCCTTTACTCAATGAGCATCAATGATCTTTTTGGAATGATCACTTTAACTTGGCAATCAACTTGACATGATTGCACTAAATCGTCCGAAACTTTTGATTTAGAACTCCGAATGACACGAATCCATTGCCCACATTAAGCTAGCTCAATTTTCTATATTGTGACAAAATTGAGACTGAAATAGATACAATAAAGCGTCCAAGTAATCCAATCAATCCCTAACTGCGTGATGTCATGCATTATGCTTCATTTGTAAGCCTTTACTCAATGAGCACCAATGATATGTTTAGAATGATCACTTTAACTAAGCGATGAACTTGACATGTTCGCACTAAATTGTCCGTAACTTTTGATTTATAGCTCTGAATGACACTAATCCAATGCCCACGTTAATCTAGCTCAATTTTCTATATTCTAACAAAATTTCAAACATAAATAGATTCAAAAAGCATTCAAGTAATCCAATCTAAACAAAAATATACTTCATTTATAAGCCTTTGCTAAATGAGCAAGAATGATCAGTTTTAAATGATCACTTTTTAACTCGCCGATCAACTTGACATGTCTGCACGAAATCGTCCCTAACTTTTGATTTAGAGATTAGAATGACATGAATCCAATGCCCACGTTAATCTAGCTCAATTCTCTATGTTGTAACAAAATTTGAGACAGAAATAGATACAAAAAAGCGTTCAAGTAATCCAATCTAGCCAAAACTGCATGATCCCATGCATTATGATTCATTTATAAGTCTTTACTCAATTAGCACAAATGATCAGTTTAGAATGATCACTTTAACTGGCCGATCAACTTTACATGTCCACACTAAATCGTTCGTAAGTTATGATTTATAGGTCAGAATGACACGAATCCAAAGGTCAGAATGACACGAATCCAATGCCCAAGTTAATCTAACTCAATTTTCTATATTGTGATAAAATTAGAGACGTAAATAGATTCAAAAAAGCGTTCAAGTAATCCAATCTAGACAAAACTGCATGATGCCATGCATTATGTTTCATTTATAAGCCTTTACTAAATGAGCACCAATGATCAGTTTAAAATGATCGCTTTAACTGGCAGATCAACTTGACATGTCCGCACGAAATCGTCCCTAACTTTTAATTTAGAGCTTAAAATGACACGAATCCAAGCCGACGTTAATCTAGCTCAATTCTCTATGTTGTAACAAAATTTGAGTAATAAATAAATATAAAAAGTGTTCAAGTAATCCAATCTAGCCAATACTCCATGATGACATGCATTATGCTTCATTTATAAGCCTTCACTCAATGAGCACCAACGATCAATTAAAAATGATCACTTTAACTGGCCGATCAACTTGACGTGTCCGCACAAAATCGTCTATATCTTATGATTTTTAGCCCAAAAGGACACGTATCCAATGCCCACGTTAAGCTAGCTCAAGTTTCTAACTTGTGACAAAGTTTGAGGCAAAAATAGATAATACAAAGTATCCAAGTAATCCAATATATCCTGAAGTACGCGATGTCATGCATTATGCATCATTTATAAGTGTTTAGTCAATGAGCACCAATGATCAGTTCATAAAGATCACTTTAACTGGCCGATCAACTTGACATGTCCGCACTAAATCGTCCGTAACTTTTGATTTAGAGCTCAGAATGCCCTGAATCCAATACCCACATTAAGCTAGCTCAATTTTCTATATTGTGACAAAATGTATCCGGAACTACGTGATGTCATGCATTATGCTTCATTTGTATGCCTTTACTCAATGAGCACCAATGATTTGTTAAAAATGATCACTTAAACTGGCCGATCAACTTGACATGTTCGCACTAAATTGTCCATAACTTTTGATTTAGAGATCAGAATGACATGAATCCAATGCCCACGCTAATCTAGCCCAATTTTCTATATTGTGACAAAAGTTGAGATAGAAATAGATACGACAAATCATACATGTAATCAAATCTATACACACTGCATGACGCCATGCATTATACCTCATTTATAAGCCTTTACTCAATGAGCACCAATGATGAGTTAAGAATGATCACTTTAACTGGCCGATCAACTTGACATGTCCGCACTAAATCTTCCATAACCTATGATTACGAGCTCATAAGGACACGAATCCAATGGCCACGTTAAGCTAGTTCAATTTTCTATATTGTGGCAAAATTTGAGACTGAGATAGATACGACAAAGCGTCCAAGTAATCCAATCGAGCCAAGACTATGTGATGCCATGCATTATGTTTCAACTATAAGCCTTTACTCAGTGAGCACCAATGATCAGTTAGAATGTTCACTTTAACTAGCCGATCAACTTGACATTTCCGCACTAAATCTTCCGTAACTTATGATTTAGAGCTCATAAGGACATGAATCCAATGCCCACGTTAAGCTAGCTCAGTTTTCTATATTGTGACAAAATTTGAGACTGAGATAGATATGACAAAGCGTCCAAGTAATTCAATCTATCCCGAACTTTGTGATGTCATGCATTATGCATCATTTATAAGCCTTTACTCAATAAGCAGCAATGATCAGTTTAGAATGACCACTTTAACTAGCCGTTCAACTTGACATGTCTGCACTAAATCATCCGTAAATGTTTATTTAGAGCTCAAAATAACACGAATCGAATGTCAACGTTAAGCTAGCTCAACTTTCTATATTGTGACAAAATTTCAGACATAAATAGATATGACAAAGTGTCCACAAAATCCAACCTATCCCGAACTGCGTGATGTCATGCATTATGCTTCATTTATAAGCCTTTACTCAATGACCACCAATGATCAGTTTAGAACGATCACTTTAACTTGCCAACCAACTTGACATGTCTACACTAAATCGTTCATAACTTTTGATTTAGAGCTCAGATTGACAGGAATCCAATGCCACCGTTAAGCTAGCTCAATTTTTTATATTGTGACAAAATTTGAGACAGAAATAGATACGACAAAGCGTCCATGTAATCCAATCTGTGCAGAACTAACTGATGCCATGCATTATGCTTCATTTATAAGCCTTTACTTAATGAGCAGAAATGTTCAGTTTAGAATAATAACTTTTAACTAGGCGATCCACTTGCCACGTCCGCATTAAACCTTCAATAACTTTTGATTAGCGCTCAGAATAACACGAATCCAATGCCCACGTTAAGCTAGCTCAATTTTCTATATTGTGACCAAATTTGACACAAAATAGGTACGGAAAAGCGGTCAAGTAATCCAATCTAGCCAACTGCGTGATGCCATGCATTATGCTTCATTTATAAGCCTTTACTCCATGAGCACCAACGATCAGTTAAGAATGATCACTTTAACTGGACGATAAACTTGACATGTCCGCACTAAATCATCCGTAACTTATGATTTATAGCTCAAAATGACACGAATCCAATGCCTACGTAAGGTAGCTCAATTTTCAATACTGTGACAAAATTTGAGACAAAAATAGATTCAAAAAAGCGTTGAAGTAATCCCATCTAGCCAAAACTGCATGATGCCATGCATTATGCTTCGTTTATAAGCCTTTAGCACCAATGGTTAGTTTAAAATGATGACTTTAACTGGCCGATCAACTTGACATATCCGCACTAAATCGTCCCTAACTTTTGATTTATAGATCAGAATGACACGAATCCAATGCCCACGTAAAGCTAGCTATATTATCTATATTATGAAAAAATTTGATGCAGAACTAGATACGACAAAGCATCAAAGTAATTCAATGTATCCCAAACTGCGTGATGTCATGCACTATGCATCATTTATAAGCCTTTACTCAATGAGCACCAATGATCAGTTAAGAATGATCAGTTTAGAATGATCACTTTAAATGTGCGATAAACTTGACATGACCGCACTAAATCGTCCGTAACTTTTGATTTAGAGCTCCGAATGACACGAATCCAATGCCCACATTTGGTAGCACAATTTTCTATGTGGTGACAAAATTTGAGATAGAAATAGATACAATAAATCGTTCAACTAATCCAATCTATATATCCCTAATTGCGTGATGTCATGCATTATGCTTCATTTCTAAGCCTTTACTCAATGAACACCAATGATCTGTTTAGAATGATCACTTTAACTAAGCGATCAACTTGACATGTCCACACTAAATCGTCCGTAGGTTTTGATTTGTAGCTCAGAATGACACAAATCCAATGCCCACGTTAAGCTAGCTCAATCTTCTATATTCTGACAAAATTTTAAACAGAAATAGATTCAAAAATGCGATCAAAACATCGAATCCAGACAAAAATGCATGATCCCATGCATTATGATTCATTTATTAACCTTTACTCAATGAGCACAAATGATCAGTTTAGAATGATCACTTTAACTGGCCGATCAACTTGACATGTCCGCACTAAATCGTCCCTAACTATTGATTCAGAGCTCATAATGACATGAATCAAATGCCCACGTTAAGCTAGCTCAATTTTCTATATTGTGACCAAATTTGAGACAGGAATAAATTCGACAAAGGCTCCAAGTAATCCAATCTATTCCTAACTGTGTGATGTCATGCATTATGCTTCATTTGTAAGCCTTTACTCAATGAGCACCAATGATCAGTTTAAAATGATCACTTTAATTGGCGATCAACTTGACATGTCCGCACTAAATTTTCCATAACTTTTGATTTAGAGATCAGAATGACATGAATCCAATGCCCACGCTAAGCTAGCTCAATTTTTTATATTGTGACAAAGTTTGAGACAGAAATAGATTCAAAATAGCGTTCAAGTAATCCAATCTAGCCAAAACTGCATGAGTCCATGCATTATTCTTCATTTATAAGCATTTACTCAATGTGCATAAATGATTAGTTTAAAATGATCACTTTAACAGACCGATCAACTTGACATGTCTGCACTAAATCGTCCCTAACTTTTGATTTAGAGCTTAGAATGACACGAATCCAATACCCACATTAAGTTAGCTCAATTCTCTACGTGGTAACAAAATTTGAGACAGAAACTGATACAAAGAGCATTCAAGTAATCCAATCTAGCCAAAACTGCATGATCCCATGCATTATGCTTCATTTATAAGCCTTTACGTAATGAGCACAAATGATCAGTTTAGAATGATCACTTTAACTGGCCGATCAACTTGACATGTCCGCACAAAATCGTACCTAACTTTTGATTTATAGCGCAGAATGACATGAATCCAATGCCCATGTTAAGCTAGCTAAATTTTCTATATTATGACAAAATTTGATGCAGAACTAGATACGACAAAGTATCCAAGTAATTCAATGTATCATGAACTGCGTGATGTCATGTATGATGCATCATTTACCGCCTTTACTCAATGAGCACCAAAGATCAGTTTAGAATGATCACTTTAACTGGCCGTTCACCTTGGCATGTCTGCACTAATTCCTCCGTATCTTTTGATTTTGTGCTCAGAATGACACTAATCCAATACCCACATTAACCTATCTCAATTTTCTATATTGTGACAAAATTTGAGACAGAAATAGATACAATAAAGAGTCCAAGTAATCCAATATATCCCTAACTGCGTGATGTCATGCATTATGCTTTATTTGTAAGCCTTTACTCAATGAGCACCAATGATCTGTTTAGAATTATAACTTTGACTAAGCGATCAACTTGGTGTCCGCACTAAATTGTCCTTAACTTTTTATTTATAGCTCAGAATGACACAACCAATGCCCACGTTAAACTAGCTCAATTTTCTATATTGAGACAAAATTTCAGACCGAAATAGTTACGACAAAGCGTCCAAGTAATCCAATCTATCCCGAACTGTGTGATGTCATGCATTATGCTTCATTTATAAGCCATTACTCAATGACCACCAATGATAAGTTAAGAATGATCAGTTTAACTGGCCAATCAACTTGACATGTCCGCACTAAATTTTCCGTTACTTATGATTTCGAGCTCAGAAGGACACGAATCGAATGCCCACGTTAAGGTATTTTCTATATTGTGACAAAATTTGAGACTGAAATAGATACGACAAATCGTCCAAGTAATCCAATCTATCCCGAACTGCGTGATGTCATGCATTATTCATCATTTATAAACCTTTACTCAATGAGCACCAATGATTAGTTTAGAATGATCACTTTAACTGGCCGATCAAGTTGACATGTCCGCACTAATTCGTCCATAAATTTTGATTTAGAGCTCAAAATAACAACAATCCAATGCCCACGTTAAGCTAGCTCAATTTTCTATATTGTGACAAAACTTGAGACAGAAATAGAAACGACAAAGTGTCCATGTACTCCAATCTATCCCGAACTACGTGATGCAATGCATTATGTTTCATTTATAAGCCTTTATTCAATGAGCACAAATGATCAGTTTCGAAAGATAACGTTAACTAGGCGCATTAAATCGTCCGTAAGTTTTGATTTAGAGCTTAGAATAACACTAATCCAATGGCCACGTTAGGCTAGCGCAATTTTCTATATTGTGACCAAATTTGACACAAAATAGATACGAAAAAGCGTTCAAGTAATCCAATCTAGCCAAAACTGCGTGATGCCATACATAATGCTTCATTTATAAGCCTTTACTCAATGAGCACCAATGATCAATTAAGAATGATCACTTTAACGGGCCGATCAACTTGACATGTACGCACTAAATCGTCCGTAAGTTATGATTTATAGCTCAGAGTGACACAAATCCAATGCCCACATTTATCTAACTCAATTTTCTATATTGTGACAAAATTTGAGATAGAAATAGATTCAAAAAAGCGTTCAAGTAATCTAATCTAGGCAAAACTGCATGATGCCATGCATTATGCTTCATTTATGCCTTTACTAAATGAGCACCAATGATCAGTTTAAAATGATCACTTTAACTGGCCGATCAACTTGACATGTCTGACTAAATCATCCCTAATGTTTTATTTATAGCTTAGAATGACATGAATCTAATGCCCATGTTAATCTAGCTCAATTCTCTATGTTGTAACAAAATTTGAGACAGAAATAGATACAAAAAGCATTCAAGTAATCTAATCTAGCCAAATCTGCATGGTCCCATGCATTATGATTCATTTATAAGCCTTTACTCAATGAACACAAATGATCAGTTTAGAATGCTCACTTTAACTGGCCGATCAACTTGACATGTCCGCGCTAAATTATCCCTAACTTTTGGTTTAGAGCTCCGAATGACAGGAATCCAATGCCCACGTTAACCTAGCTCAATTTTCTCTATTTTGACAAGATTTGAGGCAGAAACAGATACGAAAAAGCGTTCAAGTAATCCAATCTAGGAAAAACTCCGTGATGGCATTCATTATGCTTCATTTATAAGCATTTACTCAATGAGCACCAATGATCAGTTAAGAATGATCACTTTAGCTGGCCGATCAACTTGACATGTCCGCACTAAATCGTCCGTAACTTATAATTTAGAGCTTAGAATGACACAAATCCAATGCCCACGTTAAGCTAGCTCAATTTTCTATGTTGTAGCAAAATTTGACATAGAAATAGATACGACAAAGTGTCCATGTAATCCAATCTATCCCGAAATTTTTTGTTGCCATTCATTATGAACCACTTATATGCCTTTACTCAATGAGCACAAATGATCAGTTTAGAATGATAACTTTCACTAGGAGATCAACTTAACATGTCCGCACTATATTTTCCTAAAATTTTGATATAGAGCTCAGAATGACATGAATCCAATGCCTACGTTAACCCTGCTCAATTCTCTACGATGTGACAAAATTTAAGACAAAAATACATTCCAAAAAGCGTTCAAGTAATCCAATCTAGCCAAAACCGGATGATGTCATGCATTATACTTCATTTATAAGGTTTTACTCAATGAGAACAAATGATCAATTTAGAATGATCACTTTAACTGGCCGATCAACTTGACATGTCCGCACTAAGTAGTCCCTAAATTTTGATTGAGAGCTCCGAATGACACGAATCCAATACCCATGTTAAGCTAACTCAATTCTCTATTTTTGTAGAAAATGTGAGACAGAAATAGGGACGAAAAAGCGTCCAAGTATTCCAATCTATCCCGAACTGCGTGATGCCATGCATTATGCTTCATTTGTAAGCATTTACTCAATGAGCACAAATGGTCAGTTTATAATGATCATTTTAACACGTAATCAACTTCACATGTCCGCACTAAATCGTCCGTAACTTTGATTTAGAGCTCATAATAACACGAATCCGATGCCCATGTTAGGCTAGCTCAATTTTCAGTATTGTGACAAAATTTGACACAAAAATAGATACGAATAAGCGTTCAAGTAATACAATAGAGCGAAAACTGCGTGATGGCATGCATTATGTTTCATTTATAAGCCTTTATTCAATGAGCACCAATGTTCAGTTTAGAATGATCACTTAAACTAGCCAATCAACTTGACATGTCTGCACTAAATCGTCCCTAACCTTTTGATTTAGAGCTCAGAATAACACGAATCTAATGCCCACGTTAAGCTAGCTCAATTCTCTATGTTATAACAAAATTTGAGACAGAAATAGATACAAAAAAGCGTTCAAGTAATCCAATCTAGCCAAAACTACATGATACCATGCATTACGCTTTATTTATCAGCTTTTACTCAGGAAAAGAAATGATCAGTTTAGAATGATCACTTTAACTGTTCGATAAACATGACATTTCCACACTAAATCATACGTAACTTTTGATTTAGAGCTCAGAATGACACGAATCGAATGACCATGTTAAGCTAGCTCAATTTTCTATATTGTGATAAAATTTGAGGCAGAAATAGATACGAAAAAGCATCCAAGTAATCCAATCTATCCCGAACTACGTGATGTCATGCATTATGCATCATTTATAAGCCTTTAATCAATGTGCACCAGTTATCAGTTTAGAATGATCACTTTAACTGACCGATCAACTTGACATGTCCGCACTAAATCGTCCGTAACTTTTGATTTGGAGCTCAGAGTAACACAAATCGAATGCCCACGTTAAGCTATATCAATTTTCTACATTGTGACAAAAATTGACTCAAAAATAGATACGAAAATACCTACAAATAATCCAATCTATTCTGAACTGCGTGATGTCATGCATTATGCTTCATTTGTAAGCCTTTTACTCAACGAGCACCAATGATTAGTTTAGAATGATAACTATAACTGGCTGACCAACTTGACATGTACGCAGTAAATCGTCTGTAACTTTTGATTTAGAGCTCAAAATAACACGAATCCAATGCCCACATTAAGCTAGCTCAATTTTCTATTTTGTGAGAAAAATTGACCCAGAAATTAATAGATACGAAAATGCGTTCAAGTAATCCAATCTAGCGGAAACTGCGTGATGTCATGTATTATGATTCATTTATAAGCACCATTGATGAGTTAACAATGATCACTTTAACAAACCGATCAACTTGACATATCTATACTAAATCGTTCCTTACTTTTGATTTAGAGCTCAGACTGACACGAATTCAATGTCCACGTTAAGCTATCTCAATTTTCTATATTTTGACAAAGTTTGAGATAGAAATAGACACGACAAAGTTTCCATGTAATCGAATCTATCCCGAGCTGGGTGATGCCATGTATTAGGCTTCATTTATAAGCCTTTACTCAATGAGCACCAATGATCAGTTTAAAATGATCACTTTAAGTAGGCGATCAACTTGACATGTCTGCACTAAATCGTCCGTAACTTTTGATATATAGCTGAGAATAACACGAATCCAATGTCCACGTTAAGCTAGCTCAATTTTCTATATTGTGACAAAATTTGACACAAAATAAATACAAAAAAGTGTTCAAGTAATCCAATATACCCAAAACTGCGTGGTGCCATGCATTATGCTTTATTTATAACCCTTTTCTCAATGAGCACCAATGCTAAATTTAGAATGATCACTTTAACTGGCTGATCAACTTGACATTTCCGCACTAAATCGTCCCTTACTAGCTCAATTCTCTATGTTGTGACAAAATTTGAGACAGAAATAGGTACAAAAATGCGTTCAAGTAATCCAATCTAACCAAAACTACATGATGCTCTGCATTATGCTTCATTTATCAGCATTTACTCAATGACAACAAATGATCAGTTTAGAATGATAACACGAACTGTCCGATCAACTTTACATGTTCATAGTAAATCATCACTAACTTTTGATTCAGAGCACAGGTGACATGAATCCAATGCCCACGTTGAGCTAGCTCAATTCTGTATGTTGTGAAAAAATATGAGATAGAAACATATACAAAATGCATTCAAGTAATCCAATCTAGCCAAAATTGCATGACAGCATGCATTATCCTTCATTTATAAGCTTTTACTCAATGAGAGCAAATGATCAGTTTAGAATGATCATTTTAACTGGCCGATCAACTTGACATGTCCGCACTAAATCGTCTGTAACGTTTGATTTAGAGCTCGGAATGACACGAATCCAGTGCCCACATTAAGCTAGCTATATTTTCTATATTGTAACAAAGTTTGAAATAGAAATATATAAGACCAAGGGTCCAAGCAATCCAATCCACCCCAAACTGGGTGATGCAATTCTTTAGGCTTCATTTATAAGCATTTACTTAATAAGCACCAATGATCAGTTATGAATGATCACTTTGACTGGCCGATCAACTTGACATGTCCGCACTAAATCGTCCACAACTTTTGATTTATAGCTTAGAATGATACGAATCCAATGCCCACATTAATCTAACTCAATTTTCTATAGTGTGACAGAATTTGAGACAGAAATAGATTCAAAAAAGGGTTCAAGTAATCTAATCTAGGCAAAACTGCATGATGCCATGCATTATGCTTCATTTATAAGCCTTTACTAAATGAGCACCAATGATCAGTTTAAAATGATCACTTTAACTGGCCGATCAACTTGACATGTCTGACTAAATCGAATGACATGAATTTAGAGCTTAGAATGACACGAATCCAATGCCCATGTTAATCTAGCTCAATTCTCTATGTTGTAACAAAATTTGAGACAGAAATAGATACAGAAAGCATTCAAGTAATCTAATCTAGCCAAATCTGCATGGTCCCATGCATTATGATTCATTTATAAGCCTTTACTCAATGAATAGAAATGATCAGTTTAGAATGCTCACTTTAACTGACCGATCAACTTGACATGTCCGCACTAAATCATCCCTAACTTTTGGTTTAGAGCTCTGAATGACAGGAATCCAATGCCCACATTAACCTAGCTCAATTTTCTGTATTTTAATAAGATTTGAGGCAGAAATAGATACAAAAAAGCGTTCAAGTAATCCAATCTAGGAAAAACTCCGTGATGGCATGCATTACGCTTCATTTATAAGCATTTAGTCAATGAGCACCAACGATCAGTTAAGAATGATCACTTTAACTGGCCGATCAACTTGACATGTCCGCACTAAATTGTCCGTAACTTATAATTTAGAGCTTAGAATGACATGAATCCAATGCCCACGTTAAGCTAGCTCAATTCTCTATGTTGTAGCAAAATTTGAGATAGAAATAGATACGACAAAGTGTCCATGTAATCCAATCTATCCCGAAATTTTTTGATGCCATGCATTATGCTTCATTTATAAGCCTTTACTCAATGAGCACAAATGATCAGTTTAGAATGATAACTTTCACTAGGAGATCAACTTAACATGTCCGCACTAAATTGTCCTAAACTTTTGATTTAGAGCTCTGAATGACATGAATCCAATGCCTACGTTAACCCTGCTCAATTCTCTATGATGTGACAAAATTTAAGACAAATATACATTCAAAAAAGCGTTCAAGTATTCCAGTCTAGCCAAAACCGGATGATGTCATGCATTATACTTCATTTATAAGGTTTTACTCAATGAGAACAAATCATCAATTTAGAATGATCACTTTAACTGGCCGATCAATTTGACATGTGCGCACTAAATAGTCCCTAAATTTTGATTGAGAGCTCCGAATGACACGAATCCAATACCCATGTTAAGCTAACTCAATTCTCTATTTTTGTAGACAATGTGAGACAGAAATAGGGACGAAAAAGCGTCCAAGTATTCCAATCTATCCCGAACTGCGTGATGCCATGCATTATGCTTCATTTGTAAGCCTTTACTCAATGAGCACAAATGGTCAGTTTATAATGATCATTTTAACTACGCAATCAACTTCACATGTCTGCACTAAATTGTCCGTAACTTTGATTTAGAGCTCATAATAACACGAATCCGATGCCCACGTTAGGCTAGCTCAATTTTCAGTATTGTGAAAAAATTTGACACATAAATAGATACGAATAAGCGTTCAAGTAATACAATAGAGCAAAAACTGCGTGATGGCATGCATTTTGTTTCATTTATAAGCCTTTATTCAATGAGCAACAATGTTCAGTTTAGAATGATCACTTAAACTAGCCAATCAACTTGACATGTCCGCACCAAATCGTCCCTAACCTTTTGATTTAGAGCTCAAAATAACACGAATTCAATGCCCACGTTAAGCTAGCTCAATTCGTTATATTGTAACAAAATTTGAGACAGAAATAGATACAAAAAAGCGTTCAAGTAATCCAATCTAGCCAAAACTACATGATACCATGCATTACGCTTCATTTATCAGCTTTTACTCAGGAAAACAAATGATCAGTGTAGAATGATCACTTTAACTGACCGATCAACTTGACATGTCCGCACTAAATCGTCCGTAACTTTGATTTGGAGCTCAGAGTGACACAAATCCAATGCCCACGTTTAGCTATCTCAATTTTCTATTTTGTGACAAAATTTGACACAAAAATAGATACAAAAATACGTTCAAATAATCCAATCTATTCCGAACTGCATGATGTCATGCATTATGCTTCATTTGTAAGCATTTTACTCAACGAGCACCAATGATCTGTTCAGAATGATAACTTTAACTGGCTGACCAACTTGACATGTACGCAGTAAATCGTCTGTAACTTTTGATTTAGAGCTCAGAATCACACGAATCCAATGCCCACATTAAGCTAGCTCAATTTTCTATTTTGTGAGAAAAATTGACCCAGTAATTCATAGATACGAAAAATGCGTTCAAGTAATCCAATCTAGCGAAAACCGCGTAATGCCATGTATTATGATTCATTTATAAGCTTTTACTCAATAAGCACCATTGATGAGTTTAGAATGATCACTTTAACAGACCGGTCAACTTGACATATCTATACTAAATCGTCCCTAACTTTTGATTTAGAGCTCAGAATGACACAAATTCAATGCCCACGTTAAGCTAGCTAAATTTTCTATATTTTGACAAAATTTGAGATAGAAATAGACACGACAAAGTTTCCAAGTAATCGAATCTATCCCGAGCTGGGTGATGCCATGTATTAGGCTTCGTTTATAAGCCTTTACTCAATGTGCACCAATGATTAGTTTAGAATGATCACTTTAAGTAGGCGATCAACTTGACATGTCCGCACTAAATCGTCCGTAACTTTTGATATACAGCTCAGAATAACACGAATCCAATGCCCACGTTAAGCTAGCTCAATTTTCTATATTGTGACAAATTTGACACAAAATAAATGCGAAAAAGCATTCAAGTAATCCAATATACCCAAAACTGCGTGGTGCCATGCATTATGCTTCATTTATAACCCTTTTTTCAATGAGCACCAATGCTAAATTTAGAATGATCACTTTAACTGGCCGATCAACTTGACATTTCCGCCCTAAATCGTCCCTTACTAGCTTAATTCTCTATGTTGTGACAAAATTTGAGACAGAAATAGGTAAAAAAATGCGTTCAAGTAATCCAATCTAACCAAAACTACATGATGCCATGCATTATGCTTCATTTATCAGCATTTACTCAATGACAACAAATGATCAGTTTAGAATGATAACTTTAACTGTCCGATCAACTTTACATGTTCATAGTAAATCGTCACTAACTTTTGATTCAGAGCTCAGAATGACATGAATCCAATGCCCACATTGAGCTAGCTCAATTCTCTATGTTGTGAAAAAATTTGAGACAGAAACGTATACAAAATGTATTCAAGTAATCCAATCTTGCCAAAATTGCATGATGCCATGCATTATCCTTCATTTATCAGCTTTTACTCAATGAGAGCAAATGATCAGTTTAGAATGATCACTTTAACGGGCCGATCAACTTGAAATGTCCGCACTAAGTCGTCCTTAACTTTTGATTTAGAGCTTGGAATGACACGAATCCAATGCCCACATTAAGCTAGCTCAATTTTCTATATTGTGCCAAAATTTGAGGCAGAAATAGATACGAAAACACGTCCAAGTAATCCAATGTATCCCGAACTGCGTGATGTCATGCATTATGCATCATTTATAAGCCTTTAATCAATGAGCACCAATGATCAGTTTAGAATGATCACTTAAACTGGCCCATCAACTTGATATGTCTGCACTAAATCGTCCATAACTTTTGATTTAGAGCTCAGAATGACATGAATCCAATGCCCACGTTAAGGTATCTCAATTTTCTATATTGTGACAAAATTTGAGATAGAAATAGATACCACAAAGCGTTCAGATAATCCAATCTATCCTGAACTAGTGATGTCATGCATTATGCTTCATTTATAAGATTTTACTTAATGAGCACCAATGATCAGTTTAGAATAATCAATTTAACTGGCCGATCAACTTTACATGTATGCACTAAATTGTCAGTATCTTTTGATTTAGACCTCAAAATGATAGAAATCCAGTGCCCACGTTAAGCTAGCTCAATTTTCTATATTATGAAAAAATTTGAGACAGAAATAGATACGACAAAGAGTCCAAGTAATCCAATCTATTCCAAACTGCGTGATGTCATGCATTATGCTTCATTTGTAAGCCTTTTACTCAACGAGCACCAATGATTAGTTTAGAATGATAACTATAACTGGCTGACCAACTTGACATGTACGCAGTAAATCGTCTGTAACTTTTGATTTAGAGCTCAGAATCACACGAATCCAATGCCCACATTAAGCTAGCTCAATTTTCTATTTTGTGAGAAAAATTGACCCAGAAATTAATAGATACGAAAATGCGTTCAAGTAATCCAATCTAGCGGAAACTGCGTGATGTCATGTATTATGATTCATTTATAAGCACCATTGATGAGTTAACAATGATCACTTTAACAAACCGATCAACTTGACATATCTATACTAAATCGTTCCTTACTTTTGATTTAGAGCTCAGACTGACACGAATTCAATGTCCACGTTAAGCTATCTCAATTTTCTATATTTTGACAAAGTTTGAGATAGAAATAGACACGACAAAGTTTCCATGTAATCGAATCTATCCCGAGCTGGGTGATGCCATGTATTAGGCTTCATTTATAAGCCTTTACTCAATGAGCACCAATGATCAGTTTAAAATGATCACTTTAATTGGCGATCAACTTGACATGTCCGCACTAAATTTTCCATAACTTTTGATTTAGAGATCAGAATGACATGAATCCAATGCCCACGCTAAGCTAGCTCAATTTTTTATATTGTGACAAAGTTTGAGACAGAAATAGATTCAAAATAGCGTTCAAGTAATCCAATCTAGCCAAAACTGCATGAGTCCATGCATTATTCTTCATTTATAAGCATTTACTCAATGTGCATAAATGATTAGTTTAAAATGATCACTTTAACAGACCGATCAACTTGACATGTCTGCACTAAATCGTCCCTAACTTTTGATTTAGAGCTTAGAATGACACGAATCCAATACCCACATTAAGTTAGCTCAATTCTCTACGTGGTAACAAAATTTGAGACAGAAACTGATACAAAGAGCATTCAAGTAATCCAATCTAGCCAAAACTGCATGATCCCATGCATTATGATTCATTTATAAGTCTTTACTCAATTAGCACAAATGATCAGTTTAGAATGATCACTTTAACTGGCCGATCAACTTGACATGTTTGCACTAAATCGTTCGTAACTTTTGATTTAAAGCTCAGAATGGCACGAATCCAATGCCCACGTTAAGCTAGCTCAGTTTCTATATTGTGACTGAATTTGAGACAGAATTAGATACGACAAATCGTACATGTAATCCAGTCTATCCTGAACTGCGTGATGCCATGCATTATGCCTCATTTATATGCCTTTACTCAATGAGCACCAATGATCAGTTTAAAATGATCCCTTTAACTGACCCATCAACTTGACATGTCCGCACTAAGTCGTCGGTAACTTTTGATTTAGAGCTCATAATGACTGAATCCAATGCCCACATTAAGCTAGCTCAATTTTTTATATTGAGAGAAAATTTTAGACATAAATAGATACAAATAGGCATTCAAATAATCCAACTCAGCCAAAATTGCGTGATTCTATGCATTATACTTCATTTATAACCCTTTTCTCAATGAGCACCAATGATCAGTTTAGAATGATCAATTTAACTGGCTGATCAACTTGACATATGCACCCTAAATCTTCTGTAACGTATAATTTAGAGCTCAGAATTACATGAATCCAATGCCCACGTTAAACTAGCTCAATTTTCTATATTGTGATAAAATTTGAGACAGAAATTGATACGACAAAGCGTTCATGTAATCCACTCTATCCCAAACTGTGTGATGCCATGCTTTATACTTCATCTATAAGCGTTTACTTAATAAGTATCTGTGATCAGTTTAGAATGATCACTTTAACGAGGCGATCAACTTGACATGTCCGCACTAAATTGTACGTAACTTTTGATTTAAAGCTCAAAAAAACATGAATGCAATGCCCACATTAAGGTAGCTCAATTTTCTTTATTGTGACAAAATTTAAGACAGAAATAGATATGCAAAAGCGTTCAAGTAATCCAATCTAGCCAAAACTGTGTGATGTCATGCATTATGCTTCATTTATAAGCCTTGACTCAGTGAGCACCAGTGATCAGTTTAGAATGATCACTTTAACTGCACGATAAATTTGACATTTCCACATTAAGTCGTCCGTAACTTACGTTTTAGAGCTAAAACTGACTCGAATCCAGTGTCCACGTTAAGCTAGCTCAATTTTCTATATTGAGACAAAATTTGAGACAGAAATAGATACGACAAAGCATCCAAGAAATCCAATCTATCCTGAACTCCGTGATGTCATCCATTTATGCTTCATTTATAAGCCTTTAATCAACGAGCACTAATGATTAGTTTAGAATGATCACTTTAACTGGCCGATCAACTTCACATGTTCACACTAAATCATCCATAACTTTTGATTTAGAGCTCAGAATGACACGAATCCAATGCCCACGTTAAGCTAGATAAATTCTCTATGTTGTGACAAAATGTGAGATAGAAACAGATACAAAAAAGCGTTCAAGTAATCCAATCTAGCCAAAACCGTATGATGCCATGCGTTACGGTTCATTTATAAGCCTTTACTAAATGAGCACAATTGATCATTTTAGAATGATCACTTTAAGTAAGCGATAAACTTGACATGTCCGCACTAAATCGTCCGTAACTTTTGATATATAGCTCCGAATAACACAAATCTTATGTCCACATTAAGCTAGCTCAGTTTTCTATATTGTGACAAAAGTTCACACAAAATAGATACAAAAAAGCGTTCAAGTAATCCAATATAGCCAAAACTGCGTGATGCCATGCATTATGCTTCATTTATAAGCCTTTTCTCAATGAGCACCAATGCTCAGTTTAGAATGATCACTTTAACTGGCCGATCAACTTGAGATGTCCGCACTAAATTGTCCCTTACTTTTGATTTAGAGGTCAGAATGACACGAATCCAACACCCACGTCAAGCTAACTCAATTTTCTATATTGTGACTAAATTTGAAACAGAAATAGATACGACAAAGCGTCCATGTAATCCACTATATCGCAAACTGCATGATGCCATGCTTTATGCTTCATTTATAAGCATTTACTTAATGAGTACCAATGATGAGTTTAGAATGATCACTTTAACTAGGCGATCAACTTCACATGTCCGCACTAAATCGTCCATAACTTTTGATTTAGAGCTCAGAATGACACGAATCCAATGACCGTGTTAAGATAGCTCAATTTTCTATATTGTGACTAAATTTGAGACAGAAATAGATACGACAAAGCTTCCAAATAATCCAATATATCCTGAACTATGTGATGTCATGCATTATGCTTCATTTATAAGCTTTTATTCAATGAGCACAAATGATCAGTTTAGAATGATCACTTTAACTAAGCGATCAACTTGTCATGTCCGCACTAAATCGTCGTAACTATTGATTTAGAGCTGAGAATAACATGAATCCAATGCCCATGTTAAGATAGCTCAATTCTATATATTGTGACAAAATTTGAGACAAAAATAGATACGACAAAACGTCCAAGCACTCCAATATATCCCGAACTGCGTGATATCATGCATTATGCTTCATTTATAAGCCTTTACTGAATAAACACCAATGATCATTTTCGAATGATAACTTTAACTGGCTGATCAAGTTGACATGTCCGCACTAAATCGTCCGTAACTTTTGATATAGAGGCTCACGTTAAGCTAGGTCAATTTACTATATCTTAACAAAGTTTGAGAAAAAGATAGATCCGACAAAGCTTCCAAGTAATCCAATCAATCCCCAACTACATGATGTCATGCATTATGCTTCATTTATAAGCCTTTACTGAATGAGCACCAATGATCAGTTTAGAATGACCACTTTAACTGGCCGATCAACTTGACATGTCTGCATTAAATCGTCCGTAACTTTTGATTTAGTGCTCAGAATGACACGAATCCAACACCCACATTAAGCTAACTCAATTTTCTATATTGTGACTAAATTTGAGACAGAAATAGATACGACAAAGCGTCCATGTAATCCAATTTATCCGGAACTGTGTGATACCATGCATTATGCTTCATTTATATACTTTTACTTAATGAGCACCAATGATCAGTTTAGAATGATCACTTTAACTGGCCAATCAACTTGACATGTCCACACTAAATCATCCGCAACTTATATTTTACAGCTCAGAATGACACGAATCCAATTCCCAGGTTAAGCTAGCTCAATTTTCTATATTGCAACAAAATTTGAGATAGAAATAGATAAGGCAAAGTCTCCAACTAATCCAATCTATCCCAAAGTGCGTGATGCCATACATTATGCTTCACTTATAAGCCTTCACTCAATGAGCACCAACGATCAGTTAAGAATGATCATTTTAACTGACCGATCAACTTGACATGTTCGCATTAAATCGTCAGTAACTTTTGATTTAGGGCTCAGAATAACACGAATCCAATGCCCACGTTAAGCTAGCTCAATTTTCTATATTGTGACCAAATTTGACACAAAATAGATACGAAAAAGCGTTCAAGTAATCCAAGCTAGCCAAAACTGCGTGATACCATGCATTATGATTCATTTATAAGCCTTTACTCAATGATCACCAATGATCAGTTTATAATGATAACTTTAACTGGCCGATCAGCTTGATATGTCTGCACTAATTCGTCCGTAACTTTTGATTTAGAGGTCAGAATGTCACGAATCCAATGCCCACGTTAAGCTAGCTCAATTTTCTATATTGTGACAAAATTTGAGACAAAAATAGATATGAAAAAATGCCCATGTAATCCAATCTATCCCGAACTGTGTGACGCCTTGCATTATGCTTCATTTATATGCCTGTACTCAATGAGCATCAATGATCAGTTTAGAATGATCACTTTAACTAGCCGACCAACTTGACATGTCCACACTAAATCGACAGTAACTTTTAATTTAGAGCTCAGACTGGCCCGAATCCAATGCTCACGATAAACTAGCTAAATTTTTTTATACTGTGATAAATTTGAAGACTAAATTGCTTTAACAAGTCCTCCAAGTAATCAAATCTTTCCAAAACTACGTTATGTCATGCATTATGTTTCATATATAAGCCTTTAACCAATGAGCACCAATGATCAGTTTAGAGTGATCAATTTAACTAGGCGATCAACTTGATATGTCTGCACTAAATTATTCATAACTTTTGATTTAGATCTCAAAATAACACGAAGCGAATGCCCACGTTAAACTAGCTCAATTTTCTTTATTGTGACAAAATTTAAGACCAAAAATAGATACGCCAAAGCATCCAAGTAATCCAATCTATCCCGAACTGCGTGATATCATGCATTATGCTTCATTTATAAGGCTTTACTCAATGAGCACCATTAATCAGTTTAGAATAATTACTTTAATTGGCCGATCAACTTGATATATCCGCACTAAATCGCCCATAACTTTTGATTTAGAGCTCAGAATGACACAAATCCAATGCCCACGTTAAGCAAGCTCAATTTTCTATATTTTGACAAAATTTGAGACACAAATAGATGCAACAAAGCGTCCATGTAATCATATATATCCCAAACTGCGGGATGCCATGCATTGTGCTTCATTTATAAGCTTTTACTCAATAAGCACCAATGATCAGTTTAGAATGATCACTTCAACTTCCCGATCAACTTGACATGTCTGCATTAAATCGTCTGTAACTTATGATTTAGAGCTAAAACTGAAACGAATAAAATGCCCACGTTAAGCTAGCTTAATTTTTTATATTGTGACTAAATTTGAGACAGAAATATATATCAAAAAGTATTCAAGTAATCCAATCTAGCCAAAACTGCGTGATACCATGCATTATGCTTCATTTACAAGCCTTTGCTCAATGAGAACCAATGATCAGTTTAGAATGATCACTTTAACTAGGCGATCAACTTGACATGTCTGCACTAAATCGTCCGTAACTTTTGATTTAGATCTCAGAATAAGAGGAATCCAATGTCCATGTTAAGCTAGCTCAATTTTCTATATAGTGACAAAATTTGAGACAGAAATAGATATGACAAAGCTCCCAAGTAATCCAATCTATACCGAATTGTGTGATGTCATGCATTATGCTTCATTTATAAGCCTTTACTCAATGAGCACCGATGATCAGTTTAGAATGATCACTTTAACTAGTTGATCAACTTCACATGCCCGCACAGAAGCGCCTGTAACTTTTGATTTAGAGCTCAGAATGACACAAATCTAATGCCCACGTTAAGCTAGCTCAATTTTTTATATTTTAACAAAATTTGAGACAGAAATGGATAAGACAAAGCATCCATGTAATCCAATCTTTCCTGAACTACGTGATGCCATGCATTATGCTTCATTTATAAGCTTTTACTCAATGAGGACCAATGATCAGTTTAGAATGATCACTTTAACTGCCCGATCAACTTGACATGTCGGCATTAAATATCCGTTACTTTTGATTTAGAGCTAAAACTGACAAGAATCCAATGCCCACGGTAAGCTAGCTTGATTTTCTATGTTGTGAAAAATTTTAGACAAAAGTAGATACGAAAAAGTGTTCAAGTAATCAATTCTAGCCAAAACTGCATTATGTCATGCATTATGCTTCATTTATAAGCCTTTACTCAATGAGCACCAATCATCTGTTTAGAATGATCTCTTTAACTAGGCGATCAACTTGACATGTCCGCACTAAATCGTCTGTAACTTTTGATTTAGAGCTCAGAATAAGACGAATCCAATGTCCATGTTCAGCTAGGTTAATTTTCTATATTGTGACAAAAGTTTACACAGAAATAGATACGACAAAACACCAAAGTAATCCAATCTATCCCAACTGCGTGATGTCATGCATTATGCTTCATTTATAAGCCTTTACTCAATGAGCACCAATGATTAGTTTAGAATGATCACTTTAACTGGCCGGTCAACTTCAAATGTTCGCACTAAATCGTCTGTAACTTTTGATTTAGTGCTCAGAATGACACGAATCTAATTCCCACGTTAAGATAGCTCAATTTTCTATATTTTGACAAAATTTGATAAACAAATAGATGCAACAAAGTGCCCATGTAATCATATCTATTCCAAACTGCATGATGCCATGCATTGTGCTTCATTTATAAGCTTTTATTCAATAAGCACCAATGATCAGTTTACAATGATCACTTTAACTGTCCGATCAACTTGACATGTCCGCATTAAATCATCCGTAACTTATGATTTAGAGCAAACATGTAATCCAATCTATCTCGAATAGCATGATATCATGTATTATGCTTCATTTGTAAGCCTTTACTCAATGAGCACCAATGATTAGTTTAGAATGATCACTTTAACTGGCTGATCAACTTGATATGCCCTAACGAAATCGTCCGTAACTTTTTATTTAGAACTCCGACACAAATGCAAGGCCCACGTTAAACTAGCTCAATTTTTTATATTGTGAGAAAATTTGAGACAGAACTAGATACGACAAAGGGTCCAAGTAATCCATTCTATCCCAAACTGCATGATGTCATGCTTTATGCTTCATTTATAAGCGTTTACTTAACGATTACCAATGATCAATTTAGAATGATCACATTAACTAGGCGATCAACATGATATGTCCGCACAAAATTGTCTGTAACTTTTCATTTAGAGCTCAGAATAACGTGAATCCAATGCCCATGTTAAGGTAGCTCAATTTTATATATTCTGACAAAATTTGAGACAAAAATAGATCTGAAAAAGCATTCAAGTAATCCAATCTAGCTAAAACAGCGTGATGCCATCCATTATGCTTCAATTATAAGCCATTTCTCAATGAGCACCAAAGATCAGTTTAGAATGATCACTTTAACTGCATGATCAACTTGACATTTCCACATTAAATCGTCTGAAACTTATGATTTAGAGTTAGAACTCATACGAATCCAATACCCACGTTAAGATAGCTCAAATTTCTACATTGAAATAAAATTTGAGACAGAATTAGATATGACAAAGCGTCCGAGTAATCCAATCTATCCTGAACTGCGTGATGTAGTGCATTATGCTTCATTTATAAGCCTTTACTCAATGAGCACCAATGATCAGTTTAGAATGATCACTTTAACTGGCCGATCAACTTGACATGTTTGCACTAAATCGTTCGTAACTTTTGATTTAAAGCTCAGAATGGCACGAATCCAATGCCCACGTTAAGCTAGCTCAGTTTCTATATTGTGACTGAATTTGAGACAGAATTAGATACGACAAATCGTACATGTAATCCAGTCTATCCTGAACTGCGTGATGCCATGCATTATGCCTCATTTATATGCCTTTACTCAATGAGCACAAATGATCAGTTTAGAATGATCAGTTTAATTGGCCGATAAACTTGAAATGTCCACACTAAATCGTCCGTAACTTTTGATTTAGAGCTCACTATGAAACGAATCCAACGCCACGTTAAGCTAGCTAAATTTTTTATATTGTGAGCAAATTTGAGACAGAGCTAGATACGACAAAGCGTCCAAGTAATCCACTCTATCAAAAACTGCGTGATGCCATGCTTTATGCTTCATTTATAAGCATTTACTTCATGAGTACCAATGATCAGTGTGGAATGATCACTTTAACTAGGCGATCAACTTCACATGTATGCACTAAATCATCCATAACTTTTGATTTAGAGCTCAGAATAACACCAATCAATTTCCCACGTTATGCTAGCTCAATTTTCTATATTGTGACAAAATTTAAAACAGAAATAGATAGGAAAAAGTGTCCATGTTATCCAATCTATCCCGAACTGCGCAATGCCATGCATTATGATTCATTTATAAGCTTTTACTCAATGAGCACAATTTCAGTTTAGAATGATCACTTTAACTGCCTGATCAACTTGACATGTCCGCAGTAAATCATCCGTAACTTTTGATTTAGAGCTTAGAATGACACGAATCAAATGCACACGTTAAGCTAGCTAAATTTGAATATTGTGACAGCATTTGAGACAATAATAGATACGACAAAGCGTCCATGTAATCCAATCTATCCCGAACTGCGTGATGCCATGCATTATGCCTCATTTATATGCCTTTACTCAATGAGCACCAATGATCAGTTTAAAATGATCCCTTTAACTGACCCATCAACTTGACATGTCCGCACTAAGTCGTCGGTAACTTTTGATTTAGAGCTCATAATGACTGAATCCAATGCCCACATTAAGCTAGCTCAATTTTTTATATTGAGAGAAAATTTTAGACATAAATAGATACAAATAGGCATTCAAATAATCCAACTCAGCCAAAATTGCGTGATTCTATGCATTATACTTCATTTATAACCCTTTTCTCAATGAGCACCAATGATCAGTTTAGAATGATCAATTTAACTGGCTGATCAACTTGACATATGCACCCTAAATCTTCTGTAACGTATAATTTAGAGCTCAGAATTACATGAATCCAATGCCCACGTTAAACTAGCTCAATTTTCTATATTGTGATAAAATTTGAGACAGAAATTGATACGACAAAGCGTTCATGTAATCCACTCTATCCCAAACTGTGTGATGCCATGCTTTATACTTCATCTATAAGCGTTTACTTAATAAGTATCTGTGATCAGTTTAGAATGATCACTTTAACGAGGCGATCAACTTGACATGTCCGCACTAAATTGTACGTAACTTTTGATTTAAAGCTCAAAAAAACATGAATGCAATGCCCACATTAAGGTAGCTCAATTTTCTTTATTGTGACAAAATTTAAGACAGAAATAGATATGCAAAAGCGTTCAAGTAATCCAATCTAGCCAAAACTGTGTGATGTCATGCATTATGCTTCATTTATAAGCCTTGACTCAGTGAGCACCAGTGATCAGTTTAGAATGATCACTTTAACTGCACGATAAATTTGACATTTCCACATTAAGTCGTCCGTAACTTACGTTTTAGAGCTAAAACTGACTCGAATCCAGTGTCCACGTTAAGCTAGCTCAATTTTCTATATTGAGACAAAATTTGAGACAGAAATAGATACGACAAAGCATCCAAGAAATCCAATCTATCCTGAACTCCGTGATGTCATCCATTTATGCTTCATTTATAAGCCTTTAATCAACGAGCACTAATGATTAGTTTAGAATGATCACTTTAACTGGCCGATCAACTTCACATGTTCACACTAAATCATCCATAACTTTTGATTTAGAGCTCAGAATGACACGAATCCAATGCCCACGTTAAGCTAGCTTAATTTTCTATATTGTGAGAAAATTAGAGCCATAAATATATTAAAAAAGGCGTTCAATTAATCCAATCCAGCCAAAACTGCATGATGCCATGCATTATGCTTCATTTATAAGCCTTATTCAATGAGCCCCAATGATCAGTTTAGAATGATCACTTTAACTGGCCGATAAACTTGACATGTCCGCACAAAATCGTCCCTAACTTTTGATTTAGAGATCAGAATGGCATGAATCCAATGCCCAGGTTAAGCTAGGTCAATTTTCTATATTGTGACAAAATGTTAGACATAAATAGATACGGAAAAGCATTCAAGTAATCCAGTCTATCCCGAACTGCATGATGTCATGCCTTATGCTTCATTTATACGCCTTTACTCAATGAGCACCAATGATCAGTTTAGAATGATCACTTTAATTGGCCGATCATTTTGACATCTCTGCAATAAATCGTCCCTAACATACGATTGGGAGCTCAGAATGACACAAATTCAATGCCCACTTTAAGCTAGCTCAATACCTATATATTGACAAATTTGAGACAGAAATAGATATGACAAAGTGTCCAAGTAACCCAATCTATCACGAACTTCATGATGTCATGCATTATGCTTCATTTATAAGACTTAACTCAATGAGCACCAATGATCAAGTTAGAATGATCACTTTAACTGGCCGATCAACTTGAAATGTCCACACTAAATCATCCGTAATTTTTGATTTAGAGCTCAATGACATGAATCCAATGCCCACATTAAGCTAGCTCGATTTCCTTATTGTGACAAAATCTGAGACCAAAATAGATATGAGAAAGCATCCATGTAATCCAATCTATCCCAAACTGCGTGATGCAATGAAATATGCTTCATTTTTATGCCTTTAATCAATAAGCACCAATGATCAGTTTAGAATGATCGCTTTAACTGGCCGATAAACTTGAAATGTCTGCACTAAATCATTGTAACTTTTGATTTAGATCTCAGAATGACACGAATCCAATGCCCACAATAAGCTAGCTCATTTTTTTATATTGTGAAGAAATTTGAGATAGAATTAGATACGACAAAGCGTCCAAGTAATCCACTCTATCCCAAACTGCGTGATGCCATGCTTTATGCTTCATTTATAAGGGTTTACTTAATGAGTACCAATGATCAGTTTAGAATGATCACTTTAACTAGGTGATCAACTTGACATATCTGCACTAAATCGTCCGTAACTTTTGATTTAGAGCGCACAATAACACGAATCCAATGCCCATGTTAAACTAGCTCAATTTTCTAAATTCTGACAAAATTTGAGATAGAAATAGATACGACAATCTATCCCAAACTGCGTAATGCCATGCATTATGCTTCATTTATATGCCTTTACTCAATGAGAACCAATGATCAGTTTAGAATGATCACTTAGCCTGGCCAATCAACTCAACATGTCCACACCAGATCATCCATAACTTTTGATTTACCGCTCAGAATGACACGAATACAATGCCCACATTAAGCTAGCACAGTTTTCTATATTTTGACAAAGTTTGAGACAGAAATAGATACGACAAAGCGTCCATATAATCCAATCTATTCAGAACTGCATGATACCATGCATTATGCTTCATTTATATTCCGTTACTCAATGAGCACCAATTATCAGTTTAGAATTATCACTTTAATTGGCTGATAAACTTGACATGTCCGCAATAAATCGTCCGTAACTCATGATTTAGAGCTCAAACTCGCATGAATCCAATGCCCACGTTAAGCTTGCTCAATTTTTTATATTGTGACCAAATTTGTAACAAAAAAGAGTTCAAGTAATCACATCTAGCCAAAACTGCGTGATGCTATTCATTATGCTTCATTTATAGTCCTTTTCTCAATGAGCATCAATGATCAGTTTAGAATGATCAATGTAACTGGCATGTTCAAAATTACGTTACTTTTGATTTATAGCTCAAAATTACACGAATCCAATGCCCACGTTAAGCAAGCTCAATGGTGCACATTAAGTAAAGTCTTATAAATGCATAGTTTTAGATATCATGTATGCATGGCATCAAACAGTTTCATATACATTGGATTACTTGGACGCTTTGTCGTATCTATTTTTGTCTCAAATTTTGTTACAAGATAGAAAATTGAGCTATCTTAACGTGGGCATTAGATTCGTGTGTTTTTGAACTCTAAATCAAAAGTTGTGGACGATTTAGTGCGAATATGTCTGGTTGATCCGGCAATTAGAAGGATCATTCTAAATTGATCATTAATGCTCATTGAGTAAAAGCTTATAAATGAATAATAATGCATGGCATCACGCAATTGGGGATGTATTGGATTACTTTGAGGCTTTGTCGTATCTATTTCTGTCTCAAAGTTTTATCAAAATATAGAAAATTGAGCTACTTTAACGTGAGCATTGGATTCATGTCATTTTAAGCCCTATATCAAAAGTTACGAATGATTTAGTGCGAACCTGTCAAGTTGATCGGCTAGTTAAAGTGATCATACCAAACTGATCATTGGTGCACATTGAGTAAAGGCTAATGAATGAAACAGAAAGCATGGTATCAAGCAGTTTGGATAGATTGGATTTCTTGGATGCTTTGTCGTCTCTAATTCTGTCTCAAATTCTGTCAAAATATAGAAAATTGAACTAGATTAACGTGGGCATTGGATTCGTGTCATTCTGAGCTCTAAATCAAAAGTTACAGACGATTTAGTGCAAATATATCAAGTTGAACGGACAATTAATATGATTATTCTAAACTTATCATTGGTGCTCATTGAGTCAAAGCTTGTAAATGAAGCATAATCCATGACATCACGCAGTTTGGGATAAATTGGATTACTTGGATGCTTTGTCGTATCTAGTTTTGTCTCAAATTTTTTCACAATATAGAAAATTGAACTAGGTTAATGTGGGCATTGGATTCGTGTCATTCTGAGATATAAATCAAAAGTTATGGACGAATTAGTGCAAACATTTCAAGTTGATCTGCAATTTAAAAGGATCATTCTAAACTGATTTATGGTACTCATTGAGTAAAAGCTTATAAATGAAAAATAATGCATGTCATCACGCAGTTTGGGATGGATTGGATTACTTTGACGCTTTGTCGTATCTATTTCTGTCTCAAATTTTATCAAAATATAGAAAATTGATCTAGCTTAACGTGGGCATCAGATTCGTTTCATTTTAAGCCTTATATCAAAAGTTACGAATGATTTAGTGCAGACATGTCAAGTTGATCGGCTAGTTAAAGTGATCATACTAAATTGATCATTGGTGCACATTGAGTAAAGGCTTATAAATGAAGCATAATGCATGGCATGAAACAGTTTTAGATAGATTGTATTACTTGGACGCTTTATCGTATCTATTTCTGTCTCAATTTTTGTTTCAATATAAAAAATTGAGCTAGCTTAACGCTGGCATTGAATTCGTGTCATTCTAAGCTCTAAATCGATGCAGACTATTTAGTGCGGACATGTCAAGTTGATTGGCAAGTTAAAATGATCATTCTAAACTAATCATTGGTGCTCATTAAGTCAAGCATAAAGCATGGCAACAAGCAGTTTGGATAAATTCGATTTCTTCGACGTTTTATCGTCTCTATTTCTGTCTAAAATTGTGTCAAAATATAGAAAATTGAAATAGCTTAATATGGGCATTGGATTCTTGTCATTCTAAGCTCTAAATTAAAAGTTACGGACAATTTAGTGTGGATATGTCAAGTTCAACAGCCAATTAATATGATTATTCTAAACTGATCATCGGTGCTCATTTAGTCAAAGCTTATAAATGAAGCATAATCCATTGCATCAAA